>CM056376.1:102787758-102877869 GCA_029718625.1 Synaphobranchus kaupii
AGAGTTGGAGGATGGGTGAGTGAGTGAATGTGTTTAAAGTGTAGGAGAGTCAGTCAGTCAGTGAATGTGTATAAAGTGTAGGGCAGTGGATGTGTAAGTAAATGTAAATGAGCAAGTGACTGAATGTATATAAAGAGTAGGAGAGTGAGTTAGTGAGTCAATGAGTGAGTGAATGTATATAAAGGGTAGGAGAGTGAGTTAGTGAGTCAATGAGTGATTGAATATATAAAGGGTAGGAGAGTGCATAAATGTGCATAAAAGGGTAGGACAGTGGATGAGTATAAAGGATAGGATAGTGGATGAGTGAGTGAATGTGTATAAAGGATAGGATAGTGGATGAGTGAGTGAGTGAATGTGTATAAAGGATAGGATAGTGGATGAGTGAGTAAATGTGTATAAAGGATAGGATAGTGGATGAGTGAGTGAATGTGTATAAAGGATAGGATAGTGGATGAGTGAGTGAGTGAATGTGTATAAAGGATATGATAGTGGATGAATGAGTGAATGTGTATAAAGGATAGGATAGTGGATGAGTGAGTGAGTGAATGTGTATAAAGGATAGGATAGTGGATGAATGAGTGAGTGAATGTGTATAAAGGATAGGATAGTGGATGAGTGAGTGAGTGAATGAGTATAAAGGATAGGATAGTGGATGAGTGAGTGAGTGAATGTGTATAAAGGATAGGATAGTGAATGAGGTGAGTGAGTGAATGTGTATAAAGGATAGGATAGTGGATGAGTGAGTGAGTGAATGTGTATAAAGGATAGGATAGTGAATGAGTGAGTGAGTGAATGTCTATAAAGGATAGGATAGTGGATGAGTGAGTGAGTGAATGAGTATAAAGGATAGGATAGTGGATGAGTGAGTGAGTGAATGTGTATAAAGGATAGGATAGTGGATGAATGAGTGAGTGAATGTGTATAAAGGATAGGATAGTGGATGAGTGGGTGAGTGAATGAGTATAAAGGATAGGATAGTGGATGAGTGAGTGAGTGAATGTGTATAAAGGATAGGATAGTGGATGAGTGAGTGAATGTGTATAAAGGATAGGAAAGTGAATGAGTGAGTGAGTGAATGTCTATAAAGGATAGGATAGTGGATGAATGAGTGAGTGAATGTCTATAAAGGATAGGATAGTGGATGAGTGAGTGAGTGAATGTGTATAAAGGATAGGATAGTGAATGAGTGAGTGAGTGAATGTGTATAAAGGATAGGATAGTGGATGAGTGGAGTGAGTGAATGTGTATAAAGGATAGGATAGTGAATGAGTGAGTGAGTGAATGTCTATAAAGGATAGGATAGTGGATGAGTGAGTGAGTGAATGAGTATAAAGGATAGGATAGTGGATGAGTGAGTGAATGTGTATAAAGGATAGGAAAGTGAATGAGTGAGTGAGTGAATGTCTATAAAGGATAGGATAGTGGATGAGTGAGTGAATGAGTATAAAGGATAGGATAGTGGATGAGTGGGTGAGTGAATGTGTATAAAGGATAGGATAGTGGATGAGTGAGTGAATGTGTATAAAGGATAGGAAAGTGAATGAGTGAGTGAGTGAATGTCTATAAAGGATAGGATAGTGGATGAGTGAGTGAGTGAGTGAGTGTGAGTGAGTATAAAGGATAGGATAGTGGATGAATGAGTGAGTGATTGTGTATAAAGGATAGGATAGTGGATGAATGAGTGAGTGAATGTGTATTAAAGGATAGGATAGTGGATGAGTGGGTGAGTGAATGAGTATTAAGGATAGGATAGTGGATGAGTGAGTGAATGTGTATAAAGGATAGGATAGTGGATGAGTGAGTGCGTGAGTGAGTATAAAGGATAGGATAGTGAGTGAGTGAGTGAATGTGTATAAAGGGTAGGATAGTGGATGAATGAGTGAGTGAATGTGTATAAAGGGTAGGATAGTGGATGAATGAGTGAGTGAATGTGTATAAAGGATAGGATAGTGAGAGTGAGTGAGTGAATGTGTATAAAGGATAGGATAGTGAATGAGTGAGTGAGTGAATGTGTATAAAGGATAGGATAGTGGATGAGTGAGTGCGTGAGTGAGTATAAAGGATAGGATAGTGAGTGAGTGAATGTGTATAAAGGATAGGATAGTGTATGAGTGAGTGAGTGAATGTGTATAAAGGATAGGAGAGTGGATGAATTGAGTGAGTGAATGTGTATAAAGGATAGGATAGTGGATGAGTGGGTGAGTGAATGAGTATAAAGGATAGGATAGTGGATGAGTGAGTGAGTGAATGTGTATAAAGGATAGGATAGTGGATGAGTGAGTGCGTGAATGTGTATAAAGGATAGGATAGTGGATGAATGAGTGCGTGAGTGAGTATAAAGGATAGGATAGTGGATGAGTGAGTGAATGTGTATAAAGGATAGGATAGTGTGAGTGAGTGAGTGAATGTGTATAAAGGATAGGATAGTGGATGAATGAGTGCGTGAGTGAGTATAAAGGATAGGATAGTGAGTGAGTGAGTGAATGTGTATAAAGGATAGGATAGTGTATGAGTGTGTGAGTGTATGTGTATAAGGATAGGATAGTGGATGAATGAGTGCGTGAGTGAGTATAAAGGATAGGATAGTGAGTGAGTGAGTGAATGTGTATAAAGGGTAGGATAGTGGATGAATGAGTGAGTGAATGTGTACAAAGGATAGGATAGTGGATGAATGAGTGAGTGAATGTGAATAAAGGATAGGATAGTGGATGAATGAGTGCGTGAGTGAGTATAAAGGATAGGATAGTGGATGAGTGAATGAATGTGTATTAAAGGATAGGATAGTGGATGAATGAGTGCGTGAGTGAGTATAAAGGATAGGATAGTGAGTGAGTGAGTGAGTGAATGTGTATAAAGGGTAGGATAGTGGATGAATGAGTGAGTGAATGTGTATAAAGGGGTAGGATAGTGGATGAATGAGTGAGTGAATGTGTATAAAGGATAGGATAGTGGATGAATGAGTGAGTGAATGTGTATAAAGGATAGGATAGTGGATGAATGAGTGCGTGAGTGAGTATAAAGGATAGGATAGTGGATGAGTGAGTGAATGTGTATAAAGGATAGGATAGTGTATGATGATGTGAGTGAGTGAATGTGTATAAAGGATAGGATAGTGTATGAGTGAGTGAGTGAATGTGTATAAAGGATAGGATAGTGGATGAATGAGTGAGTTAATGTGTATAAAGGATAGGATAGTGGATGAGTGAGTGAGTGAATGAGTATAAAGGATATGATAGTGGATGAGTGAGTGAATGTGTATAAAGGATAGGATAGTGGATGAGTGAGTGAGTGCATGTGTATAAAGGGTAGGATAGTGGATGATGTGAGTGAGTGAATGTGTATAAAGGATAGGATAGTGGATGAGTGAGTGAGTGAATGTGTAGTAAAGGGTAGGATAGTGGATGAGTGAGTGAGTGAATGTGTATAAAGGATAGGATAGTG
Source organism: Synaphobranchus kaupii (assembly GCA_029718625.1). Classification (NCBI taxonomy): domain Eukaryota; kingdom Metazoa; phylum Chordata; class Actinopteri; order Anguilliformes; family Synaphobranchidae; genus Synaphobranchus; species Synaphobranchus kaupii. The sequence goes on from CM056376.1 coordinate 102,791,200, forward strand.
GATGAGTGAGTGAGTGAATGAGTATAAAGGATAGGATAGTGGATGAATGAGTTAGTGAATGAGTATAAAGGATAGGATAGTGGATGAGTGAGTGAGTGAATGAGTATAAAGGATAGGATAGTGGATGAGTGAGTGAGTGAATGTGTATAAAGGATAGGATAGTGGATGAGTGAGTGAGTGAATGTGTATAAAGGATAGGATAGTGGATGAATGAGTTAGTGAATGTGTATAAAGGATAGGATAGTGGATGAGTGAGTGAATGTGTATAAAGGATAGGATAATGGATGAGTGAGTGAATGTGTATAAAGGGTAGGATAGTGGATGAGTGAGTTAGTGAATGTGTATAAAGGATAGGATAGTGGATGAGTGAGTGAATGTGTATAAAGGGTAGGATAGTGGATGAGTGAGTGAGTGAATGTGTATAAAGGATAGGATAGTGGGATGAATGAGTTAGTGAATGTGTATAAAGGATAGGATAGTGGATGAGTGAGTGAATGTGTATAAAGGATAGGATAGTGGATGAGTGAGTGAATGTGTATAAAGGGTTAGGATAGTGGATGAGTGTGTGAGTGAATGAGTATAAAGGGGTAGGATAGTGGATGAGTGAGTGAGTGAATGTGTATAAAGGATAGGATAGTGGATGAGTGAGTGAGTGAATGATTATAAAGGATAGGATAGTGGATGAGTGAGTGAGTGAATGTGTATAAGGATAGGATAGTGGATGAGTGAGTGAGTGAATGTGTATAAGGATAGGGAAGTGGATGAGTGAGTGAGTGAATGAGTATAAAGGATAGGATAGTGGATGAGTGAGTGAGTGAATGTGTATAAAGGATAGGATAGTGGATGAGTGAGTGAGTGAATGTGTATAAAGGATAGGATAGTGGATGAGTGAGTGAGTGAATGTGTATAAAGGATAGGATAGTGGATGAGTGAGTGAGTGAATGTGTATAAGGATAGGATAGTGGATGAGTGAGTGAGTGAATGTGTATAAAGGATAGGATAGTGGATGAATGAGTTAGTGAATGTGTATAAAGGATAGGATAGTGGATGAGTGAGTGAATGTGTATAAAGGGTAGGATAGTGGATGAGTGAGTGAGTGAATGTGTATAAAGGATAGGATAGTGGATGATGTGAGTGAGTGAATGAGTATAAAGGATAGGATAGTGGATGAGTGAGTGAGTGAATGTGTATAAAGGATAGGATAGTGGATGAGGTGAGTGAGTGAATGTGTATAAAGGATAGGATAGTGGATGAATGAGTTAGTGAATGTGTATAAAGGATAGGATAGTGGATGAGTGAGTGAATGTGTATAAAGGATAGGATAATGGATGAGTGAGTGAATGTGTATAAAGGGTAGGATAGTGGATGAGTGAGTTAGTGAATGTGTATAAAGGATAGGATAGTGGATGAGTGAGTGAGTGAATGAGTATAAAGGATAGGATAGTGGATGAATGAGTTAGTGAATGAGTATAAAGGATAGGATAGTGGATGAGTGAGTGAAGTGAATGTGTATAAAGGATAGGATAGTGGATGAGTGAGTGAGTGAATGTGTATAAAGGATAGGATAGTGGATGAGTGAGTGAGTGATGAGTATAAAGGATAGGATAGTGGATGAATGAGTTAGTGAATGAGTATAAAGGATAGGATAGTGGATGAGTGAGTGAGTGAATGAGTATAAGGATAGGATAGTGGAATGAGTGAGTGAGTGAATGTGTATAAAGGATAGGATAGTGGATGAGTGAGTGAGTGAATGTGTATAAAGGATAGGATAGTGGATGAATGAGTTAGTGAATGTGTATAAAGGATAGGATAGTGGATGAGTGAGTGAATGTGTATAAAGGATAGGATAATGGATGAGTGAGTGAATGTGTATAAAGGGTAGGATAGTGGATGAGTGAGTTAGTGAGTGTGTATAAAGGATAGGATAGTGGATGAGTGAGTGAATGTGTATAAAGGGTAGGATAGTGGATGAGTGAGTGAGTGAATGTGTATAAAGGATAGGATAGTGGATGAATGAGTTAGTGAATGTGTATAAAGGATAGGATAGTGGATGAGTGAGTGAGTGAATGTGTATAAAGGATAGGATAGTGGATGAATGAGTTAGTGAATGTGTATAAAGGGTAGGATAGTGGATGAGTGTGTGAGTGAATGAGTATAAAGGATAGGATAGTGGATGAGTGAGTGAGTGAATGTGTATAAAGGATAGGATAGTGGATGAGTGAGTGAGTGAATGTGTATAAAGGATAGGATAGTGGATGAATGAGTTAGTGAATGTGTATAAAGGATAGGATAGTGGATGAGTGAGTGAATGTGTATAAAGGATAGGATAGTGGATGAGTGAGTGAATGTCTATAAAGGATAGGATAGTGGATGAGTGAGTTAGTGAATGAGTATAAAGGATAGGAAAGTGGATGAGTGAGTGAATGTGTATAAAGGATAGGATAGTGGATGAGTGAGTTAGTGAATGTGTATAAAGGATAGGATAGTGGATGAGTGAGTTAGTGAATGTGTATAAAGGATAGGATAGTGGATGAGTGAGTTAGTGAATGTGTATAAAGGATAGGATAGTGGATGAGTGAGTTAGTGAATGTGTATAAAGGATAGGATAGTGGATGAGTGAGTTAGTGAATGTGTATAAAGGATAGGATAGTGGATGAGTGAGTGAATGAGTATAAAGGATAGGAAAGTGGATGAGTGAGTGAATGAGTATAAAGGATAGGATAGTGGATGAGTGAGTTAGTGAATGTGTATAAAAGATAGGATAGTGGATGAGTGAGTGAGTGAATGTGTATAAAGGATAGGATAGTGGATGAGTGAGTGAGTGAATGAGTATAAAGGATAGGATAGTGGATGAGTGAGTGAATGTGTATAAAGGATAGGATAGTGGATGAGTGAGTTAGTGAATGTGTATAAAGGATAGGATAGTGGATGAGTGAGTTAGTGAATGTGTATAAAGGATAGGATAGTGGATGAGTGAGTGAGTGAATGAGTATAAAGGTTAGGAAAGTGGATGAGTGAGTGAATGTGTATAAAGGATAGGATAGTGGATGAGTGAGTGAGTGAATGAGTATAAAGGATAGGAAAGTGGATGAGTGAGTGAATGAGTATAAAGGATAGGATAGTGGATGAGTGAGTTAGTGAATGTGTATAAAGGATAGGATAGTGGATGTGTGAGTGAGTGAATGTGTATAAAGGATAGGATAGTGGATGAGTGAGTGAGTGAGTGAATGAGTATAAAGGATAGGATAGTGGATGAGTGAGTTAGTGAATGTGTATAAAGGATAGGATAGTGGATGAGTGAGTGAGTGAATGAGTATAAAGGATAGGAAAGTGGATGAGTGAGTGAATGAGTATAAAGGATAGGATAGTGGATGAGTGAGTGAATGTGTATAAAGGATAGGATAGTGGATGAGTGAGTGAATGTGTATAAAGGATAGGATAGTGGATGAGTGAGTGAATGTGTATAAAGGATAGGATAGTGGATGAGTGAGTTAGTGAATGTGTATAAAGGATAGGATAGTGGATGAGTGAGTGAATGTGTATAAAGGATAGGATAGTGGATGAGTGAGTTAGTGAATGTGTATAAAGGATAGGATAGTGGATGAGTGAGTGAGTGAATGAGTATAAAGGATAGGATAGTGGATGAGTGAGTTAGTGAATGTGTATAAAGGATAGGATAGTGGATGAGTGAGTGAATGTGTATAAAGGATAGGATAGTGGATGAGTGAGTTAGTGAATGTGTATAAAGGATAGGATAGTGGATGAGTGAGTGAATGTGTATAAAGGATAGGATAGTGGATGAGTGAGTGAGTGAATGTGTATAAAGGATAGGATAGTGGATGAGTGAGTGAATGTGTATAAAGGATAGGATAGTGGATGAGTGAGTGAGTGAATGAGTATAAAGGATAGGAAAGTGGATGAGTGAGTGAGTGAATGTGTATAAAGGATAGGATAGTGGATGAGTGAGTGAGTGAATGAGTATAAAGGATAGGATAGTGGATGAGTGAGTAAACGGGTAGGAGCCCAGGCAGCCATACTTGGAGATTCCCCTGCAGTAGAGCATTGTGACGGAGCTCAGCTGATGGCAGCTCCTCTGCAGGAGCTTGGCAGCGCGGTCGCTGAGGCGGACGCATCCGCTCACATCCAGCTCCCGCAGATGCTTCCCCGCTCCTATCAGGCACTGCACTGACACGTCCGTCATCTGTGTTGGAGGGGTGGAGGGCGTAGTTGGGAGGAATGGGGAGGATGTGTAATCCCCTTTGGGTGGTTACTCATAGACTCAGTGGTACACCATCACTGCTGGGGCAGCCACAGGAATTCCAGTCATCTAATCAACAGTTCTAGGATATTTCCGCCATAAAACCCCAGAATGTCCTGTCCATACCCGGGGTGTTTTGAAGCACACGGGAAGGTGACCCCCCCCACACACTGACGGCGGTGCAGTGAGTCAGCACTTACTTTGGGGCAGCCGGCCATTCGGAGCGAGCGGAGAGTTCGGCAGTGGTAGGACAGCGCTTTGATGGACTGGTCCGACAGGTAGAGGCAGTGGGACACGTCCATGTGCTCCAGTCCCCTCACCTGCTTGCACAGTTTCTACCACACAGAAGAAATGTGCTCCAGTGCTCTTGAAGCCAACAGTGTTTCCGCCTACTTTGAGTGGCATTTATTTGTATGGTGCACTGCACACTCATAAAATGTTTCTTTATTGCAACTTTACAGTGCCTATATATTTTTTGCCAGAGCGAAGAGAACAGGGACCCCAGGGCGGGGCGGGGCAGGGTTCAGAGACCCACATCGGCAGCAGTAGGCTACTTGGGACCCAAAACTGCTGCCTTCTGTGAACAAGAGCCCCCATTATAGAGACACCCACCACCTCCCACTGCCTCCCTCTGGACAAATACATTCCTGTGGTGGGGGGGGGGGGGGGGGGGGGGGGTGAGCACTTCTGTGACTGAGTCAGTCATATTTCAAACAGACACCGAGACCAAACTTCTGGCAGCACATCAGTGTAAAAAATATATAGGAGCTTTCCACAGAGTCCCTATCCTGTTACAAGCCCCCAACTTAGCACGCAAACACACCTCAATGTCACATAGTTTATTGTTAGACAGTAAATCCAGTGCATAAAACACCGACCTGCTCGAAGCAGAGAAATGCATCAAAACCGTACCGCAAAACTAGAGAAAGTGAGAAGAGAGAGAACGGGACGTCATGCATTTACACAAATGAACGCAAAAAAACAAACAAATTGTGTTTGGAGGTTTTTCTGCACTCATTCCTGGCCCCATATGTCATTGTTATTTTAGGGCAGGTAGGGCGGGGATTGCGATTCACTGCAGATGGCTCACTTGAACTGAGATGAAAGCAGGGGGAGAAAACCCATGAAAACAAAGCAGAATGTTCGATAGAAGATGATCGATGTGCAGAAAGAGAGATGAAAATTATATAGCCCAGATTTAATTTACCTCAATTCCAATGTCTGTTATCCAGAGACATTCTGACACATTCAGCTTCTTCAAGCTGGAGTTGCTGCCAAGAGCCGTCAAACCCTGTGAATGAAAAAAGGTTTATGGGTTTATGTACTGTGATTCTAAAATGATACTCTGTAACCTGGCAACTGCATAATACCGCTTTCCAGGTGTTCTCCTGCATTACACAACTCCGGTTAAACCCCATACACCTTGGAAATATGTCTCTTGGTTTTTGTACCCTGTTACCCGGTACAGCATTGCTGTGAAGTGTCCCACCATCCACAATCTAATCCCAGTGCCATCTGAGGCTGGAAGTCCCTTTAGGTGGCACGTGATTGGCCCTTGCGTCACCCAGGGTTCCAATCGGCAGGCTGTTCCCCGCCCACATTGTCATGGCGACTCGCCTGGTTGACCAGGCACCCGTAGTTTGCCTACACCAGCTGTGTAATTTGCACAGTGGTCTGACGCAGTAACAGCGCAGCCCAGCAGCGGCGGTACAGGGGACGCGCTGTGTGTGGAACCCAGAGCCTCCCTAAGAGGAGCACCCATAGGCCTAACCCACAGTCAGCTCTCCACAGCGAGGTGTGGGAACGTGGCTGTGAGGGAGGCAAATGATTAAGCACAACACTCTGTGCTGGGGGCAGGTCATGGTCACTGCCCCCAAGGGTGAATTATCGTCCCTGCAGCCAGACTGTGTGAATTTTTATGTAGTTTCTATATTTACAAGGACTCTCCGAACATAACAAAGACAAAAGTGATTCATGGTATAATAACAAAGCAATAGTGTAGAGTCAGCATTAGCCATTTTCAGAGAGGAGGCATTTGTAGACCTTCAGTCTGGTTCCCCTATGCCTGGTGCTGTGCTAAGACACTGCATGCACCAGTTGAGCCACTGATTCATCATGAAAACAGTCTAACACCTGAAAAATAACTGCCCACTTTTCTTCAGTAAAATACAGTAAATATACACGTTCAGCACAAGCACAAATGATGTGTGTCCCTGCTGAAGCCATGTCTGCCCTGCCGCCATTTGTGGCAAACCTGGCCAATAAAAACAGAACCTTTAATACCCAGTGCGCTGAGACATTGGAACCCTTCACTGACTGTGCCGTTAATAAACTCCTGTACAATGTGCAACAGTGGTAACGTAACACCCTCTTGTTTGTAAAAACTTTAATTTGATTCTCACTGAAAACCGCCAAACCTTTATGACTTCTGAAAAGACCCAATGAAAGAATTTATATTTATTTTATGAGTATTTATATTTATTTCCCAAAACGGGTTCACTTTCCAGTGCCACTCGATCACAGTATGTGGAATACACTCGGGAGGATGAGGTCACATTCTACCACTGGTTACTATTTCACTTAAACCTCTTAATAAATGTATGCAGCAGTGTAGTATAATGGTTGGGGATCTGGTTAGGGAACTTATAGCCTCAGTTCCCAGGTAGGACACTGCTGTTGTACCCTTGAGCTAAGTGCCGAACCGAAATGCATAATAAACGGAAAGAATAATATTTGATGGACTTTGCAATATGATCTGCAATAATGTCTTAAAGATGTACAGCCTTGCCTTTGCATAGTGATGCAACACTGCAGGGGGGCAGAGGGGCAGGGGGTTACCTGGTCCTGCATGCTGGTCCCTCTGAGATCCAGGGAAATGAGGGAGGAGACAGCCCCCAGCCACTCAATCCCGGTGTCTGTCAGCTGGTCGCAGGAACACAGGCTCAGGTGGGTCAGGCTGGTGCACCTGGATGAAGAGAACACACACACACACTCTCAAACACTCACCTGGATGAAGAGAACACACACACACTCTCAAACACTCACCTGGATGAAGAGAACACACACACACTCTCAAACACTCACCTGGATGAAGAGAACACACACACACTCTCAAACACTCACCTGGATGAAGAGAACACACACACACTCTCAAACACTCACCTGGATGAAGAGAACACACACACACTCTCAAACACTCACCTGGATGAAGAGAACACACACACACTCTCAAACACTCACCTGGATGAAGAGAACACACACACACTCTCAAACACTCACCTGGATGAAGAGAACACACACACACTCTCAAACACTCACCTGGATGAAGAGAACACACACACACTCTCAAACACTCACCTGGATGAAGAGAACACACACACACTCTCAAACACTCACCTGGATGAAGAGAACACACACACACTCTCAAACACTCACCTGGATGAAGAGAACACACACACACTCTCAAACACTCACCTGGATGAAGAGAACACACACACACTCTCAAACACTCACCTGGATGAAGAGAACACACACACACTCTCAAACACTCACCTGGATGAAGAGAACACACACACACTCTCAAACACTCACCTGGATGAAGAGAACACACTTATCTGCTAGAGGGTAATGCGGAGATCACACACCGATATGGTCTCTGGTGTCGAGGTTGTGTGTGTACTGCATGAATGCTGTAGGTGTGCCTGTGCATGCGTGTGGTGTGTGCATGAACGTGTACATGCCTGCGTGTGGTGTGCGTGTGTGTGGGTGCATACATGCATGTGTACATATCTGCTTGTAGTGCATGAACATGTACACGTATGCATACGTGCATGTGTATGAATCTGTGTGTGTGTGTGCATGTGTATGAATCTGTGTGCGCGTGTGTGTGTGTGTGTGTGTGTGTGGCAGACAGCCCCCACCTCTGCGCTATCCTCATGAGGGACACGTCACTGATGCGTGTGCAGTTGCTTAGGTTCAGTTCATAGATCCGGGGTCCAGAGGGGCCCTCTGCCAAACAGCGCAGGCCCAGGTCAGTCACCCTGAGTCAGACACACAGTGTGACAGTGTCTTTCGGCGACAGCTAGCTTAATTTCACATGCTCTAAAAACAATGTGGCTCAAATCACGTTCAGCTGGACAAATACTGCTAAACAAGCCAGTGTTTAAGGCAAGTCTTTATTCAGCACCAATTTAAATAACCTTTTCCAAAGTGCAGTTTAATGGTCTGGCAGGATCTCCCCTGTCTTCAGTTGCAAATATCTCACAGGAAACTGATTTATTCTTATAAGAAAGACATCGATGAGCTCACAAGAAAATTAGACACTTGAACGAAATATTTTCCAAAACCCTTTTAATCACTTGTCAAAAATGACTTATGGTTTTAATTGTTAGCACACAGTTCTGCTGTGTAGTTAATTCCGGTACCTGACGCAGTCGGCTATATTCAGTGAAATCAAGTTCTTCAGACTGCCAATAGACTTCATGCCGTTGTCGGTCAGGCCCCGGCAGTCCGCTGCAGAGATGTGCTTTAGGCCAGGGGAGTTCCTGCAGAAAGCCTTCCAGCTTGTGTCCGTCATGTGGCTGTTACCTGTGGAAAGCTGCCATCTGAAATTCTACACGCGATCGTTTTTAAATGATGCCAACACATTCTTAGAGTCTGAAATGAAAAATGGACACACTAAGTCCTGCTAAAAATAACAGTGAGCAGGAATATCAAGGACATTCATTTGAGCGGAAACATGATTTTGGGGTCGTTTTAATCAGAAGAAAGTTCACCCTACAGAACCTGCTGGGAAGTTTCTTTATTTTCTTACATTGTGAACTGTCTGTGTGCAAGAGCCTGTGTCTGCAATATAAAGGAGGAGTTAAATGCCCAACATGTCTAAGCACAGGGCAAGACAAAACAAACCCAAAAAATATATTTAAAAAAAAGAGCAAAATAACGGTAATCATATTACACGACTCCCTCTATTCAGAATGACATTTCCCCCTTAAACGGATGCCTGTTCCAGATTATCCCAGTCCAGCTATGATATCACTCTGTCCCGGGACTGTTGTTAGACCCGGCCCCCACTCCCCCACCCAATGGTAGGGGGTCATGATGAATTTGGTGTCAGCCAAGAAGCAGCTCAGCCAGAGAGCTGCAAACCCATCGACTTCACATTTTTCCCTTACAAACAGACAGTGCCAAGGCCATCGCTGTAGCCTTGACATCACAAAGGCAGAACGCCGCGCGTTTATTATGGCTACCGTGACAACGCTGACCTTCGACCCTGATTCTGCTGAGCTTGCAGCCCTCGGCGACCGCCTTGAGGGCGCTGTCTGTGAGATGGGGTGCATCCAGGACGGAGACCGCGTTCAGAGACCTGCATTTGGACACCATTGCCTGGGAACAGAGACACAACCATGTGTGATTCATCTTTCCGCATCGATTTGCACCGGTGCTTTGCGAGCTGGGAGTGATCTAACAGAGCTCACATCTCTCCTGTTCATTCCTTTCCAGTTCAATGGAATATCTTACAACACTAATTTAACTAAAGAGGAGGGACATAGGCCCGACATAGGCCCATAGGCTGGCAAATAAATCCTTACCGTGTGAACTTTTCCCTTCGTAAATACTCACCAAATTGTTCATTGTGAATTGAGGGAAAATGTTACTTTTCTACCAGCCAGTCTCTAAACAAAGCATACATAAAAACAGGGGAGACCATGCATTCATTGTTGATTATGTTCTTTTTTGTCTTCGTGGTGATACAATAACCTTGAAATATAATGTTGAACAGCTGTTAACCTCACAGATCTCTTGATGCTTTAGCCCTTTGCTGTCCTAGTCAGCGCCTCTCACACAACCTCTGGCCCATGTGGAGAAAATATGCAGCTTGGAGGTCCAGAATGTACTCTCACCATAACTTAAACAAACATGGAGGTCCAGAATGTACTCTCACCATAACTTAAACAAACATGGAGGTCCAAAATGTACTCTCACCATAACTTAAACAAACATGGAGGTCCAGAATGTACTCTCACCATAACTTAAACAAACATGGAGGTCCAGAATGTACTCTCACCATAACTTACATAACAAACACAAAATGGAATACGGCATGAAAAAACACACACAATACAATATAGGTTTGCTAACAGCGTATATGCCAATTCTGTACTGTTATGGTGTTTACAAATCCTATGGCAGAACTGTGAAGGCAAAACAATCTTTCACCTATTTACTGTATGGTACGTCTTGCACACAATGGCGGAGGCCCAGAGCATGTGGGTACACACATTGCAATACTTCCTTTCAATAACATCCGATTTGCAGAGGAATTTTCCAGCCCTGCTAGACAAGCCCTGGCCTCTCCAGCTCTCCAGAGGAAATGCTGATGTACACTTAGGCTATTTTACCACTGTAGCTCAGCAGTGCCCATTTCTACATAGGGGTTTCCAAATGTGCTCACTAAATAAATAAATAAAAATACAGAAAACAATAGCTAGTGTAAAAAAAAGTGGAGCTAGTCAAGAGTTCATGGAGCACAAATCATTTTCTTAGCCCATTCAGTATCACAGGACAGCTGTAAGCTGTAACATTTTAGTTATGGCATTGCAAGCCTGGTTCAAAGTCAGCTGAAATGTCCCATTGCTTCTTCTGAGAGTAATGTTTGCTTCTTTTACTACACTGAGAAGTTAAAAAAATAAACTATTCTTATATGTACTGGGGTAATTTGCACACCACACAAATTCAGGTTTTAACTTGTCAACAAATCCACAGAGAGTTATAGTGTTACTGGCAAGTGTGTTCTTTGTTGTTTTTGGAATTTTGAGTAGTTCTCTCCAATTTGGAATTCCCAATTGGCATCAGTAGGCCGGTCCCTTTGATGCAACATCCTCCATTATATAGGGAGGGTGCCCACGAGCAGATGCATTCTCCAAAACATGAGACCAGCCGGCCTGCTATGTTTCCAGGCTGTAACCTGGCAACTGCCACAGTTACTGCATCGAGAGGACAGATCACAGGCATCTGGAGTGGCACCACCTACAGAATGACCGTGGGCAATGCTACATCCTATTACGTGCCACCCCACAAGTGCCACTCCCCCTATATGTTGCACAGGGACAGCCATGATTTAATCCAGTCCAGAGGGTATGTTATTGCACAGTCCGTCTATGGGTTGTGCCACTCAGGAGTCCCTGAAACCACTCATACAGTATACATGCATAAACTAATTCTCATACTATCTGGATTATTGACTCTCAGCACATGCCAGTTGATTCCCATTCCTTTTAAAAATGCCCGAGCAAACAAAGGAACATAGATAATTAGCTGTAAAATACCAGCAGAGGAAGTAGGAACCAAGGTGAACAAATAAAGCAGTGGCTGCTCTGAAATAAGAAACAATCATATTACCAATACTGCTAAAGCTGGAACCCAATACCTTTCCCATATGCGGTAAAAGAGGGACAAATATGGCATTGTCTGGACCTTGGAGAGGTGTTTCTGAAATATGGCCATCATTACCGCACACCTTCCCTCCCCCATTGTTCTAGCATTAACTGTGAAAGAGGGCCAACGATACTGTACAATGAGATGATTGCTATCGTGGCGTAAGTAGTAAATCTGCCAATTTCACTGAAACAACACAATACAATAGCCAGTTTACAGGGAAGTTTTAAATCCTGAGAAACTTAGGACTTAACTTAAAAAACATGTTTTGACAAAAAAAAAAAAAAAAAAGTATTATCCATGAAACATTCCCATGCTATAAATCAAAGGCCTTACTTTCGACCAGGAAATGTCATAATACGGTCCAGCTTTAGTAATCTATATTCAATCTATAATCATAGTCTTTAGTAAGACTATGCACAAAACCCAAATTTTCAAAAGCTACATTTTCAGGTTTGCTATTCCACCTTCATTTTACTTTGATTACGTAACTGTTACTCTTAATGTTTACTAAGTGACTAGCTTACTAACGCTATGCTTTGAAGGAAAAAATAAATAAAACCGGTTACGACCGATTTAACTTATAGGGGTATGAAAACCCTATAGAACGTATTAATGAAAATGACTGAAGAATAAAGAGGATGTTCTAATGAAGATCCATGGAGCTCCTTATGGTAGCAGTGTAGCGTAATGACTAGGGAACAGGTTTAGCACCTCCAAGGTTGTAGATTTATTTTCCAGGTGGGAAACTGCCATTGAACCCTTCAGTAAGGTACACACTGTAATATTTCTTTTGACCGCTTTTAGCTTTGATTACAGTGCGCATTCGTCGTGGCATTGTTTCGACAACCTTATGCAACGTCACAACATTTATTTCCGTCCAGAGTTGCATTCATTTTTGGCCGAGATCTTGTATTGACGACAGGAGAGTCGAACCACTCCGTAAAGTCTTCTCCAGCACATCCCAAAGACTTTCAATGGGGTTAAGGTCAGAACTCTGGTGGCCAATTCATGTGTGAAAATGATTCCTCCCTGCTCCCTGAACCACTCTTTCACAATTAGAGCCCAATGAATCTTGGCATTGTCGTCTGGAATATGCCCATTGATGGGATAACCTGGTCATTCAGTACATTCAGGTACTCAGCTGACTTCATTTTATTGCTGCATAACGTTGCTGAGCCTAGACCTGACCAATTGAAGCAACCCCAGATCATAACACTGCCTCCAGAAGCTTGTACAGTGGGCACTATGCATGACGGGTGCAATGGTGACTTTTTTTTTGGCCAGGCAGTGTACTTAACTTAAATAATTAATATGGATAAAATGGAATAATATGGAAGCCCAGGAGAAAGCTGTATTCTCTGCTTTTGGTGGCATGTGCATATGACTATGTGCTGTATTCAAACAGTTACAGGACACACTGGGAGGTAAGTCCCTATTTGCATCTTGGTACCTGATGGTACATTATTAACAGCAACAAAACAAATAATTATTTGTAAACATTTCATGTAAATGAAGTCTTCGCATCCCAGACTGCTTCAGAATGGGTCTTTGAAAACACACGTTTAAAGTGTTTTTAACGAGAAGCATATCCCTCCCCACTTCCCCTGCCCCCCACACCTGCACACACATACCAGCACACAGCTGTCCGTGAGGGTTGGTATGTCATTGAATTCCATGTGCTGGAGTAGGCTGCACCCCATGGCTATGAATCTGAATCCTTCCACAGAGATCTGGGGGAGATAAAAAGCTGTCAGTGTTGGAGCAGGGGATTGTGGGGAATGCCCGAGGCTGTAAAGACCGGAATTGGGGGTGTTCAGAGGCCCTTACCCATGTTAACACAATCGCTTTCACACTCTCTACAGAATGCCTATCGGAAGCCAGTAGCCATACTACCCTGTGACTCCCTCTGACCTGATGGCTGTAGCTAAGTGGGACTGGGCTTCATTAGTACTCCTCGTAAAACCAGACTGCTGCTGCTGCTGCTGCTGCTGGAGGTTGTATTGGTGGTGGGCCAGTAGGGGGAAATCTTCCTTCTGGACTGTGGCACCATGTTCCAGATGAAAATTTAAACCAAGGTCAAGACTTAATGCAGTTAATTAAGATCCCATGGGACTTATCAAAATAGTCAGGGTGTTAGCCCTGGTGTTCAGGTCAAATTCCAAGTTTGGCTCTCCCACTCTGGTGCCCCACAGTTAATTGGCTACACTGTGCCCCCTACCTGTCTTAGCTCACCAGGGTGTCACTGTAAATAACAAATGAGTTACATTTGACCTTCAAGGTTAGATAAACTTAAAAGTTTTATGGCATGTCCACTGCAGTCTTTGGTATGCTATTTAAAATGGTCTTACTTGCCGCTACAATTCAGAGATTCGCATCTCTGAATTGTAAAATAAAGATGAGTCAAATAAATAAATTCTCTGAAATCATTGCCATGCCATGCGTTTGCAGTCATAATCATATTTATGTAACGTTCCGTTCCCCTCCTGTCCGCTTTCCATGTTTTCCTTGTTTCCTTCCGTGTCATGTTGGATCCCCTGTCCGTGTTTTCCCCCTGGCTGCGGACTGGGCGTTTCCCTCGGGTTCATTTCGGCTTATTATCCACTTTAACTTCCGCCTATCACTCTCCCCTCTCGTTACTCACATTCCTCACTGCTGTGCTTCGGCAATCACTCCCGATTGAACATCACACCTGTTTCTCATTTTCTCCTTCATTTCCTGCACCATTTAAACCCCTGGCTGGCTGCTAGTCGGCGCCAGTTCGTTAACTAACCAACCGTGTTTATGTCATGTCACGCTTCTGGTCCAGTATTCGTCAGCTTGCTGTCTTTTACCTGTTTACCTGGTTTGCAGTTTGGTAGCTATCCCTCCGAAACATTCTCTGTTGCATGCTACTTACCTGTCTCCCTTCAACCTCCAGACGCCGCGGTTCCAGCCTCCCTGTAGCTGTGTCTTGTCCTCCCTATGTCACCTACCTCCTGTATTTCAGTTACGGTACCAGGATCCCTGAATGTTAGCCGGCTTCAGCAAGATTTGCCCGAGCCACGCCGCACCTTCCAACTCCGCGGAGCTTTCTTCAGCTACAATCCTGTCACAGTACCCTGCCATTAACCTCTGCTTTCTACCCCATTCATCAAGCTACCTACCCAGTCCGGTTCCAGTCCAGCTCCAGCCCAGGTCTTGTCCAGTACCGGTGTTTCGTACACCTCCGTTAAAGTCCTGTTCCGGCTTGGAATAATTCCGTGCCGGCTTCCGTTTCCCTGAGTGGACCTCCCGGTCCAGTTCCAGTCCAGTACCAGTCCAGTTCCGGTGTGTTGTACACCTCTGGTAAAGTCCAGTTCCGGCTCGGAACAAGTTCCGTGCCGGCTTCCGTTTTCCTGAGTGGACCTCCCGGTCCAGTTCCAGTCCAGTTCCTGTCCAGTACCAGTCCAGTTCCGGTGTGTTGTACACCTCTGGTAAAGTCCAGTTCCGGCTTGGAACAAGTTCCGTGCCGGCTTCCGTTTTCCTGAGTGGACCTCCCGGTCCAGTTCCAGTCCAGTTCCAGTCCAGTTCCGGTGTGTAATACACCTCCGATCAAGTCCAGTTCCGGCTTGGAACAAGTTCCGTGCCGCCTTCCGTTTTCCTGAGTGGACCTCCCGTTCCAGTCCAGACCCGGTGCCACTACTCCACCTTCCCTAACCAGTTCCGGCTTGGAACAGTAGGGCACTTCCGCACCCAGTCCGGCTTGGACTCCCAGTCCTGAACCCGTTTGGTTCCGGCTTGGAACCTACCTTGACTTTCAAGCCCAGCTCCGGCTTGGAGCAGTCCGTAAGGGACTCTACTTATGTTTAATTAATTAACCTGTTTTCCTTTCCTGTACAGCTTTGGGACTACCCCAACGCTTAATAAAATTACCATTTTCTTGAATCTGCCTCCTGGTTGTTGCACTTGGGTTCGTCCCGTATCAGGATCGTAACAATTTATTTAGAAAGATAATGGCAGGGCATTGCTCATTAAACAAATAAATAACTTGGTGAAGGGCAGCAGTATCTCCTGTATGTGGGAGTAGGAGAGCGAGCCGCCGCTCTGAATGCACTAATGGTTAAAGCTGAACAGCCTCTTGTACTGTGGCCCGTATCAATCATTCACAAGCGTCAACACACCAGAGAAGCCTTCCTTATTAGGCCCAGAGCGGACAGTTACGGATGACTTCTGGAATAAGATGCATCAAAATTCAACAGTGCCGCCGAAGTGTGTTTTAAGTAGAGGCCTGTAGGAGGGTGTTTGTTAGCAGAGCGATGCAGGCAACACAAAGACCAGTGAAAAGGGCACTGCCCAATGTTCTGCAACATATCAGCACACAGCTTCATGGGGCTAAAATAATGTTTGTTTTTTGCACTCCCACAGAATTTTATTATAGAACGACGTTTGTGTTGTGGTTGTGAATAGAAATTTATGTGGGTGGTGTTCCTGTCGCCTCATGTTTATCATCCGCAACTCTCACGGTTTGTGAAGGTTTCTCTGCCATTAGTGTTTCCTGTTTTATATGAAAACACAGGGCACTGGCCTTTTAACCACAAGACGTGATTTTGGATTCAGAAAGTCCAAAGTAAACAGAGCATTCTGCATACATTCAAAGGAAGTTTCTACACAGTAAAAAAACTTGTGAGAATGCTGTCAATGTATGCATTCTCTGTGTACAGAAAATGTCAACAGGTCATTAAAACAACTTTAAAACAACACTGCATATAGGCTAACAAAACGATGAATATATTTATATTTTATGAACTAAACTAATGTATCTATCTAAACAAAAAAATGCAATGTCCATTTTTATCACAATATATAAACCGGAGCGAAATGGAGCTTGCGGAGTGGTAACGTTCTAATAGTGCTCATCGCTCTAATTAAATTACGTCCGCTTCCCCTCCTCGCTCGCTCCGGCTCACATACTCTACCACACACACACACACACACACCTTTGAGCATCAGATGCACTACATCGCTCCGGTATTTAGGCCAACCTGCATGCTACAGAACAATATCCACCGTGCCTTGTCAAATGTTCCCCACTGGCTGCATACAGGTGTCTGCGCTGAGCTAGGCTTGCCTAGTCTTGTTTGGAAGAAAGCCTAGGAGGCCAATTAATAAAATAAAAGTGGCCATTGTAATTCTTGCCTAGATAACTAGACTTCTTCCCCCTCAATTATGATGATGGATTTGAAAATTACGGTTCGCCCTCTCTCACGCTGAAAAGACATGTTTTTATTTCCATAATATAATGCACTCACTAGGTAATAATCCTTTTTCCAGGATTTCCGTAATTAATTAAAAAAGAATATCAAAACCTGTCCAAGCTGTACAGATGATAAAGTCAAGCACAAAGCACATTTTTAACTACCCAAATCAACAGAAAAATGTACGCTATGCATAATGGCATTGCACAGATAAAACTATCAACCAAAGAAAAACCCTTTTTAAACGCAAGTCAGATGTTTTTGATGTAGTGCTGTTGGAAACACTGTTTCCAGGCTTATCTGTGTGTTCGTGAAGCTTCTTCACTTTCCCTGCATGGCTCAAATGATAGGACAAGCTACTAGTGTCCTGGAGGCGGGCCAGAGCCCCAACGCTGCAAACGCTAGCTCCCCTGCTCGCGGAGAGTCTGTAACTTAAAACCTGCTGCAGCCTCTCGGCTCCACACAGCCCCTTCACTGCCTGAGAGGCAAGGCAGTCCTCCAGGGTCCAGCTCCACGCTCATGACCGGACCGAGCACGACGCAGGACTGACCTGAGTGCAGCCCGAAAGGTCCAAGTAGATGATCCTGTGACAGCCTTTCCCTGTGGCCAGGTACTGTAAGCCTTTGTCTGTAAACCTCCTGCAGTAAGCCAGGCTCAGGTACTGGAGATTAAGGCAGCACCTATCCAACAGCGCAGACAGCACATGTTAGAGGAACAATGCACTGCAAGAGGGATCACGTTCCTGATAGTGTGGTTTTAAGAGGGGGCAAAAAAAAGTCAGAAGTCTGTTTTCTAATGCCAGTTTTGTGTTTTACAGTATGTTTAATGAGTGTCTTGTGCTGATGTAGAAATTTTGTGTATTTTTACATTTGTTTTGTTGAAATCTCTCCAAGTAATCGGTCTGTGCGCTTCAGGTGCAAATGTTCTGGGAAGTGTCCAAGACTATAAACATTGTCTTTTCAAGTTCTCAGTGGTGTCAATAGATCTATTCCAGCTAACAGTGCTGCAGCACAGGGAGAAATGTTGAGGGGCTTCAGCTTTAAGTGAAGATTAACAGAGAATGCAAGCTAGCTCTAAACTGTGGAGGAAGCATTTAAAGATTAGACGCACAGCAACTCAGAATTTCCAGTTGCTGTCAGGGGTGTGTAATTTCTTTTCAAGCCTTAAGAGGAGTCTCCTTTTGCAAAACTGCTGTGTAGTGACTTATGCATTTAAGGAATATCACAAGAAGGAAAAAGACTTAAATATCATTTATCTATTTTGCCACGTCCAAGATGTATTTAAATGACTTTTTGGAATAAAAGGGAAATTAGGCATCTGGATTTTGATAAATGGATACGGTTCTGTTTTGTTATTTTCTTCCTTTTGGTAAAGAAAGCTCAAATGGTTCCAATTATGTGCATAAGGCGGTGTAAGCTCTTTCTGAGAATTCTGCTGGTAAACGTTATAGTATCTAGGGTGGTTCCAGACATGCCGTCTGGTCTGAGGCCAATGCAAATTTTGTGAAAAAATCTTCATTGTCAATGCTAGGAATCTGGGTGCCAACCAAGGACTCTGCAGTTACCGTACTTTTGTGAAAAATGTATATTTTTCCCCCCCATTTCTAATTGTAATTCCGTGTTACTCAATCGTTGAAAGACTCCAGCATTTAGTATGTCACAAGAACTCAGCTCATATTCTGACTGATGATAATAAGAGTCCTGCTATGCCTCCTGTTGGCTGATGTTTCATATTGCTGTAGCGGAAAGATATACGAATACAGCAACAGAGATCAAGCTGCCGCACGTTTCCTTTGTTTAAGGAATTAATTGCCCATTCATTCACCAATTTTAACTCAGCATGTTTTTAGCATTCAATAACAGCATCAATCCAGTCAGGGGAGCATTGAAGGCTGTTTTAATGAGGCAACCATGTGGCTCTGTTCCAAATACTCATGTGTGAATGAGAACTCTCCCAAAATGAAAACATTATGCAATGTATTTAGGTTGAAGATCAAAACCAATAACTGGGGACGGTGTGAGACCCGCTTGCAGAAAGTGATTGCTTGGACAATAAAAGATGGTAAAATGCATTTAAGAGTGTGGGGAAAGACCTTAAACAAGATTCACGTAATTTTTTTCAAGCTCAGAAAATGTTTGTGTGGAGAAATGTCAGCATGTGTATGCATGTGGGGCTACCTGGAGAGTGCTCTGAAAGAGCTGTTTGTTACAGCAGTGTGTGACAAATTCAGGTAAAGAAGAGCTGGACAGCCTTCTAGAACAATCTTCAGGGTTTCATCCTGTTAAATAAGGAGAATATATACAGAATCACAGGACAACTGCATAGTATATAAGCATATTAATATATTAATGAATGAGGGTTCCATACTATACAGCGATTTACTGCTAATAACAACTTTATACTGAATGCACTGGTCATACACACTAGAAAAATGTTTTAAAAACTATAAAGTATTGTATACTCTAAAGCATTGCATATCCCTATGTCACTCTGGCTCGCATGCCAGCTCTGATAATGTTTATGCGGTCATGCTGACAAATTAAAAGCTTTGTAATGTACACTGTACAGCTAAGTACTATTTAAGTTTAAAATAAATTAAATAATAATTTTTAAAAAACAGGAATCTCAAAAGTAAGACTTGCAGTGGACAAATGAATGGGGAGGAGAGGTTAAAAGAGGCAGGCTCATGATTCAGAGTGCGAGGCTGTCAGATCTACAGCCCCACTGAATGCACCAGGGAGGGAGAGCCAGAGATGTGCTGGAGATCCAGTGCTATTACGTAACAGATATTCCCTGCAGCGTGGGCCAAACGGTCCACAGGCCCAGGCCAAAAAGAGTACAGGAACCTGCCTCCCCTCTGGAGATTAGCGCTGGTGCACCGCCGCCATGTGCGGCCCATCTGGGGGCATGTTTATACTGGCGTGCGGCACACCTCCCGATGCTAGCACGTTCTTGGATAAGCGCAGTAGCCGTGTCTGCGTGGACCAGGTGCGCCGAAGCGCAGCCCCTGCAAACAGAGGCAGTCCTACCTTATCCTGCGCTCCTTGATTTATTTGCATTTTTACTTACGTTTATGCTGGTGCACTCGGACAGATTGAGCTCCTGCAGGTTCCTGCAGTCACCTAGGAGACACCAGAGACAGGAAGGTAAACCTGCGGTTGCGCGCTCAATGGCCTGGGCCCCACCAGGGCTGGCTGGTGCTGAGCTTGGCAGGACAAAGGGGCCTGCGCAGCCCAGTCTATAAACATGATATTAAGCCCTTTTTATGTACTCCTGTGATGGGATAATTCCAGTCCTGGAGGCGCCGTTGGGCCCAGATTGTGGTACAGTTGGCTGGAGTGAGTAAGGGCTGGGAGACAGACAAGAACAGTGGCTCAGCGTTTGACTCCTGTAAAAGCCCCTGCTTCCGGAGGCTTTGTAGATTCATCGATGCTTGGCTGCCGGTTGTGACATCACACTGGTTCAACAGAACAAAGCCTGACAAATTGAGAGAAAGTCATGGCATCACACCATGGAAATGTGGTGACTTTTTTATTGTCTGTCACTGAGCTGCATAAAGCCACATTTCTTATCAGCTATTTTTCTGCTGGAAACTGGGAAGAAGGTTAGCATACACTAGTACATGTACAAGTGAGTTTATCTAAAAATGCCTCGTTCACACCATCTACTCGCAACAGAGACAAAACCACTGTATTGGTCACGTGCAAGGTGACACGGGGGCGTCGTAAGCCCATTTGGTGCAACAAACACTCGATGGCAAAGTATAATACAGTCACTAGACATGTCGACGGTCTCGGAAATTCTGTTCAAAGCCTCAAGTTTTCTAACATCCCTATAGCCGTACAGACTGTGATCGTATAAAATTTGGTGGTTTAAGACCGCAACGATGAGCTGCTTTTCAGAAATACAGAAAAGAACGGGAGCTTGTCGGACACTTTTTTTTGAACCGTCTATAGTGGCGTCGTTTCTGATTGGTTGGTACTGCGACAAAGTTGACTGGTAGTCAACATTTCAGAGAGACAAACAAACGGGTTATTTGTCGCTATGTACTGACTCCACCCCTCCCGCTGTTTGTCGCCGTTAACCATACACCTTGAATGGAATCTTGTAGCTTTGTCTCTGTCGCAAGTAGATGTTGTGAACGAGGTGTAAATCCATCTAAATCATAAAATAACCATTTATTTCTGTCAAAACCTCATCCAGAGGCCCCTTTCCCGCACTTCTGCCTATTTTTCACTCCAGTTTGGGATGCCAATATACGGTGCATCACTGAAGGCCATAGTACCTGAGCCAGGTACAGCACTTAGGACCCCCAGAAATACACATGAAAAATATGCGCGCTGAAAATTTCCACTAGAAATTACAACTTTTAATAAGCAAGCAGAAGTGAAAACAAGCTCCGGACATAATTTTTTTTAGCAAACCTTGTGGTGTGGCCCAACAGTTACTGCCTCGTACAACATCACTAATGGGAAATTAAACAAGCCAGGCCTGTGCTTTGAGGAAATGTTTCACTGAAACAGATGCATGTACACATAAATATAAACCCCCTCCTGCTTCCAAGGATATTTAAAGAAAATACTGATAGAAATCTGTGACTTGTAAATTAAATTTCCTACCACTCGGACAAAAAATAGATTTTGCTACAAAGAGGGGAAACATAAACATCAAACAGACTTGGGGGACACGAGGAACTGAGAGTAATTAAGGCCGTTTGCTCAGTGGTGCCCATTTTAGTGTGGGGCCTGAGGTGTTGCAGTCTGTACGTTAAGCTTAGCATGCGACCCTCTCTCTCTCCCCAGGGACTGCTGCTGTAACTTCGCCCGCGCCAACCAGCCAAAGCTCATCTTTTTGACAAGCCGCCACAGCCGCGAGAGTCGCCGTCTAGCCGGCACCGGGATGCGGCTAATCGCTCTGCTGATCCTCCTGGCCCTCGGGTCGGCCGAGCTCAGGAAGAATGGCCCCGGAGGGAGGCGGGGCAGGGGGAGGGGCAGCAGAAGGGCGGGCACCGTCAAGCGATTCGCCGGTGAGTGCAAGGAGTACACCGAGGGGCGGGACAAGTACCTGGACTGCCAGGACAGGCAGCTGAGCGCCGTGGTGACAGGCTGGCCGGAGGACACGGTGCACCTGCTGCTGGCCCGGAACAAGATCCAGGTGCTGCGGGACAACACCTTCTCTCACTTCAGGAACTTAAAGAGCCTGGATCTGCAGCAGAACGAGATCAACATGATCGAGGAGGGGGCCTTCGCCGGCCTCCCCAAGCTCACCACTCTGCTGCTGCAGCACAACCGTCTGCAGGTGCTGAGCGAGGAGGTCCTCATTCCCCTGCCCCTTCTCAAGTACCTGCGTGTCTATGACAACCCCTGGAGCTGCCACTGTCACCTGGACAGCCTGGTCAGGCACCTGCAGGTGCCCAGCCACCGCAACCTGGGCAACTACGCCAAGTGCGCCGAGCCCGCCAACCTCAAGGGCCAGAAACTGAAGCGGATGAGGGTGGAGCTGCTGTGCCCCGAGCTGCAGGAAAGCACCCCGAAGTATCCCGATGATATCCCGCAGAAGTCCATCATGGGCAAGAAGCACCTGGACGCCACCACCAGCTGCCACACCTACATGTTCCCCAAGCCCCTCCTGGACTGCAGGAACCAAGGTAGGCATCAGCAGGCGTCACCCGGATGCTACTGGCATATCATCTTACTACAAGAATGAAATTACACTTGGCTGGGGCATTTGGCCTTTGCAGTTGCAGTGTACTGAATGATATGGGAATTCATTACCGCCGGGGCATTGTGTGATAAACGTGGATTCATGCGGCCATTGACATGTTCTCTATGGTAACAGGAGTGCATTCTCCGTGGTAACAGGAGTGCATTTTCCGTGGTAACGGGAGTGTGTTTTACATTGTAATGGGAGTGTGTTTTACATTGTAATGGGAGTGCAATTGTGATTATGGGAACAGAGTGCTCCAGAGTCAGACCACCCATCTCACCATAACCATGTGAGAGCACAGGGCCCGAGCCACAGACCCAGCGGCACCCCCTGTCTTAGGCCTCTGCTATATTTAGCTCAACCCAACACAGAAACATGGTGCAGCTATTTAAAAGCTAAAATTAAAAGCTCCATGGTGAACCCAAGCACAGCAGAGTGCAGGGTATTCCCCAAGGGGGGGGGGGGGGGGGGCAAAACACAGGATACTTTGCAGACATGCAACAAGCTTCATTTTCTCAGCATACACTTTGATGAATGGCAAAACAAACAGCAGAGCAGAGTAGACGGTTTTAGTGTGGAACCAGATTCAACTCAATTAGGGAAGGAGGAAGTCAGTTGACAGAATGACCAGGGCTCATCATGCATCAGCAACCCTCTGTAGTCAGTCAGATGGCCACAATCTGTCTGCACAAGCTGCAAATGTAGGGCTGAGGGAAAAAAAAGCAGTAAAAGAAGACTAGGCTGAGTTGTGATCTCAGTATTGGGCTCATATGAGTACACAGGAAAGGTCTATCTTGTGCTGGGAGACACATCCTGTTAAGGCAGTTTTCTAGTGCGTGGATGGGCACCGTAATCTGGTTTCAGTGACCGTGTCAGTGCGGACTATGGCCGTACAATTGGACCTAGCAAATACCCAGGGATAGGATGGTTTCAGTTGGCCGAGATTACACGGTTTCATCACTCAATACTGACCCCCACTGGTCGGGCGGCTGCAAGTCCATCTGTTGAGCTGTATTTTGAGTGTCTTCTGCAGACCCATGTCTGTGTGAGCCCAACTTGCAAACTGCAGTGTGATAAGAACAACAGAAAGCTGGCCTTGTGTGCTTGCCTGCACTCTCCCGAATCCTAATAGAGGTTGCAGCAATGAGCTGAATGATATTGTCTGACTGGGCATTCCAAATTAGTAGAAAAAGCATAAAAATAGAAATAAATCTATCAAAGGTCATCTCACATACACCTGCGTTGCTGAGACCAAACACTCAAGCAAGTGCACATGTTAGCAATTAGCAAGGAAGCTGCCAGCATGCATGCATATCTTGGAAAAAGATACGCATGACTGTAGTAACATAGTGCTTTCTATCCTCTTCAAAGAGGCTGAGAGGAAAGAGTGTGTTAAAATGCAACTTAACAGACTCTTAATGTAATAATAGGACCAGTTGCAGAGTGTCAGCAAAGAAAACTGACAGTTAAACAAGACATTGACAGCTGTGAGATATGTAGGGTTGGGCGAGAAGAGCAAAAACAAGAGAGCGAGGAGCAGGCAAAGACTAAAATTTCACAGTGTCTCTCTTCCAATAATAACAGCTGCCTCTGGGAACTACATAAGTGGCATACTAAAAATGACATCAAGGCACTGTAATTCATTTCAAGTTTTACTTCAATATGCTGTCTCCACTGGCTGGACACTCTTGATAAGGGACAGAAAAACTGCACATGTATAGATGTAATATTTTTTTACTGTTCGGTCTAGCAACTATAAATGAGACCATTTTGCTCATTTTTTTTTATACATCTTTCAAAGGCCCTGGATGGTTGGTCTTCTTCAAAGAGTTGCTGAACAGGAGTATGACTGAGCTGGATGTTAGCATTTCTCATGTTTCCAATGGAATAGAAATGAGCCCCAAGGCAGACGTGGGGTATCCAGTAGACAGAGGACCCTATGTGGTCTGCTATGAGGGAGCTGTCCTTCACAGTGCACTTTTTGTACTTCAGTGTATGAGAGATACTGTGTTCTGATGTGGATTCCTTCCCATCTCCCTGGCAAAGCACTTAAGGATTCATTTTACATCAGAATGTTCTGAGGGAGCGAGGTTCCGTTCCACTCTGTCGCAGCTGCGATATCTTGCACTGTGCTCTCTGTGATACCAGTGCGCTGTTTTAACTCATTCCCCATCTGCTGCACTGCTTCTGCCTTTTCTCAATGGTCTTCAGAAAATATTTCCTGTGTGGGTGCTTTGACATTTGAATGGTTGGGTAATGTCTCCCCATTAGGAGGTATGCAGTTATTTTTTTTGAATATATACATTCTGCTCTTCAGAAATTCCATACAAATGCAAGGAGTATGTGTTAGCATAACAAGCCTTAGAACATGTCCAATTCTCTTAAGTGTCATAAGAACAGTTCCCCAATGTTCTATTACAAAAAACGGCAGTATCATAAGCACTGCAAAAAAAATTCTGTCTTAAGTGTTTTAGTTTTGTAATGAGACTTTAAATATTTCATTTCTATTTAGCAAAAAAGTAATAGAAATAGATTTTATGTCTAAATATAAGACTGAAATGCTTGTTAAGATTGACTTATTTTTTGGTTTTTGCAGTGAGAAGAGTTCCCCAATGCTCTGTTATAGAACAATGCAATATCATAAGAACAGTTCCATAATGCTCTGCTACAGAACACTGCAGTTTCATAAGAACAGCTCCCCAATGCTCTGTTCCAGAACACTGCAGTATCATAAAAACAGTTCCCTAATGCTCTGTTACAGAACACTGCAGTTTCATAAGAACAGTTCCCCAACGCTCTGTTCCAGAACACTGCAGTATCATAAGAACAGTTCCAGA
The DNA here is from genome assembly GCA_029718625.1 of Synaphobranchus kaupii. Lineage (NCBI taxonomy): Eukaryota > Metazoa > Chordata > Actinopteri > Anguilliformes > Synaphobranchidae > Synaphobranchus > Synaphobranchus kaupii. The sequence goes on from CM056376.1 coordinate 102,816,654, forward strand.
ACACTGGGGCGGCAGTGTAGTATAATGGTTAAGGAACAGGACTTGTAACCGAAAGGTTGCAGGTTCGATTCCCAGGTAGGACACTGCCGTTGTACCCTTGAGCAAGGTACTTAATCTGAATTGCTTCAGTATATATCCAGCTGTATAAATGGATAAATGTAATAAGAAGTTGTGTAAGTCGCTCTGGATAAGAGCGTCTGCTAAATGCTAATGTAATGTAATGTAATGTAGTATCATAAGAACAGTTCCTCAATGCTCTGTTCTAGAACACTGCAGTATTGTAAGAACATTTTCCCAATGCTCTGTTCTAGAACACTGCAGTGTCATAAGAACAGTTCCCCAATGCTCTGTTCCAGAACACTGTAGTATCATAAGAACAGTTGCTCAATGCTTTATTACTAAACACTGCAGAATCATATAAGAATAATGTCCCCAATACACTGTTACAGAACTTGCAATGTAATTTAAAATAAGAAAACACCCTGCCTCATTGCACATTAGTGACTCCTCTGATGGATAGGACACCTGCAGCCTGCCAGCATCAGCTGTGTAAAATGTGCAGGCCCCTGTTGCAATGATGTCTGCTACTTACCTTTTTTTAACCTTTTCTTGAAATTCAGAATGGCCAGTCATAAGACCTGTCATTTCGGGAGAGCACAGACTAGAACACAGTACTAGAGCATACACTACTGAGAGTCTCTGATCCTCTAGTAGTTTTCATGCCCCAACTTATACATGCAACTGAATATGAAATATGAAATATTATTTTCAGTCTATATCAAGAAAATTAACTGGACCAGGTTATCCAATGAAAATATGCAGTTCTTTGTAAGAAATGGTTTAACAGTGTGAGCCAGAATCTGTCTGCCTCTAACCCCATCCCCTTCCTCTGCTGCTCTGTCATTTTTGTGGGAATTTCTTAAGTTTTGGCCTGGTTTCTGTTAGCAGATAAATAGCAACAGCGCAACACAAATTATATAAGACTAAAAAGCAAGAAAGAGAGAGAGGGGGGGGAGGGGGGAGAGCGATATAGAAGGGGGTGGAAAGAAACAGAGCAGCATGGGGTCTTGCTCTTCTTCCAGGCATATCATACATATCCATCTCATATTCTGACTTACAACCATCTGGAGTTCCATTCAGAGTCATCTAATTATAGTCTGCAGTGCATTGAAATGGTCACAAAAATCATTCATTTTCCTTTTTTCTGGAACTAAATGAAAAGCTTTTGTCTAAACAGTACACAGCCTGTGGGCTGTAATTACACAGCAGTGCACTCAGTGTGCTGTAATTACGCTGCAGTACAGTATTAGTGTGCATAACATATGCATGCAGCAGAGACATGTCCACACTGTAATTATGCATGCACAGCAGTCTGCACACGGCATGCATTCCACGCACATGTACATGCACCTATTGCACGACTACTGCAGTGTGCACTAGTTTGCCAGTTGTGGGAACACTGCAGTATCATAACCTGGAGAGAATGTATTTGCAAAGCCTGGGTTGGAATAATAAAGACAAGGATCACAACAATATTCCAGTCCGTAACAGAGGAGCGGATTTATGAGATATCTATGGAATGACAGAATAATTACTTTCCATTTTCATCTGAACATCTTTGCACTATGCTCTACTGTGCAGTCTGAGCCTACAGCACTATTGAGAATGTTTCTTCATTTTAAAAATGCATTTTACAGTTTAGACGCGCATCTTCCAGTACATACTTCACAGACTACAACAAATTACTAACAACATGGGTGAGTTGTAGACGCGCACTTCCTCAATGCAAATTAAACCAGGAGGATCACTGTTAAACTGTTGGACGCTGCTCAGACAGGAGACCCTAATGAAAACCACAGACGTCACATTAAGGAAGAGATGAAGAATGTAGGACTTCTCTGTAGGAGGCTGTAGTTCAAAGCCGCCTGACCAAAAACTCCTACACACACACTGCAGCTGTGGAGTAATTGCAATTCCTTGCACTGCTGAAGGATTTAAAGGCATTTGTCTGCACTACCGTAGTCACAAAGACAAACGCTGCTAATGCTCTCCTTCCACCTCTGTCTGGGCAGTTAAAGAAATACCAGGATGCAAGTCAGATTAGCTGCAAAGATTCACGACTGTAATTGTCATGTTGGACCATGCAAGGCCACTGTATTACTAAACATACACTGTATCTAAAACACACATTTTTTCTGTTACTATTGATTCTAAGCATTCGCGACATGGTCGTCTCTCGGCTAATTAGGATGACCAGCCACAAATATAGACAACCCTAATATTTAACTTAAAGCCATGATCAGTGGCTCCTAAAATATTTGATAAGGCAAGTAAATAAAGTAACAGAATGTCAGTTTTTGATGGATTACTGATGAAATTTTGTTTAATCGTTAAATTCAAGGACGACATGTTTCCAGTCTGTATGTTTCGTGTGGAGTTAAAAGGGTCTTTTCCCGCATATCGAGACCACCTGAATGGGGTTAACTGCGCATTAAACAGTATTGCTATCGCAGATGTTCTTTGCGGGGAAACCTTCTGGAAATACTTACAAAACTGTTTCAGCGTATGATTCATTTTACACACATTCCAAGTTCATGGGAAATCATCTATTGTAGCACCCTTGACCACGGCACAGTAGCAGGCATCGCCATTAAAACACCCTCCTTCAAGCGCCAACTGAATAAGTGTCAGGTGAACCTTAATTAACCCCCCCCCCCCCCTTCCGCTATTCCGAATGCCCAACGTGCTACTGAATACATGTGTCTGTGAGAGCTACTTATCTTCCCCTCTCCTCCCACACATTTCTTTCTTTCCAGATCTGAAGAATGTTCCAGCTGACCTCCCCTCTGACATAGTCAAGATGGACCTCTCCAAAAACAGCATCAAACAGCTCAGAGCCAAAGAGTTTGTGGCTGCCAAGGACCTGAAATTACTGAACCTCAGCAGCAATAACCTTGACCGTATTGATACAGGTGGGTTAATGTCATTTCTAATTACCCCCTCATCAAATAGTAAATCATGTAAGAAACCATGCACACAAGAAGGGTATTTTCTTGGGTATATAAAGGAATCTATGGTAGGGCATTGTGAACATGCAAAGAGAAGCCTGCACAATGATAGGCAAAGATTTGTTACTTGAGGAAAGGTCAAACCAACAAGCCAAATATGGCATCTGCCAAATAGCTGTAACTGTTTGAATCAATGGATACTATTACAACATCAACCACCAGGAAAACTACAAATATTACCGCTGCTGATTCAGCAAATAGTATCACCAGCATGGCTCAGAAAAAAATGGTTCCAGACACAGTGTGAATAGCCCATTGCATTCTTGGCATTCAATGATAAGTGGAGATCCTCATCTCCAACCCATTAATCTGATATCTGAGAGGAGGATACATCCTATGTCTTGCCAGTAGTTTGTGGAAAATGCACGGGTGGGGGGTGAGAGGTTTGGAGGGGTGGGGGGCGGGGTGGAGGGGTTAATCATTCTCTCCGAAAGAATCCAAGAAGAATTACACAGACACACATCCTACGCACTAAAACACTTTGATTTGGAGCAGTGACACTACAGAACAGCTCCATTGCTCTTTTTAATGAGGCTTAGTCAAACTGCCAGAGATCTTTGTCTAGGAGGGAATGAGTTTAACACCCCAATCATTAATTACAGATAAACATGTGCAAACAACTGACTGCTGTGTATTACAGTACCTAATCCAGCAAATACATTAAGGTGCTTTCCAATTTCCAATTTAATGCCAGACAATTCAGTCAAGGTCAACTAAACTGGAGTAAACTGGAGATGAACCCATAAGTGATTGATATCTATTATGCTATCATATAAATGGAGGAAGTGTGCATAAGCGCACACAAACACACACGCACACGCACACGCACACAGTGGTGATTCTCTGGAGTGGTGTGAAAAGGGCAGTTATGCTGTATATTCAGCCCTGTGAGATTAGGGAGGGCAGTCCTCTCGTGAGACTGGGAGTAATTACCTTCCTGCCTCTCTTCTGAGACATCAAAGCCTGACCCTAAACTAATGGACACCATGCAGTAGACACTGCTGTAATTAAACCACACCGACATGGGACAGGCATTAACTGATGCCTCTAGAGTCTAGACCCAATGGACGCGTTTACTTCCTGGTTCCTGTTTGAAATTCAGAAACATAATGGGCACAATGTGCTGTCACACTTGTTTTAAAGGGGAAACATTTTGCACACACACAAAGAGAGAGAGAGAAAAAAAGATCAAAAGCCTGTTGATTGCAATTAACCTCATATTGTGGCCATATTTCTTTGCTCCAGGCAAAAGCTTTTACCACAAAAAATAAAACAGAAATACAGACTGTACGCGTACGCGCACACACGCACGCACGCACGCACGCACGCACACACACACGCAGCACCAGCTGTTAAACGGTAAAGCTGAACAGGTTTTAGTACCAGCGCTGTGCAGTTTTACCAAATACATCAAGCCGACTGCTACTTTGACAATGGAGTTTTTTTTTTCCATTTAGCCATGGAATGCCAGAGGCAGGACACCTGAATTAATATCTAACCCCCACTCTCCCCTCCCCAACCCCCAACCCCCGGCCCTCTCTCCTCCCCCGACAGCTGCATTCACTGGCCTCCTGTACCTTAGAGAGCTGGACCTCTCCAACAACAGCCTGCACTACTTCCAGTACGGGGTTCTGGAAGACTTGTACTTCATCAGGAAGCTGGCGCTGGGAGAAAACCCCTGGATATGTGACTACAACATCCACTACCTGATCTACTGGCTCAAGCACCACACCAACGTGGAGTACTCAGGCCTGGTGTGCAGCTCCCCGCCCGAGTACAGAGGCTGGCTCGTGGAGGACTACGTCAAGACCTACAACGCAGAGTGTCCCAAAGACATACTGCTGGGACTGACGGACACCGCCCAGGAGCTCGCCGCTGAAAGGGAGGAGGAGGAGTTGGAACTACCCCGACCTTTAACCACCTTTAAGAAATTCGAAATCACAAGGTTGAGTTAAAAAGGGACAAATTGACCGTTTTTTTCCCCACTGCAAGAACTGTATTTTTAGGATAGCCTAATTCAGTCTGTATCAGATCAAAGCTCTTTTGTTCTAAAACATTACTTATAGAGAACGATTGCTGTTTTCTTTTTTTTTTTTTAACAATAATATTTCATACTGAGACTAATTTGTATAAAAGTGATGATATTATTTTTTTTTTACTTTGGGTTTGTCTTTCTCTCAATGAAATAAAACTGGCTGTTTTTCTGAAGCCCTCTGGTAATAATAGGTAGATGGTTGTAAGCACAAGAAAGCATTTTGCACAATACAACAACCGCTTCCTGTACAGCTGTCATGGCTGAATTTCTGAACTAGAAAACCAAGGTGTGAAATTCATAATGTAAATCCCTACACATGCATTATGATTTATAGGCCTCCTGAGTTATTACAGACAACGCTGCATAAACTATCAGATATGAACTAATCTATCCAGATCCCTATGACGATAAAATAATTTACCGGCTATTTGGACGTTTCCCCCCGTCCACTGTCGCACAGGAGATGAGAAAGCATTAGGTTCACTAAATACTATCCTAGCTGTCCCTGGAACAACAGGGAGCGGTGGAGCTTGGGGGCCGGAGCTCTACTGCACCTCTGTTCTCTGAGTGGAACCAGATGGGTCTGGGCCCTGCAGTCAGTGATTCAGTGATTCATGACCCCTGGCATGCTGCAGGCCTCAATCCACTGCACATGTGTTGCTGGCATTCCTGTGACACACGTGTGAGACAGCGCTGGGGAACAGAGAGGAAGCGGCACAGGGAGGAGACCGGGGTCCGCATACGGCGGAGGGGAATCTTTGGCGTGTGCGCGTCCCAATCGGCGTGTGTGGCACTTTTCAGTGAGCACTTTTCCACTGCCATTGACCTCTGACTGCAAATTATTTAAGCCTACTTAGGTTTTGGGAAAGTCTAGAGCGGATTATACATCTTGTGGGTGTGGGTCAAAGGTTCTGGTGGACAGTAGCCCCCCTTGTGGTCATGTCGTGCTTTGGTTAGGGTGAGGGTGAGGACCCACCGATGCACAGGAAGCTGGGCTCCTGCAGGGAGGAGCATCCGCGCATGTTCAGGTGCACGACGAACGGACGGTACTTCTGCAGAATCCGCACCACGGCGTCGTCCGTGATCCGCTGCCTCTCCGAAGAAAAGTTTATCTGCAGCGAGAGAATTGTGTGATTTTAGTGCTGCAACGAGAAAACCAAAAACGGCCAACCCTTGAAACAGATTTCATCTTCATGGAATCAATAAAACAGCTTTGGCAAGAGTTGGCTACAAGGACAAAAATATCTTCACTCTCAAGAATGGCAGGAAATTGCTTGCTTCATGTGAATAATGTTCAGCATATATATATATATATACAGTGCCCTCCACTATTATTGGCACCCCTGGTAAAGATGAGTAAAAAGGGTTATAAAAAATTCACCGTTTGATGAATTAGCTTAATCTCACACTGAAAAAATGTGAAAAATCCAACCTTTAACTGAAGTTAATTTATTCTGAGAAAAAAAAAATCCCTCATCAAGAAATAATTATTTTTAACAAAACCACGTGTGCCACAATTATTGGCACCTCTGCATTTATATATAGAATAAAGTAATCATTTTTAATATTTGGTCGCATATCCTTTGCATGTCATGATGTCCTGATGTCTGTGACCCAACAACATCAAAAGATTCTTCTCCTGACGGAGAAACAACCCTTAAAGTGATCCATCCATATCTACTGCATATCTGGCAGCAGAGTGATGGTTTGAGGCTCGTTTGATACCTCAAACCCTTGATGACTTAGAGCCATTTTACCAACCATGTATTCAATACTGTTCCAGGATAATTTACAGCTAAATCTAGTCCCACCCCACAATTCCCATAGAGATCCATTCAAATACAGAGACGTTATAGTATCGCTTGTAAGAGTACCAAAAAATATGATATCAAGAATCTTTTGATGTTGTAGGGTCACAGACAATCAGGAAGTCATGGCATGCAAAGGATATGCAACCAAATATTAAAAATTACTTACTTTAAAGTAATTACATTACTTTATTCTATATATAAATGCAGGGGTGCCAATAATTGTGGCACACGTGGTTTTGTAAAAAATAATTATTTCTTAATGAGGGATTTTTTTTTCTCATAATAAATTTACTTAAATTAAAGGTTGGATTTTTCTAATTTCTTCAGTGTGACATTAAGCTAATTCACCAAATGGTGAATTCTTTCTAACCCTTTTTACTCATCTTTACCAGGGGTGCCAATAATAGTGGAGGGCACTGTATATATATATATATATATTTGGGGACTGTAAGAGAGGTCCAAACTCACGCGACTCCACAGGGAGTACGTCTGGGCGATGGCCTTCCACGTCCGACACACCCGACCACATTTCACTAGATCCCCAACCTCTAAATTCTGAAAAATCTGTATGCAGGAAAACAATCAAAATTATTCATGGAATAATTCATTCAAAATGCGGCAATGCTCGTCAGAAAAAATATCTGTTTTTTCCAATTAAGACATACAGTAGAGTTAATGGTGTCTGGCCTGCTGTTAGGCATTTGAAATTACTTAAATATCTGATTTGTCCCCTGCACTTAAAGTGTTAGTCTATGGTTCAAGTGGTACATAATTTATTTCTCTTTGAATTTTTTTCAGAAATGTATCAAAGCATCTCCATACTGTATTTTGTAAAAAGGAAAGCCTGTACTTGTCCCAGCAACAATACTACTGCACTTGTAGAATGCTGTGCAATTTTAAGTAGGAAAATACCACTTGGATCTGTTTGAATATATATTAAAATCAATACTACAGTATCATGCTATATTTACAGTGAACACTGGAACTATAAAATTACCCAGTTATATTAGTTTATGTATGTTTCATTAAACTGTTGTCACAAAGACTTGAAAGCAAACTTTAGCAATAACATTTTCCAAAGAAAAACATTTTATTTCACAGTGAAGCATAACATAATAAAATCGGTTATGCAAGATACCATCTGCTTAGTTTTAACAAACTTTGTGTCATGCATCAGAAACATTTACTGATCCACAGATAGGCTTACCACAGTAGTTTTGTGAATTTCCAGGCATAACAGATCTTGCGATACCTCCATCCCTCAAGTAAATTTACAAAGCCTGCCACTTTTCATGAGCTCCATAGTTTCAAAGTCACAGCATGACATTGTACTGACTACGCCTACAAAACTGTGTTAAAGGGCGTTTTTACTAATTTGTGGGGTAAAAATGACAAAAATCCATTCTAGATACAGCAAAACACCTTGGCAACACAGACAATGTTAAGTTCTATTAAGTGAATAGCTCTTCAGTATGCCTATAACACATGCTGCTCATTTGCTATGTAGGTGAAACATAACCCAGGACACATGATGTTGGGGAAAAGCATGTAGGCCTTTTACAAAAGTCTCATGTTTCCAAAGATGCATGCATAGAAACTCCATGTTCATCTTTACTAATGTAGCCATATTCAGTTGAGATGTACACCCATGGGTTCTTCACACAGAGGCTGCAGTACAGGGAAAAAACTACATTCTACGTGAAAAAATTAACCATCCTCAACCCAAATTTCTAAAATAATTCAAGATTGTACATGCGGGTTAAAGCTGGAGAAAGGTATTGGGGAATGGTCATGATCAGTTGGTAGCAATCATAGAAAGAACTGTTGTGAGAGAAATCCAGCAACAAACCATAGATTCTAAAAGCAGCGATTTGGCGCACATTTTTGTTTTCAAAACAAAGTGGTTCATGATGCAAACCAATTGAAGAGATAGGCCGGTCACACGTTCATGACAAGGTCTGTGGAAACAGTGGGGTGGGGGGTGTGTCTCTTTCTCTGTGATACGGGCCATATTTTCAGCGCAAAGTAAGGCGCAAGGTTTAAATGGGCTGAACTTAGCCTCTTCATTAATTATAGGTGTGTGTTGGGTGTAACATGCAATAAACCAATAGAGTGTTATCTCCCATTCCCTTTAAAAGCTACCTGCATTTGCACCTTGGTGGATTGCTAATATAACGGCGGATTTAATAAGACTGCAAAAAGATCGATTTACAGCTGGAGAAACCTGCTTGCGCGCAAGGAACAATATTATTTGGACGAACCATTATGACGTGTTTTCATATACACAATAATAATCTTAAACATTAGGGTTTAACACTGGCACCCGGTAATTCCTGATCAAACTATTTTCCATTTCCCAGAAATATAATAATGGAAAAACAGGAAAATATTTTCCATTAGCCTACACCAGTGCTGTTATTTTAGAAAATATATGCTGTTTAATTTAGTTAAAAGCACCTGCAACAGCTGAGAATAAGCTACCAGAATATGTCTCACTGTTCTCATGGAAGTTCTCGAAGCTCAAGCTTCATCCGAAGTTCATATTACGTGCATTATAATATTGATTAATAACATAAATAGTGTTATTTTGCCTTAATGATGACACTAAATACACTAAAGCTCAGGTTGGGAACCCATAGGTTTGCGCATAGTTTCCATTGATTTATAATGTCCTACTTATGGAAATATGATCAACACGTTTTTACTGGTAGCTTAATGCTTTAAAACAAGCCAACTTCCCCGGGATTCCAGGGAAAACATGCGTCTATTCCAGGAGAAAATCTTTTTTATTTTTGGGGAAGAATATGAATCCCTATTTCACAATGTAATCTCGATTTTTATGCATGCTTGTGCACGCCCCTGTGTGTAACAGACAGGGGGGTGTAAGCGCGTTGTAGTAGACACACTAATATTGCGCTGGTAAAATAACATTGAATCAAATGCGACATGACTTAAGACCCATGACTTAAGACCCATCTTTTTAGTCTGTCCTATAGTTGAGGGGCAGGAGTGGGTGGGTGGCATTAGCTATAGAGTCTCTGGTGGACTGAGCGGTCAGTGCTGACACTGGTTCATTATTGGTAGTGCTGTGTTAAGCTGGACCGGTCATGGTCTGGTGGTGACTGTCTCAAGCCTGCCCTCATGGCTGTATTGGCCCCTGCCTCTGTTTAGCCCTTAGCTATGCTGCCATAGCCTTATTCTGCCGGGGTTTCCTTATTGCACGCAGGCACCTCTGTCTCTCCTGCTGTGCTTGTTCTGCTACCATCTGAACCCCCGAACAATGTTTTTTATTTTTTCCTCTTCCCTCCTCTTCCCCACCTGCCCGGAGCTCTAGCTCAAGTTTCCCAAGTTTCCCGCGCCCTTCTCCCGCCCCCCTCCTGGCCCGGAGCTCCAGCCCAAGACCAGCTAGGAGCCCCCCACCTGCCACTGCTGATCTCTACATGACGAAAGCACATTGTACAGCTGATCACTCAACATTTCACATGAGGTAAAGCTTTGTAGAACTGAGGTTAATAAACTACAGACCTCTTGCCACCACTCTGCTTTCCTACAATTATATGCAAGTAACATCACATCTAAAAACAGATTCCTAGACATTTCCAAAATAAATGTTTCGGAACTACAGTCCATTCCCAAATATAGTAAAGGGTTTGGAGGGGCATATTTTTTTTCAAGATTATGTATTCTATAAATAGAACTTAGACATAGCTGCCAAGAGTCAAGAAATGTCTGCCAGCCACTGGTATGGGTAAAGACTGGATGACTCTTTTAAGGGCTGAATACGCACCAGAAAAAATCCTGACAAATAATCCATATGTGTGAACATATTATGGGAATATGGGATGCACAACCACATATTTTGGGAAGCACAAATAGGGACATGAGCATAAATATAACATATAACCAGGACAGATTACAAGCTGTTGGGCTGCCATTTTAAATCTGTTGCTCAACCAAAAAACCACTAGAATGCAATGTCTAGTGTCCCACAGTTTCTGTGTCCCACAGTTTCACATTCAATCCTCCTCTCTCAGGACCAGCTTAAACTGGTATAAACCGGTACGAAGCTATTACAAACCGAATCCCTCTCAATAACCTTTTCCGCCATGAATGTCCATATTAAACCCATATTATTTCTCTGACACAACCTTACAGAAATTATCCCAGGAAAATAAAGAAAAGACAATTCCTCTTGGTCACGTAACATCAGTTCAAGACAAAATTTGCAAAGGTTTTAAGATATGAATTGTGGCAGAAGACGGTAATTCTGAATGTGTGTTTTACATTAGCTTCAACATTTTGTTCACTCGACCACCATTCCTCATCCTCCACAGTGCTGTAACCTTTACGCTTTGGGTTATTGACACGCATGCAATGGTAGTCCTACGCCAGGCACAGCCAAACCATTTTACACACAGCTTTTTAAGGGCATGCTTGCAGGTACAAGTCTGAGGTGATGAGACATCCTCTCATAACAATTTGGAGAAGCACTTAGTTGGTAATCACACACACACACACACACACACACACACACACACACACACACACACACACACACACACACACACACACACACACACACACACACACACACACACACACACACACACACACACACACACACACACACACACACACAAACATGAGTACACTAAGTACAGCATGTGGGTGACTGCAGAAATAATAATGATAACAGAATTTAAATTTAAATTCAACTCAACAACTATAAATAAAGGTAACTATATTCTACTGCAGGAAGAAACTTGATACTGTGTTTGAGAGATCTATTGAGACTAAATTTAAAGAATAAAATAACTTTTGTATGTGTGATGAATGCATTCAAGTGAAATGAAAATGCATTGTGATTCAACTTTAGAAAAAGTGTAAAAAAAAAAATTACATCTATATTTTATGAATGTTCAGATTCTGTTCCTTAGACTATCATGCACATATTAGTATTACAGGGCTTGACATTAAGGCTTGTCCTATTGTCCGGGACAAGTATATTTTTTGGTCGGACAAGTAAAATGTTCCATCTACTTGTCCGAAGGGACAAGTGAAAGATAAAAAAAAGTTAAACTAAGAATGATATGAATAGAAGTAGGAATTTCATGCTGCTCTTATTTCTCCTGTCATCCTGGTTACATTGTTAATGAGATCATTTTGCTAATAGGAATTGAGAAAATGCAACAGCAAATTTAATCTATTTCGACCACAAATGGGGTTTTCGGATAAGCTGATGAGTCTTTCAGTCAAGTGAAAAATGAAGTCCCACCTATCCAATGGACAAGTGCTCAAAAAGCGCAATGTCAAGCGCTGGTATTATGCATAAATATGATTTAGTCAATACCAGGGAAGCTAACTCAGCCGACACATGAGAGAGAACTCCCAGCTGCTTTAAAACACTGTTGAATTCAGAAGGAGAATCCTTTCACACATTCTTACACTGACAGATTTGTCATAACAACCAAAATAGCCACAAACCACTATTGACCCCACTGTACTGCATCAATGTGATGTTTTTTCCCACGTCTGTGGAGTGAGAGTAAGAGCACGCACAACGCTGAGCCACAGGCTCAAGTGCATGCTGCAGGAGCAGGTCTCAGGCCTGCTCTCCTGTGAGCCAAGCACGGTCTGTTTAAGCTAGAGATTTTAAAGTCATGACATCATGGAAATGGACGTGAGTGTTACCACCTCGTCAAGAGTGGCCGATTGCAGAGGGTCCTACCTTCAGTGCAACTTTCCACGGCAACAGGGACACTCCATCCTCTCCTTCGATGGCCGCTGCGCTCGTGTTGTAAGTCTCGGCCTCCAGCAGTCCTTTTTCCAGCCGCTATGGACACACATACAGGGTAAAAACACAATCAACACACACACACACGGGCATATACACACATGCGCGCACGCACGCACACACACACACACACACACACACACACACACACACACACACACACACACACACACACACACACACACACACACACACACACACACACACACACACACACACACACACACACACACACACACACACACACACACACACACACACTTCAGACGCCTCAGTATGTCACAGCTGCAACTATTTGCGTACCTTTGTAAACACCATGAATATGTCATATAAACGGAATTGCAGTCTTTCCCCTCAGGGTCACCTACAGACACTGTGCTGGGGAATAAGAATGTGACTCCGTGCTCAGTGGGAAGAACAGCCCGTTATTTTGCAACCCAGGGAATGATGCAGTAAGCGTGCTTCAGGTCTCAGAGCTAAGAACATGGTGCCCATTACGTTCCCAGTACTGTGGTCGAGTAGAAACCTGGGTTTATGATGTTTTTGTCTACTAGTCAGGAGCTGTGAACAATCTATAAGGACGCTTCCACTAGTGATTGCCCCTGACTTGGTGAATCTGTGAGTGCATTTGAATCCCTCAAAAGTCTCGCTTTAATTGCCACTCTGAAAGCATATTGAAGAGTCAGTAGATCATGTAGCTATGACCTCTTCAACTTACGTCCCACATGATCTTACACTGACTTCATTCATAATAAACCCTTCACTCTCCCCCATTGGCAAAACTTCAAACATAAAACTATTTATATTATTTATTTCACAACAATTCTTTGTTATACTACCAGGTTCTGCCACCCTACTTCCAGTACCTCAAATTAAGAGATTTGTTGAAACATAAAAATGAACATTAAATAATTTACTTGCACCATCTGCAATACTATTGGAAATATCATGGACTCTTTGTCAAACATATGCAAATGTATGATTGCTCCATCCCTTCCCATTCAAAACTAGCAAAATGACTTCCATTCCACAAAAGGCTACTCACTCTGGAAGCCAGGATGTGGTTATATTCACTCTGTTACTTCATATAATTACAATTCAAAGTTCTTCATAGAATCTATTTACAGAATGAAAATTGTTTAAAATGGGATGACTCACATAATGACCGGCTTTCAATGAAACCGTACCATTCCAGATACCCATTTCAGAGATACCCACATTCACAGTCACATTTAATAATTCCTACAATTAGGCTATGTAGTTTTTTAGATTCAGTTAGTCTCTGAATGTAATTGAATCTATAAAATGATATAATTAGAAATAATTCAGGTAAAACCGCACAAAAGTGTCCATATCTTTGCCTTTTTGTTTTCTACTGTGTACTGTACTATATATCCATTTTTCAACAAACAAATAAATAACAAAAGTGTGAAGTAGTGGTAAATGTGGCAGTTAATTTTAAGTTAAGCCAAAAAGCACAGAAAAATCAAAAAAAATCTAAATATTCCTTTGTATTTTTGGAGTCCTGTAATTCCTTGTCAAATATATACAAAGTTATGTCTGCTTCATCCTTCCCAATTCAAAACTGGCAAAATGACTGCCATTCTACAAAAGACTAGTCACTCTGGAAACAAGATCTGTTGCTTGATATAGTTCATACAATTCAAAGTTCTTCATAGAATCTATTCATAGAATGAAAATTGTTCGAATTAGGATGACTCACATAATGGCCGGCCCACAATGAAACAGTACCATTCCTCATACCCATTTCAGATACATTCACAGTTACGTTTGCATTTTAAATCGCAATAAATAAATAAATAAAGGAAGTGTGAAGTAGTGGCAAATGTCCCATTTAATTGTAAGTGTAGTGAAAAAGCACAAAACTACCTCAAAGTACTCTTTTGTCTTTTTGGAGTCCTGAGCGACGTGCCGCCATGCTCGAAGAACATTCCGACAGAGGACTGAGTTCCAGACCCCCTGAATTGTCTTTACTGCTTCTGTAAAAATAACACAGTTTGCCAGAATGTTAATGAAATGTCTTTCCTGGTCTTGCGGTGTTCACACAACATCAGTGGAGACTTGGTGAGTAATATACAGCAGAGAACATGCCATGCTTCATAGCTGTTACAATCCTTGTTCAAAAGGCATTCCTTTCTTCTACCACTCATAAGTCTCTCCATGATGGGAACCTTTAGGCCCTTTGTCCTTAACTGCATTCCAGCACAGCTCTCTAGGAGCCCGATGTACAATCTGCACCCATCTCAACAACAGAACTTCACGTTGAATCAGTATAAATGTGTGGCAAATTGCAAAACAGTATGTTTTGATTCCTAATGCCAACACGGCTAACTGTTTGGCAGGTTCTCTGAGGTAGATTATTATATCACATTACGAAAACAACAATATCTTTCAACAAGCACACTTAATTGCTTTAAATTACTAATTAAATAAATTTGTTCGGCGATCTGAGGCAGTCGATGCATCTGGAGACCTGGTTCTGAAAAATTTCAGATAAGTACCACATGATAACTGCCAACAGTTTTTCCTCGGCTGTAGGATGGCAGGTTGTGGGATTGTAGTAATTTCCCCTCGTCAAAAAACAATGAAGTGCTTTCCCACAGCTTCAAAAGGGGCCAGGAACACACAGTGTTAGCGCATAGACACTGATTGAAGGGACCCACCTTGCTGTCTGTGCTTGCGGGTGTGTAGCCAATCCCTCCACCCACGCAGGGCTAGCCTCCGCAGCCGCTCCATGTACAGGTCCTCTGCAGCCCTCATCTTCAGCACCAGCTCCGCTGCCTCCTGCCTCCTTCTCAAAATGTACTTTACCCAAGCCCTGCTTACACGGGGGGCCATCATTAATTCATTATGCCCGGAGAGCAAGGCTATTCAGGAGCAGGAGAGCGACAAAGGCCCTCTCAGCCAACGTGACATTGATATCAAGCACATGGTACACCTACTCTGAGAGTCCACTGACACCACTGGACCATATGTACACTATGACCTAACATCTTATTAAGAAGAAACACAATAATGAGAGCTCCAATTCCAGTATACACACAGACAGACAGACAGACACACACACACACACACACACACACGCATGTATGCATGCACGTACGCACACAATCTGATTCAGTGTTCATGATATTCCAGAAATATGACCACAGACAAATACACAGAAAATATATTTAATTGAACCCAAAGGTTTAAACTGACACAAAACTAATGTAATAGAAAAGATGAAAAAATAGATGAAAAAGATGAAAACAGAAAGTTAACTGGGTTTTAACTCAAAACAAGTCAAACACAAAATCGGGTCAAATTGACCCCGAACATAATATGAGGGTTAAAAATCTAAAGATAGAAATAATATCACTCACAGATAAGTGTAATTAAACCCATTTCACATTTCATTTTTAAAACTTTGAGCTTCATAGATTAAGAAATCTACGTGGAAAAGCACTTACTTAAAACAAATTTTCATCACGCTTTTTCGGTAACAGGAATATGCCTTCTCAAGCAGGTGTGAAAGCGCCTGTTAGAAGGAATATTTACGTTAAGTAAATAGGGCTAGCTGTCCTGTCTCACAGTAGTCACAACATCCTATAGAACAGCAGAATTTACTACACAGTACACACTTCAGATAATTATAGCAGCAGTATATAGCAGCAGTTAGCCGGCATGATCATTTTGATTTTAAAACTGCCTTACGCCTGTAGTCCCCAAAGTGTTCTTTTATTTATTTTTTAAACCATGTCAATACAACTGCAATCGCACTGTATGAGGGCAAAAAATATATTAGGTGCAGAGCTTCCTTAGACTGCTGCATTTGATAAAGGATCTTTACATGCATCTCACAAAACAAATTCTCCCAAGACCCATAGTTTTGGAACCAATACCTTATCCTATAGAACAGTTTAGGGATCAATGAAACACATGTAGGAATCACTAAATATTAGAGACTTTAAGAAGGGACTTAACCATGCTGTCATCCTTGTTCCCATAAAAGCCAAGTCCTATTTTTCCCTCCAGCGCAGCCATAGTAATTTGTTCCACAGCTTTTATACAGGAGCTCCTGCAAACAGAAATGATTTTGGACTGAGTTACAGCATAAGAATATATGATGAGAGAAGAACAGGTCATTCAGCCAGTCTAGCTACAGTAGGTCTGTAGACTATAATTGTCTTGTAATGTTAAATTTAATTGGTCCAGGATCCTAAAATGCTGCCCATGTTACCAGTCATATGAAATGGGCTCATTCTTATCTGTAAAAATTATACATATTGTAAAGGCAGTTTGGACTGAATGCATGAATAACACATAGTACAAGTGATCATTATTTTAAGGTTGAGATGTAAAGGTTTTTAATCAAAAGGATACCTGAAAATTATTTTTTGCATTTTTCTGACAAGTATAATCTGGATGGAAGAATCAAACCCTGACTGTGCCAGTTCTGACTGTGGCTGCTAGAAATAGTGACTCCCCTGATTGGCCAGGTTCCTGTGGCCTACCTGCACCAGCTGTGTAAGAGTCGCTGGTGCGATAACTGTGCAGCTGAATTAGTGTACTGCAAAGTGGAAAAGAAGCAAAAGCTCGCTTCAAGCTTTAAAGAGTATACTGGTGCCAGTGTGTACTCTCCTGGAAGGGTAGAGGTCTAGAGGATGCATCAGCGGTGGGACAAGACAGACAAACAGGACTGGGGGAAGTTTAAAATGGAGATAAAAAGTTTGTAAAAACATCTCCAGATGTTGTTTGATGTGAATACTTTGAAAACTGGACTAAAACAGCTGAAGCACACAACACCGACTGCCCTGATATAATAGAGGCATTTCACTTGAAGCCTGCAGCACTACCTCTTTTGCTAAATTAACAACAGGCCTCGGATGCTAGTGATACAACAGCATGGGTTCTTTTATGGGTTCTTCAAAAGGAAACATGCAGTCCTGATTGGGCTTTTACTGCTGTCCTTGTACAGTCACATCATCCAAGATCTGCGTTAGATGACATTTAGCAATAAAAGCTGCATGGAAAAACCCCAGTAACTTCTGTAGACGTTCTGCAACCTGTCAGATCACTCTTCCATATGGCTCACTAAAGTTCTGTTCTCTGTTCCTGAACAGAAAGTTGCGGGGAACCTCTGTGGAGAGGGAAAACAAAGCCTGCCTTGGGTTCAAATGCAGCAAGAGAAAGAGCTTGCTTTACATCTTTTTTTCAGCCCAGAGCAGGCATGAGTCATAACTCGGGAATTTCACATGACATAGGTGATTTCCTGTGAGTGTTGGTGCTGATGTAGACTGAGAAACGGCATTCCAAATCTCCTCACTTGCGCTGTAAAATAACCGTATAACTCAACGACCAATGGAGAATCCAAGAAAAACTTAAAGTGGCATCTTAAATCAGTGACCCCAAACTTAATGTGCATCTCAGAAACTTTCTGCCCAGCAGGTGATTCCCTGAGAGCACGGCTGTTCTCATATCCTTATGTGTTGCAAGGAGGCAGTACTTAAAAAAAAAGTCTTTAAAGGAAAAGTCACATCACAAAAACGATATTCTTTCCAGCAGGGGGGACATTTTTGTGGAGTTCTCATCTTGGGGGCAAATGACCCAGTCCCTTCACAACAAGACCACCTTGTCTTTTCGAAGAATTGTGAGTTGTTGCACATAAGACTTCAAGACCGAGGAACGTCCCCCTGGACTGTGGTTGGAATGCGGGTATGTTGGTTTTAGCAGCACTCTTAAGGACTGGTGTTTATAGGAATCTCAGGATGAAATAGGAGAGGCCTGTTTAGTCCACTGAAGCTTTTCATTCCTGTGATGCTAATTGATCCCAGGGCCCTCTTGTGCTCTGTCCTGTGAGATTTTGATGATTTAACAATGACAAGAGCCTGTGCTAACATGTTCCATATGTCAGCTTTGCCTATGGTGCTCTGTGCCTCAGTCTAATTGTACTAGATCACTGTTTACTGTGTCTTCACCCAGCAAAGTGTAATGGCTGTGACAGACTGAATATTCCTTAGAGAATTGACTAAACTACTTTAACTAAACTACTTATGCAGTCAACTACTAGACAAGGGTAAGCATATTAACTGCACTCCTATTTAAATACCCATCACTTATTCATAAAGTATGTTAGCTGTTATATATGTTAGCTGTGATGCCTTCAGTTCTGGGTAAAGAAATAACCCCTATTTTGACGTTTGAAGGGCTCATGTTTTTTTTCTGTTCATTAAGCAACACAATTGCTGATATTCATGAAAATTAGAAAGTTACATTGGACTATGTCAGGTTTACTAGGCACCTTTGACAGAATAAATGGAAACATGACCAGTTGGCCTCTATATGACTTTTGGTACAAAACATACCAGAGAAAATTTGTATGTATAAAATTTTAACAAAAATGTTGAACAAATCATATCCACAAATACATAATCCACAATATTCCTTACAGTACATGTTGCATTTTGTATATCAAGTTTTCTGTGTATATCTGTGAAGGTAAGGCAGCAAATTTTTGATTTCTTAGTCCTGTTCATGGGTGAAAATGCTGCCCTCTAGTGATAATAAAAACATTTCCAGACAGACATTTACTCATGGATAATTTTTAAAATTACAGTGAATTAACTGAATATGTCATACTGCCACAGACATCTTTCAAAAAATAGTTTTCATAATGGTTTGCGGGTTTTCAGTGAAGAAAATATTACAGTTCTGGTGGATATGTAAGAAGAACAGAAATAATGATATAAAGATATAAAGTCTTATAAAGAGATCAGTGCCTTTGTGCAATCAGGAAGGACAAGACTACAAACCCTGGCAAAAATGATGGAATCACCACACTTAGAGGATGTTCACCCAGCTTTTTTACTTTGTAGCAAATAAACAAATCACAGATATGACACAAAACAATTTTTGTTTAATAGCTGAACATTCTGGCTTCATGAAACATACCTCAAGCAAATTAAATGAAATTATTTTAATTAATGGCATATTTTTTTCCAGATGAAGTAGAGGAAAAAATTATGGAATCACCTTGTAATTTGCATTTCTAAAACAAATACCAGCAAGTGTCTAAAAATGCTAATTAGTCTGCAGTTTAAAGAGAGTGCTTACAGACCTTAATGAGCTGTTGGACTTGGCTAATTGAAAGGAAACATGGCCCCAACAAGAAAGTTGTTAATTGAAACAATGGAAAGGATTATAAAACTCCTTCAAGAAGGAAATCCAACACGGAGTGTGGCAAAAGTTGGTCGTTCCCAGTCAGCTGTGTCTAAAATTTGGTGCAAGCATAAACAAAATATGAAGGTTATAAAAGGAAAACATACGGGTAGACCAAGGAAGATGTCAAAGCATCAGGATTGAAAACTCAAAGCAATATGCCTTGAAAATAGAAAATGCACAACAAAACAAATAAAAAACCAATGGGTGGAAACAGGAGTCAATGTTTGTGACAACTGTAAGAAATAGGCTGAATGAAATGGGATTTACATATAGAAAAGCCAAACGAAAACCAGCGCTAACACCTAAACAGAAGAAAACAAGGTTACAGTGGGCTAAAGAGAAGCAATCATGGATGTGGATGAAAGCGATATTCAGTGATGAATCAGGAATCTGCATTGGCCAAGGAGATGATGCTGGAACTTTTGTCTGGTGCAAAATGGGGTTGCATGTCAGGTAAAGGACCAGGGGAGATGGCAATCATTACCTCAGCAGTCAATGCACAGGTGTACATTGAAATTTTGGACACTTTTCTCATTGCATCGATAGAAAATAGGTTTGGTGATGATGAAGTCATTTTTCAGGACGATAATGTATCATGCCACAGAGCAAAGAGTGTTAAAGCTTTTCTTCAGGAAAGGCATATCAACTCAATGACATGGCCAGCAAACAGTCCGGATCTCAATCCGATTGAAAATTTATGGTGGAAATTTAAAAAAATGAGTCCATGACAAGGCTCCATCCTGCAAAGCTGATCTGTCAACCGCTATTCGAGAAAGTTGGAACCAGCTTGATGGAGAATATTGTTTTTCATTAGTGAAGTCCATGCCTCAAAGAATTCAGGCCGTCATAAAAGCCTGAGAAGGAGCAACAAAGTACTAATTCAGATTTTTTTTGTTGATGATTCCATAATTTTTTCCTCTACATTGAGTGATTCCATAATTTTTTTCCCCTACTTGATCTGGAAAAAAATATGCCATTAATTAAAATAATTTTATTTAATTTGTTTGAGGTATGTTTCACAAAGCCAGAATGTTCAGCTATTAAGCTATTTGTGTCATATCTGTGATTTGTTTATTTGCTACGAAGTAAAAAAAGCTGGCTGAACATCATCTAAGTGTGGTGGTTCCATAATTTTTGCCAGGGATTGTAGAATACACAAATCAATGCCAATTCAGGTCTTTCCCAAGTTCCTACCTCTGGTTCCAGTAAATATTTTCATACATGAAAATCTATGTATGAAGAAATATAAGAATATAGCCCTGATTTCACTCCCAGTTCAGGTCACAGATTTACACAGATTTAGCTTGACTCTATGACCCACCTTGGTGATGACTTTTAAAATAAAATCTTTGTTTCATCAAAGTCTCTATATAGTCAACTATCTCTTTTTTAAATTTATTTATTTTTATCTCCATTACGTTTGATTATTCACTTATTTTGTTTTATTTTGTATTACTGTCTTATTGCTTCTAACAATATTTTCTCCAGTTTTCTTCAGTTGCATATTTGATCAATGTTTGTGCACGGGTTGTCTCCAGTAAGTGTGACTGTGTGTGTGTATCTGTGTGAATGACTGTATAATATACAGTCAAGCCGGAAAGTCTCCCCACCCCTTTCACCTTCTCCACGTTTTATTACGTTACAGACATATTCCAAAATTGATTAAATTCCTTTTTTCCCTCAAAATTCTACACACAACACCCCATAATGACAATATGAAAAAAGTTTTTTTGAGATTTTTGCAAATTTATTAAAAATAAAAAAATAAAATTTCTCATTTACATAAGTATTCATACCCTTTGCTTTAACGTATTTTTAAAGTATCATATTTCATATTTGGTCGCATATCCTTTACATGCTGTTACTTCCTGAAGTCTGTGACCATCAACATAAAAAAAACTGTCGATATCTTATTTTCAGGTACTGTTACAAGCGATACTATAACCTCTCTGCATTTGAATGGATCTCTATGGAAATTGGGGGGTGAGACTAGATTCAGCTGTAAATTACACTGGTACAGTATGGAACACATGGCTGGCTAAATGGCTGTAAGTCATCAAGGGTCTGAGCTATCAAACGAGACCCAAACCATCACTCTGTTGCCAGATATGGAGTAGATGTGGATGGATCACTGCAAGGGTTATTTCTCCGGACTCATTTTCCTATAGAACTCTATGGGGAAAAAAGTCAGGAGAAACAACCCTTAAAGTGATCCATCCACATCTACTCCATATCTGGCAACAGAGTGATGGTTTGGGGCTCGTTTGATAGCTCAGACCCTTGATAACTTACAGCCATTTAGCCAGCCATGTGTTCCATACTGTACCAGTGTAATTTACAGCTGAATCTAGTCTCACCCCCCAATTTCCATAGAGATCCATTCAAATGCAGAGAGGTTATAGTATCGCTTGTAACAGTACCTGAAAATAAGATATCGACAGTTTTTTTTATGTTGATGGTCACAGACTTCAGGAAGTAACAGCATGTAAAGGATATGCGACCAAATATGAAATATGATACTTTAAAAATACGTTAAAGCAAAGGGTATGAATACTTATGTAAATGAGAAATTTTAGTTTTTTATTTTTAATAAATTTGCTAAAATCTCAAAAAAACTTTTTTCACATTGTCATTATGGGGTGTTGTGTGTAGATGTTTGAGGCAAAAAATGAACTCAATCTATTGTAGTATAAGTCTGTAACGTAATAAAATGTGGAGAAGGTGAAAGGGTGGGGAGACTTTCCGGCTTGACTGTATGTCTGTCATTTCTATTGGTTTTCTTGTTTTGGTATCAGTGTAACAAGGTGTTTGATGAGATTTTTCTCTCTGAATCTCAGCCAATGTAAATCTATAAATGAAGCTGTCCTCCGAAGAGGGGGGGTGGAGGTGGGAGAATAAAAAAGAAACAAAGTCTCACTTAGCCTTAAAACTGAGGCAAGAGATTATGCTTCTAAAGTCATCTGTACAAAAACCTGGATATAATCTCGTTCGTCTTACTCTGTAACAGTTACTTTTCTACAGAAATTCGATATCTCTTTTTATAATGTGCTGAATGAAACAGAACACATAAAAAATGGCTTAAAAGGTCTAAGGCCTTATATAGTTCCCCTCTGTGGAATCCAAGTCCACATCTTAATTAAATGGATCAATTCCCCTTCTTACATAGTAAAAGGCAACTATACCACTTCCATTTCCCCTGCTTTTATGGCTTGAACAAAAATACAGTTCTCTGTACAGTTCTGTACAACGCCTTTCAGTTTCTTAAACATTATTACATACTGTATATTCCATTAGCTTTAGCTGACACAATTTCCTCAGCTAGATTTGCAGTGCTATGTTTTTTTAAACACTTTCTTTGGTAGACTTTATTTTTCATTATTTTATGAAAACACTTCTTGAGTATTAGTTCTAATCACAGAAAAGCATGTGGCATGCACTATGTATGCACTTGATTATGATTGGTGGAACATAAAATTATTAGTTGTACCTTGTTAATAGAAACCTCAAACCTACCAGTCAATATCCAGGTTCCAATTTTCCTGTATTTCCATTATCTTCATTTCCAGTAAATGTAATGTACTTTCAGGACATGGGGCACATAAGCCAGCTAACAATGCCTGTTAAAAGAAACAGGAAATGAAGGAGAAATCTCAATAAACCCCATCATAAACATTTAGTTCACTATTTCATTGTATATTACACAGTGACAAAAATGGCCAAGTGTTTTGTCCATGGCTTTTGTAAATTTTACACAGAACTGTTCATACCTGCTTGAATTAACATAAAACTCCAAAGTACTTAATAAATTCCCCTTAAAGCACCCCTAGAAAAAAACTACTGTTTAAGCTAGCTATGCTAATGTAAGCGTCTACTTTTACTAGCTATGTTACTTAGCTAGCTCTACAGCATAAATCAAATCAGCCTTTAAATCAAAACTTACCTGATAGATCTCAGGCAGAGAATGCTTACTGATAAAGTCTCTCAGAACCTTCTCAGCATTTTGTAATGATGCCATTTTTTGCCAAAGTGAAAAGAACAAAACTATGAAACAGTTTAAATATATCTTACACCAAGTAAAAACTTTTGGGCACCATGAACTTATTTTGTAGCTAGCTACAGTTACTAAGCTACCGTAATAAACTATAGGCCTACTGTACATTATGCTGGTCTGCTGAAAACAATTCCTGGGATAATCCCCCTTCAGAAGAAGCCAGACACATTTTGTAGAAAGTTTGTCTCGGTGTAAATTAGGCTAGCGTATACGTGTTATGGTCAATTTAAAGAGTAGGCCTACCCAACTCAACACTTGTTTTTGACTATCGCCGACTAATCATGTTTAGGCCTATTAAATAGCACAAAACAAAGTGAACTAAAAGGACATTTTCCCTATATATTTTCACACGACTCTTCTTCACGTTTTTATTATTTTATAATATATTATTATTATTTCATTATAATATACTGATATATTTTATTAGCTAGCTATCTGAATTAATTTGCTAGAAGTCGATTGCGCAAACCAAGGTGCTTTACTCTCGGGGGTTCGCTTGTTTAGAACAACCCTGTGATACGTTTTGTTTGTCCCGTGTATTCTGCATCACGGTACAGGGGCACAGTAGTAGCATGGTCATTAAATACGCGAGGAATTGTTTTACATAACGTTAAATGTATTGATTACAAGAAAATGATCATTATATTTATTACTTTGCTGTTTTGTAGCTGATATTTTAATGATTCACGTTTACAGTCCAGCATGGGAGATGATGACAGTATCATGTCCCGGCTGTTTAATACGAAGGCTCTGTTAGGGATAGTTGTTGGAGCTGGAGCTTCCTATGGGATATATAAACTTGTGGCGAGTGGTGTGAAGAGTGATGCTAATAATGTCAAGAAATCAAAAAATGACAACGGGACGAGAGAGAGTGGTCCCGAAATGGAGGCTTCCAGTGGAGCCAGAGTGGTTCTCCAGCCGGGGACTCTGCTGGCTAAGGTTTCTGGACTAAATCTACTTCATCGGAGCGAGTGTCGGGCCGCGAATATTCCATCAAGTAAGACCAATGAACAAACTAGCTATTAAAATAAGTTTTAACATTTTTCATTCAAGGAGTTATAGTTTGGTAGCTTCCCAGAAGCTACCGATAATTTGAAAGTCACGAAGTGTGCTATCAAGCAAGCTAGAACATCATCTCGGATAAAGATAGCAAGCTTGCTAACATTAACTTAGTTATTTGGCTAGCCTAGTTGTCTGTCTTTCTGTCTATTTCCCTGTAACTTACACGACACAGATTCAGTTAGATTCATTAGTCACATGTTATTACTTTTTTAGTTACCCTAGTTAGCTCGATAGCCTTCGAACTACTGGCACGTTAGCCTACCTACGTAGCTAGCTTCGGATTTGATTAACTTTAATTTACAGTAACGTTAGATTGATGATTAACGTTAGCTAAATAGATATTCAACGCTACATATTCTAAATGCAACTTAATTGAATATGAATACTTAATTAACGTTAGTAATTGTAAATATTCAAATTAATGGAAGGGAATACTGGTAGCTATTTACTGGAATGTGTAATCTCCAGGAGACATTTTCTCTCAGTCTCCTGGAAACCTGCAACCACATCACATAGAGATGCTCCTCTCACTGCTGGAGACGAATCCCAACCCTTCTGACAGAATTCAAGTCTTGGTTACCCTAGGCAACGCTGCTGCCTTCTCTGTTAATCAGGTATGACAGTTCTCCATCAGCTCAGAGCTGTTCTGTATCTTTAACATAAACAATGCTGCTTGACCATATGGGCTATTCTTTAAAAAGTTCTGGAGATATCAAAGTGTCATATATGTACTTGTCTGGAAAGGTTTAATAGTTTTGACACTTTTATCTCAAGGATAATCAGTCCATTTCCTGTTCCCAATCTCTAGGACATTATTCGTGAATTGGGTGGCCTTCACAAGATAGCCAGTCTGCTGTCAGATCCTACGCCTGATACCAGAGTACACTGTTTGAATGCTCTGAATAATTTGAGCATGAATGTTAGGAACCAAGAGCAATTGAAGGTAAGCGCATGCCACACTGTATAAGAATCAGGTGTCTTGGGATGTAGTGTCAGATGAGGTTTCATTCCAGAAACAACAACCAAATGTACTGTTATTTACCATAATCCCAGTCAATATTAATGTATGTTCTGATTCACTTCAGTGTGATTATTGTTTTTCTGCAGGTTTATGTGCCACAGCTTTTGGAGTTGATAGAAATGTCACCAGTGAACTCTGACCTCCAGCTGGCTTCTCTAAGACTGCTGACCAACATGTCTGTCACCAATAACCACCAAGACCTGATGAAGAATTCTATTACCCTCTTTTTGTCTCTGCTGGTTGTGAGCAATGAAGAGATGCAGGTATGAGTATAGTTTGAGTATAATAGAGGTCAGATATCAGTAGACATACGGTAGATATTTGCCAGCAGCCATACCACCATGCACTCTGCTCCTGCTGAATTGCTGAAGATAAGCAGGTGTGGGCTTGGTTAGCACTTGGATGGGAGACCTGGGAAAACTAAGTTGCTGCTGGAAGTGGTGTTGGTGGACCAGTAGGGGGCAATCTTCCCTCTGGTCAAATAAATCCCAATGCCCCAGTGCAGTGATGCGGACACTGTGCTGTAGGAGATGCCGTCTTTCGGATGAGACGTTAAACTGAGGTCTATGACACTTATCGTATAGAGTAGGGGTATCCCCGGTGCCCGGCTAAATTCCCAACCTGGCTCTTTCAATCTGCCACCTAATCTTTCAATCTGCCAGTTTAATTGGCTAAAATCATTCTCTCCCACCTCAGCTAATGTGTGGTCAGCATTTTACTGCAAAATGGCTGCCGTTGCTGATGTGTGGTGCCGTTATTGATGTGTGGTGAGCATTCTGGCGCAAAATGGCTGCCGTTGCATCACATTGGTGCAGTTTTCCCCTCATCATTGTAAAGCGCTTTGAGTCATCGGTTGGTGAGAAAGGCACTATATAAATGCAAGGCATTATTATTAGATATGATACACATAGTAGTGGGATGCCTCGTGTGTTCAAAGTCAGTGTCAAGGAGTCTTCCTTCAATTATTCAATTAATTTATTTGGATTCATTTATATCACAATTATTGTATGAAATAGTGGTTATTGAGTAGTTGAAAAGCACAACTCCTAACATGTATCATTGTGGTAGATTGTTTACAGCATATGGGTAACCTAACAAAAATGATCTCAGTGTGACCGTTTACCCATGAGGTTTGAGGTTTACTCATGAATGAATTTGAATTTTAAAGTATACTGACATTTATATGTATGATATATGCAAATGCTTATGGAAACTGATAACATATTTTCAGGAAATCCTTTTTTTTTATTTTTTATGTATGATTTATTTATATAATTTTCATCAAAAATACAACAACAAGATCAAAGGACAATACAACGACAGAGAGAAAAAATAAATAAAAATAAAATAATAAACAAATAAACAGAAAACAAAAGCAGAAAATATATATAAAATAAAATACTTCAAGAAGCAGAACTCTATAGGGGCAATAACATACTAGACATATTGTGTGCTACTAGAATAGGGAGAACAGGACTTGGCCATGTAGGAGGTGCAGGGTGATGAAACAGTACAGGGGGTTGATTAAGCAGAGGGGACAGCATCCAGCTGAAGGGACCTGACATGTTCTAAGAATGGTCGCCAGATTTTAGAAAATTTCACCTTAGAGCCACGGAGGGAGTGTCTAATCTTCTCTAGTTTCAAAAAGGATAGGGCATCAGGAAATCCTTTAAGCAGTACACATAATATCAGTAGGAGGAACATATGCTTATGTGTATACTGACCTAAATGCTGTATGTTGCCCAGTGGGGCATTGCTGCAACAGTTATATACAGTTGTGTTCAAATAAATAGCAGTGCGTTAAAAAAAAGTGAATAAAGTGCAAATATTTTTTAATAGCTTTTAGTTCCATATTTCAAATGTAGTGGAAACATTACACATTCAATTCCAAATCAAAGCATTAACAAATTTAATCAAGTCTGCGTTATTCTGTTACAGGAGGCAAAGAAAAGGAATATTAATCTGTTCAAAAAAACAGCAGTGTCGACATTTTTCTCTTCAAACTCAAACACTTACTGTATAAACTGAAGAAATTTTTCAAGATTTAACTTCACTTTAAATTACTGAACTAATATTTAGTTGCATAACCATTGTTTTTGATAACTGCTGCGCATCTGCGTTGCATCGAGTCAACCAACTTCTGGCACCTAGAAACAGGTATTTCAGCCCAGGATGAACGCACTACATTCCACAGTTCCTGTGAATTTTTGGGTTTTGCTTCAGAAACTGCATTTTTAATGTCACCCCACAAGTTTTAAATGGGGTTGAAGTCGGGGAATGGGCTGGCCACTCCATTACCTCAATCTTTTTTGTCTGGAACCAAGATGTTGCTCGCTTACTCGTGTGTTTGGGGTCGTTGTCTTGTTGAAACACCCATTTCAGGGGGATTTCCTCTTTGGCATACGGCAACATAATCTCTTCAAGTATTTTTATGTATTCAAACTGATCCATGATCCCTGGTATACGATAAATAGGCCCAACACCGTAGTATGAAAAACATCCCCATACCATGATTTTTGCGCCACCATGCTTCACTGTCTTCACAGTGTACTGTGGCTTGAATTCAGTACCACTAGACCTGAAAAGAACAATTTTACTCTCATCAGTCCACAGAATGTTACGCCATTTCTCTTTGGGTCAATCGATGTGTTCCTTGGCAAAGTTTAACCAATTCTGCACATGCCATTTTTTCAACAATGGTGCTTTACGGGGGCTTCTTTCTTGCTGATAGCTTCGATCAAACGTCTTCTGACTGTAACAGCACTTACAGGTAATTTTAGATCATCTTTGATCTTTCTGGAGGTGATGATTGGCTGAATCTTTGCCATTCTGACTGTTCTTCGATACGTTTTAACAGTAGTTGCTCGTTTTCTTCCGCGTGTTTCGGGTTTTTGTTGCCATTTTAAAGCATTTGAGATCATTTTAGCTGAGCATCCTATAATTTGCTGCACTTCTTTATGTTTTCCCCTCTCCAATCAACATTTTAATCAAATTACGTTGTTCCTCCGAACAATGTTTGGAACGGCCCATTTTACTCAGCAATTCAGAAGGAAATATATTTTATAACAATGTGTGAAACATTTGCTTCCCTTCCTTAATAAAGGACAATTAATGACACCTGTTTTTTCACAGAATGAATGAATTCTCTAATTAAACTCCACACTGCTATTATTTTGAACACGCCCCTTTCAATGAATGAGTCAATTACTCAGAACAAGCAGCGTGCATGTCATGACAGTTGGGTCTGTTGTTTTTCTATTACACTACTACATCTACAAGTAAATTATTTGCCATGCAGAAATATCACTACTACTAATAACAGTGGTTCATCAGGTTACTGATGTTGTACTGCTATTTTTTTGAACACAACTGTATGTGTGTCGTGTAGATACGTAAAGTAGCTCATTGCATGTGGGGACATGGAACTAATTACAGGCAAAGTTTTATTTCCATTCTTCTTTCAGATTCAGGTTTTAAAGGTACTTGTGAACTTGTCTGCCAATCCAGATATGATGGAAGACATTGTTCAAGCCCAGGTAAGTGTGGTCATGTGGGTGTCGGAACACGTTCTAGAACACGGTGTCCTCCTGCAGCAGGAGAGATACATTGTATCCAGATGACATGACAAGATTTTCATTTGTCACCTGCTGCTGCAGCTCAGCTGTGGTCAGACCGCAGTCGCGCGAGTGATTGATGGCTGTCTGGGCACGGACTGTACATTGTGCGTGCCTCTTTCCCCTCCCTATTTTAGGATTTAAATTTCCACAGTCCATCAGTTGGACCCTGAATATCTACTGACACCCTTGCATAGCTTAGAACAGAAATAAATCTTCCATCTTTAAACTGCGCTTTCTCCCATTAATTTATATTAGACTGCTGAACTGAAGCCCGTCAGTGATTGGATAATGCAGACATATTTGACACTGATACACAGGCAGAGCTGTAACTATGAGCATATGCTTGGGCCTGTTCTTTAGTGGCAGTGTGAGTTATGCATTTGTTTTTTGTGTCTGTCCAGTTTAGCGGCAGGGTTTTTGTGTGTTGTGTTTTTGCGGTCGCTTTGCACCGTTTTGCATTTGTGACTGTAGACTGGCTGTGAGCAGCAGTGCTGTAGTTGTGTATTTGAGGTCTTTGGCGATGTTGTGTTGCTGTGCGTTACAGGCACCCGCGTCCCTCGTCCTGCTGTTCGACAGCTGCACAAACGCGCCGGTGCTCCTGCGGCTGCTCACCTTTGTGGGGAACATGAGGACCTGGACGCCCTCCGCACAGGTGGCCGAGGTGCTGCGTCGCAGCAAGGACTCGCTGTACTGCGTACTGCTGGCTCCGCTCTCCCAGCTCCACCACAGACTGCCGCTGCTGCTGTCGCACCCCGACGGCCAGGTCAAGAGCCAGGCGGCCCGCCTCCTCGCCTAGAACGCGCCAGCCCGTGCCTTTTAAAACGCGAGGCCCCGCCACTTTGACCTCCTTTCCCCTCCCCTCAGGCCTAGCAGGTGTGCAGTGCATTTTAAAGACGCGGAAGGTACTCAGCGAGCCTCCACACGGCTGTGATGAGCTCACCCAGGGGTGTGTTTTTTGTTTCTGAAGTGACCCCTCCCCCGATCCACTGCCAAAAATCACAAAGCAAAGAGAATGTGTCGAAAACCTCTGGTTTTTTCCCCACTCCAATCACTCACACAGCTGCAGCAGCAGTTGCTGTGGTTTACTCAGCAAAGGCAGCCAAAGGGACGTACTGGTTGTGCAGGGGTAAAACGGGGAAACACACTTGCATGCCTTCGGTTGCCATGGCACTAGTGTGTCACAAGGACTCCCAGCAGTCCAAACTGTTCTCAGGCTGGTTTTCCTGATCAGAGATGCCAAGAGACAGCTAATGTGCAATTTTTGGATATGTTGTGTCCTTGTTGATCAGTAGAAATAGGAATACTAGAAAATGTTTTTTTTTTTGGTTTGTTTATCATGCAAGTAGTTGTCTGTTTATTTTCCATTGTTTTCTTTGGGATAGAATGAATTGGAATAGAATGCAGAATGATTGCTTTTAAAAAATAAACAATTATGAATGTCTGAAAATGCCGTTTTCTCCATATATCTCCCATTGGTGGTGACTGATGTGAGCTTACCCCATCACTCTGAAGCACTTTGAGTTGGTGAAAGAAAGGAAATCTGTAAGTGAAATCCATTATTATTAATAGAAAATGGTTTAACAAAGCAAAAAAAGCTGGTTTTCTTTCTATCATAATGAACTGGTAAACACAGAAATTCGACAAGAGTGTGTATTTACAAATTAATTATGGGAAGGTGATGGTGGCACCAGAACATTTCCAACTCCAGTAGTAGGGGGGACTGAAAAGCAGAAATTCAGCTGAATGTTGAACGCTATACTGGGTCATTACAGATCAGCTCTCCTGAAATCTGGCTTATACAGATGTAAAAAACAAAAAAAAAATACAATCGCTTTGCTCAAATTTTATTATTTTTTATTTATAAAATCAAAGAGGGCTTAGCAAGTAAAAAAGGCTTAGGCTGTGTACTATGTACATAGCAAAATGCCATCATATTTACATCAACTATACACATCATACACGGTTTGCAGTCTGGACATTAAATGGTAGCCAAACTGGTAATGGAAGGGTGTGGGCAACACAAGTTTTTATATTCACAGCAAAATTATATTTTGCTTAAAAAATATTTATCATCCAACGTACTGTAAAACGTAGTGCATTTTCAAATAACCAAATGCATACATTCACTGTCAGCATTCACAGCCATGCTTAATACTGAGGCATGACCCAATTCAAATATACGGTAGCACGAAAGAACAGCAATCTTCACTAGAGCTGCAAGTATTATTTAGTATTTTGAATGTAATGTGAAGCCTTGCCATAATCAGTCAGCCTGTCAATCTAATCAACATGAGTAGGGTCATGAGTTTTTCCAACCTTGTTTTCGAGAAGCATTCTACCGAGCGTCAATCAGGCGCCTGTATCACGTAGCAGGATTACGGAGTTATCTGGGTAACTGCACCGAGTAAAACCCGAAACCCTCGCTAATCTGGAACATGGACTGAAGTAAAAATCTGTTTGGGGTTTTTCGCAGTGCAGTTATCCAGCTAATTTCTTATATCCATATCCATCTTTATTGAAACTGATAATGGTTCTATTTACCTAAGAATGGACAGGCCCTTAAGATATCCAAATTACATTGAACTGGAGAAACCATACATTACCAGGAAGCAACACATTACGATTGAAATCTAAGTTTAATATAGTTGCTGGGAAATGACAGACATTGCAAGATACTGAAAGGCTTTTATGATCAGAGGCATTTAAAATGCAAAAGGAAAGAAAAAATGTATACTAGTTATTCAGAAAATTTTGATATTCAGGATATTTTGCACATTACAAAGCTACGCATTTGATAGTGTATTGTTTTAATTTCTGAATTCTCTCTGGGAGATTTCTAAAAATACTTATAAAAACAATGACTGATCATAAAGCCTGTCTTCTTATTTTGAAGGTTTTCTTAGCCAATGCCAGTGCATTACATGCAACCAGCTTTCAAGGCAGATAATGTAATGGCATTTTCAAACAGAAACACATTATGAATACTATTACACTACGTAATATTAGTACTACTAAATGTTATTATGAAACCATCCATTGTAGCTTACAATCATACAGCCCCAAAACACATCCGTAAAGAATCACCATGTGGACGAGCGATATATCTCAAGTTATGAACCTAGATTGGATCTCATTAAATTCAATGAAATGAGCATTAAACCTAAAAACAAGTTGTGGAAAAACTCTTGACCGTAAACATGAGGAAGTAAGACCTCTCAACAATCACAATAAAAATCCACAATGAACTCCCACATGCTAAGAATGGTATTCAAAAGTACCGCAATTCTGTAAATCGGTGTCTGCATATAGCCATTCATCAAAGACATTAGCTTTAGAAAATGCATCTCAATTAACCTACCCTTGTTTTTCAGGCATCAACATCTTGTGTTGTGGTTACTTGTATGTCGTAGATAAAATATATTTTTTCCTAATCTTACATCGGTAAGCGACTGCCATTTAAAATTAGCACTGAGAGAAGGGATTGATTTAGGCATCATTTGGTTTGAGACATCGGGTCAGCATGAAAGTAAGCGCATTGTCGTGGCACACATGAAAATTGTACTTCCTGTCACTGTTTGTATGGATTCATCCTAATAATTAGCAGTGTATTCAGTTATAAAAGCACAGTGCCAACAATCAGACATTTCAATTCCAACACCAGAAATGTGCATTTGGGTCCATTCATTCAAACACCTCTTCAGAATCTAGCACTCTGGATTCTCCATGCTTCAAAACAAAGAACTTCTCTTGACTGAGCCCGTACCTCTCCATTGCTTCCTTCAGTTTCATGGGGGGTTCCAAGTAATACTGGAAAACAACAGAAATGGTAGCATTGAGAGCATTACATTTCAGCAGTTAGGAGACACTCCTATCCAGAGACTTATACAACTTACATTTTTACATACAATCCATTCATACAGCTGGATACTTTACTAAGCAATTCACATGAAGCATCTTGCTCAACAGTACAACGGCAGCACCCCAGCAGGGAATTGAACCCACAACCTCTTAGTTACAAGCCCATTACCTTTACACTACACTGCCGCCCTAGAACAAAAGAACAAAAACATGTCTGAGAAACAAAGAATTGTTTCTCTTGCATCATATGGCCTTTCATGAAAAACCTGGGCAGTCAGTGCATTTTTTTTATTTTTTATTTTTAAAAGCTATGCACTGGAACTTTTTCAGGCGCCTGTATGGATTACTGCACCTGTAAGCAGAAATGCCAGACAAAGAGCCGATCCGATGCCTGCTTATGGGATAATTGCCTGGATACTGCCTGTTCGAACAAGGCAGAGCGAAAAGCAGTGCGAGCCCACACTTGGCAGAGCTGCCGTGGGAGAGAATACTATCAGATGGGTTTCAGTTAGCTTCCTACCCCTGGGGCGCGTGATCCACAACACGCAATAACAAACAAAGAGGAAGAAGCGCCAACCGTCCCGCAGGCCCACCTGCCGCCAACGACCTTCCTGAGCACTTTAAGCGCTGGAGATCTGGACGAAGGGAATAAACTGCAGAGGAGAGCACTGCAGCTTGGAAAATATGCTTCAGTTTGCATTCTCCCCATTAACAGAGTTTGGATCTCGAATATTTCTTTGGCAGAAAACCTGAAATATCTTGTTACGCATGCAAAGCTTGTGTAGCAGCAATGAAACAATTTTGGAAAATAATTTGGAAAATAAGTGGCTTACAGCATTTGATTATATGGCAGTATCATGTGGAAAAGGTCTGGAAGTGCTCAAGTGCTTTACCGTATGATATTTAGATCTTTCTTGCCTGAGAGAAGATCACAAGTACTCAGTAGGCCTACAACAATGATGAAGAGTACATCTCTGAGCATGTAATTAATGAACTGCTGATAATCCCTTCATCTAGCCTTTACAGATGAACGGCCTTATAAGGCTGTACTGTATATGCTTGGGTTCCACTGTGCTAGTCCCATTATTCCAACATGAGGCAAGGCTCACATTCGCCATCACCGCTGGCCGCATGAAACGACGACAACTTTCTTATTATTGCACATACATTGCGATAATAAAAGTCATCAGATAGGAGCTACAGTATTGCCAAACATACCAGATCCTTCCAGTGTGTGGCAGAACTAAATATCAGTCATTTACAGCCATAAAAAAATACTCTTCCTTTCTTCATTTTGGTGACTGTGTTGACTTATGTGCAAGTCCTAGGTCAATGAGGGAGGGTGTCTAGAGAGAGTGTCCTAGTCCACTGCAGTCCTGGGGTTACATTACATTACATTACATTACATTACATTCATTTAGCAGACGCTTTAATGCAAAGCGATGTACAATAAGTGCATACAGAGACGTCATCAAGATCAATACAGAACAGACAAGACAAAGCACATCCTTCCCATAATGTAGCAGCTATCCCTAGTAATGAACGTTGACTAGTTCACAGTAAGCTGTGGGTAAATCAGCTATACTACACTTCTATTCTAAATACTATTATAAACTATAACAAACAGACAGGAAAAACACAGGGAACTAGTAAACACAGGGAACTGATATTCCTAGGTTAGAATATCAGTCAAGGTGGAGTCTGAAGAGGTGTGTCTTCAGGCCTCGACGGAATGCAGGCAGGGTTCGAGTAGAACGTAGGGGAATGGGAAGTTCATTCCACCACTGAGGAGCTAAGGTGGAAAAGCTCTGCAGTCGGGACGAGCGAGAGCCGTTGACATGGAGGGGGGGGGGGGGGGGGAGTGCGAGTCACCCTGCTGTAGAAGAGCGAAGTGGTCGAGCAGGAACATAGTTCTGGATTAAGTCCTGCAGGTAGGCGGGGCCTGTCCTATTGGCTGCAGTGTAGGCCAGGGGCAGAACTTTGCACCTGAACCGGGTTGAACTTTGCAGCTTTTGCATCACACCATGCAGCTAGGCACAGGTAGAGTGCAGGATCTCAGCCAACTAATAACCAGAGTTGTCGCCAAAGCTCAATGAAGCAACTGAGCCAGTCCCTCCCTGGGTGACGCTATGGCCAGTTAAACATGAGCTGAAAGGACTCCCTGCCATGTAGTCAGGGCTCAGGTTTAAATTCTGCAATGTGGGGTGTGTTACTGAAGCAAACACTGGTGTCTTAGACACACAGCCACCTGGGAGGCCCCAAAACCACACCTTTAAGATGCAGCTTCTCAGTTCAGTGGAGTAGGAACATTTTTTAAATTTCGGACAACTGTGGTGTCAGAGAAACCGAGGAGACGTCAAACTTGCACAAGTTCTATAAACTGGCAGGTTCTGGCATGTGTATATATTATGACTTCATTAGACTGACACTTGTGAAAACCAGTTTTGCACAGGCAGTCAGATCATGCTGAACACTTACCTCATAAGCTAGAGCAAAGGTCCCCCAATGTATTGCCACAGAGTGTTTGGCCTGGAGGTCAATGTGAATCCGCACCGCTTCCTCTGGGTCCACGTGCTGTGACTGCATCACATTCCTGCAGGAAAACAAGCTCTCAGGTTAAGTGTATCGGTATTAAAGTGTACATGCACAACAAAAGTAGTCATGAATACATAAACAATAAGAAATGATAAGTGAGGAAATGGTGCCTAGAGACTGATACATGATTGCAGAGATGACAAATTCATGGTGCAAAAACCAAACAAAACTCCTCCTGGACACCAAAGTCTGCTTGGCCTCACCTGGGTAGGTATGCCCCAATGGGAATGGCGGCTAGGTCAAAGGGCCCGAACCGTTTCCCAATCTCCTCGAAGACGGAGCAGTAGCCGGTATCCCCCGCAAAGAAGAAGCGGTTGCAGGGTCCCAGGACAGACCAGCTGCCCCAGAGCGCCTTGTTATCGTCCAAGGGGGTGCGCTTGCACCAGTGCTGGGACGGGGTGCAGACGAAGGTGACCTCGTCGTGGCCCGGCACGCAGTTCTCCTCCCACCAGTCCAGCTCGATGACGTTCTCGCAGCCGCACTTCTGCATCCAGTCCAGCAGGCCGAGGGGCACGAACCAGCGCAGGTCCCCGCCGAAGCGCTCGTTCAGGCTGGCCACCGAGCCGGCGTCCAGGTGGTCGTAGTGCGTGTGGCTGATGAGCACAGCGTGGACCCTGGGCAGCTGGGCCACCGTGCAGGCCGGGTCCCGGAAGCGCCTGGGCCCCACAAACTGCAGCGGCGATGCCCTCTGACTGAACACGGGGTCGGTCAGCACCACCAAGTCGTCCATCTCCACCAAGACGGTGGCATGGCCCAGCCATGTTACTCTCATCCCGGAGCCAGTCTGGCCCGCCTGCTGGGGGCTCTGGACGAAGTAAGGCTCCAGCATTGGCAGCTCCCTGTCGAGCACCTGAACCACACACAGTCACGTGATCACACAGACTCAAGATCACATGTGAGGATGTTGCCTTTAAGACAGGAGACCGCACACAACCAGCACAAGCAAGGGACTGATTCCACTATGAAGCCAAGCACACAAGAAAGTGCACTTCAAATCAGCACTGCGTTGAGCTTGTGCCAGTGTCCCCTATCAGGCCTACAGCACGTGAGGAGAACTATAAAGCAAACCAAAGAACACTGGACCTTCCACATTCTTATTAAGCACCGTTTCCCCACAGCCGAGCACCAGCATTCCAATCAAGGGAGAACCAAGTTCCACACGAGAGAACAAGATCATCATTCTGTGGACCCTAAAACACATGCATTGAGCAACAATGTTTCGCTAGGTTGCTCACAGCAGATTTTGCTTTGTGGCCAAGTGATGCATTATATTTAAAACGGGTTAGTTACATAACGTTTACACCAACAGTTGTTTGAACTGAAAGTCCAGCCCCACAGGTCTTGGTTTTACTTTCAAACCTTAAGCAATCTGACCTTGAGGCGGATTTCCATTAAAAAAATAGCAATTTCCATTCATTGGCTTCACACCAAAGCAGAAATTAATGTTTTCAAAATAGAAGGCAGTTTAACATTGTGGTTACCTTAAAATAAAGTCCTGCACCATACAAGAAATGTCAAAATACTCCATCTTGCTGCAGTAAAGGTTGTGCACAATGCACACAGCTACTTTGGTAATGGCAACATTTTGTGCAGACATATGGCCCACATACAAAGCATAATACAACCACAATTTGTTCTAAAATATTTCATGACATCCTCCAAGATGGCCAACCAGGTTTTATCAGGAGGAAGTATTGAGTATCCACATTGTTATCTTTAAAAAGCATTGCATGAATGATCATCTATATCAACATCCTTTGTGTTGGGGAGGAATCGCAGCTGGCTAATGTGACACACAATAGAGAAGTAATACCATAAGGACTGTGCCAGACAAGGGATGGGGCGGCAGTGTAGTATAATGGTTAAGGAACTGGCCTTGTAACCGGTTCGATTCCCAGGTAGGACACTGCCATTGTACCCTTGAGCAAGGTACTTAACCTGAATCGCTTCAGTATATACCCAGCTGTATATATGGATCCAGGCAAGACTGAGCTCATCTACATTCCTGCTCTAACCTCTCCCCCTCTCAATCTCTCCATTTCCCTAGGGGACACTCCACTGACCCCAACGCCCTGTGCCAGGAACCTCGGAGTGGTGATGGACAACAGGCTGTCCCTCTCCGAGAACATCGCAGTGGTAACCCGGG
The DNA here is from genome assembly GCA_029718625.1 of Synaphobranchus kaupii. NCBI lineage: Eukaryota > Metazoa > Chordata > Actinopteri > Anguilliformes > Synaphobranchidae > Synaphobranchus > Synaphobranchus kaupii. The sequence continues at coordinate 102,854,936 of CM056376.1, forward strand.
CGTGCAGGTTCTTCCTGTACAACATCAGGAGAATCCATCCCTTCCTCACCACCCACTCAACCCAGCTCCTGGTCCAAACGATGGTGCTGTCCCGCCTGGACTATTGCAACTCTCTCCTGGCTGGCCTGCCAGCATCGGCCATTAGACCCCTTCAGCTTATCCAGAACGCAGCAGCGCACCTGATCTTCAACCTCCCCCGACACTCCCATGTCACCCCCCCTGCTCATTGACCTCCACTGGCTACCTGTGATGGCTCGCATCAAATTCAAAACATTGGTGCTCGCCTTCCAGGCAGTCCGAGGATCAGCCCCTCCATACCTCCAAAAGCTCATCAGACCCTACACACCTACCAGATCCCTGCGTTCCGCCTCCTCAGGACGACTGGTACCCCCCCCCCCCCCCCCACTTCATACTAGCACCCGGTCTCGACGTCTGTCTGTCCTGGCCCCACGGTGGTGGAATGAGCTCCCCGTGAAGGTCAGAACAACAGAAAGTCTGACCACCTTCAAGCGCAGATTGAAGACTCACCTCTTCAAGCTGCACCTCTCTCCACCCCTCCCTACCTCCTTGTGACCTCCCTTGATTGTGTTTTATGAATCCTTGTTTAAGTGGTTCAAGCTTCTAGTTTAATACTTGTAAGGTTACTTATTGGCTTACTGTTGTACAAGCACAGTAACAGCTGTAACTGTCTGAGGGTGACTGTGTTGGGGATGGAAGCACTGTCTGAGGGTGACTGTGTTGGGGATGGAAGCACAGTAACAGCTGTAACTGTGTTGGGGATGGAAGCACTGTAACAGCTGTAACTGTGTTGGGGATGGAAGCACTGTAACAGCTGTAACTGTGTTAGGGATGGAAGCACTGTAACAGCTGTAACTGTGTTGGGGATGGAAGCACAGTCACCTCTTTGGAGCTGGGGACCTGGCTGTTGTTCTTCTCCAGAACAAAGAACCTGAAGAAGGTGGAATAGGAGGGGAATTTCCACGTTGGCCAGGGGTTGATGAAGCGCCCGTGTTTGTCTCTGCTGGACTTGGTGACATCCTCCTCAAGCCGGTAGTCCAGGCGGAAGCTTTTCCTTGAGGAACGGGAGGAGCTGCTTTTCCGAGACTCCTGGGCGGACCCATCCCGAGGTCTTGTCGTGGCCTGCTCACCCCCCTCCATAAGGTTTCTCTCCTCCTCCTCCACCTTCTCCATCGGCTGAATAAGTGCGCTGGACCTGGATTTGACATATCCCACAATTACTATTAGATCAGAAGTTTGCCTGAGCAACTGAGCAACAGTCTGCCCAACTTAATTTCTTCTGTTGTTCTACACTTAGCTCTTTCAGTCTAGTTCATGCCCCCCCCCCCCCCCCCACCCCAAAAAAATGCTATACAAAAATAACCCATAAGGCTTTTTACTAAATACAAAGGAACGTTTGAGATAATGTTAGCTCACATCAGTCCATTAGGGGCAACACACTAAGAGTTTTAAAGGGGAAAGGGGGAAAGAAAGAGAGTTCATTGTGACTGAATTCTGGTAATGTGTGGCTTGCTACAATAGAGGTCTGTGCACTAATCACAAGGAATGCATTTAGAAGAGGTTAAGACAAGTTGGGAAGATGCCAATGGCTTTTTTTCTCCAAATGTGACCGTCTGACCTCTGTCAGTGAGCAAAACAAACACCTGAAATGTCTAACTCAGTATATATTATCATATGATTCTGGTTTTAAAAAACACAATCCATTTTACAGTGGTTATACGAATTGTCATAAGGCACTATGTTAGTCTCACTGCATGAGACTGGTAGCCTGGCTGATGAACAATATTTTTCTTGAGCTGGATTTCCTTCTTGGTGCCTTAGAAATTCTACTGGTAAAACACTAAACATGGTGACCAACGTGACAAATTTATGTACTGTGTCAATACTGATTCATATCAGCCATAGAACTTAAACATTGATACCAAGCTCAGAAAGAATCTTCCAGAGGTCTTCTAGAACTGCTGAACGTGCATTACACTGTATAGCATGCACCACACGTACACTACCATTCAAAAGTTTGGGGTCACTTAGAAATTTCCTTGTTTTTGAAAGAAATTGATACTTTTATTCACCAAGGTAGCATCAAATTGATCAAAAAATACAGTCCAGACATTGATAATGTTACAAACTACTATTTCTATTTCATTCTATTTCTACTTTTGCAATTGTAGCCATTTTTACACATAGCGCCGCCACCCCCACCCCCCCACATTTTTTGGTAATTAACATAAATTTAAATAAAGTCATCATATTTCATATTTGGTTGCATATCCTTTGCATGCCATGACTTCCTGATGTCTATGACCCAACAACATCTCAAGACTCTATCTTATTTCCAGGTACTCTTACAAGCGATACTACAACCTCTCTGCATTTGAATGGATCTCTATGGGAATTGGAGGGTGGGACTAGATTAAGCTATAAATTACACAGGAATAGTATGGAACACATGCTTGGCTAAATGGCTGTATGTCATCAAGGGTCTGAGGTATCAAACAAGCCTTAAACCATCACTCTGCTGCCAGATATGCAGTAGATATGGATGGATCACTTTAAGGGTTGTTTCTCCTGACTTATTTTCCTATTGAACTCTATGGAAAAATATGTCAGGAGAAATAACCCTTAAAGTGATCCAGCAGAGTGATGGTTTGAGGCTCGTTTGATACCTCAGACCCTTGATGAATTACAGCCATTTAGCCAACCATGTGTTCCATACTATTCCTGTGTAATTTACAGCTTAATCTAGTCCCACCCCCCAATTCCCATAGAGATCAATTCAAATGCAGAGAGGTTGTAGTATCGCTTGTAAGACTACCTGGAAAATAGATAGAGTCTTGAGATGTTGTTGGGTCATAGACATCAGGAAGTCATGACATGCAAAGGATATGCAACCAAATATTAAATATAATGACTTTATTTAAATTTATGTTAACTACTTTTGGTGCCCTAAAATGAGGGCACTGTGTAAAAAGTGCTACAATTGCTAAAGTAGAAATAGAATGAAATAGAAATAGTAGTTTAACATTATCAATGTCTGGATATATTTTTGGATCAATTTAATGCTACCTTGGCAAATAAAAGTATCAATTCCTTTCAAAAACAAGGAAATTTCTAAGTGACCCCAAACTTTTGAATGGTAGTGTATATAATTTACTAACATTTTGCTATGCATCATATAATCACCTGCACATATGCAAGTATACCTTGTGGCATATTACACCACAATTTACCATGAAAAACTAGCACCTTAATGCATCTTTTAACACTTCCATATCAGCTGGATTGAAAGCCTGATATTTTACAAGAGAAAGAATGGCTTGGCTTATATATTACAGAAACACAGCCCAAGGCTACCTATATAATGGCCATTCAATTCACGTTGGTGTCACTCGCTCTACACCTTCAAATAAGCCATTTCTTAATCACAGGTTTTAGATTTGTGAAAGAAATTACATGAAGAGTCAGTCTCTTAATGGGAGGATTTAAGTAAATCTAAAATAGGTGTGACCAGAATTATGGTAAGCTCAACTCATTCTTTGGAATGATTACAACCTGTTCACCACAATAATACACACCATTGGTGATTGGCAGCAATAATGATTATTAATCATGATATTCATTTGGTTTCCTCATTTGCATCAAAAAGCACCACACTGACAGCAGAAACCACAGCCTATTTAAATTCATTGTGAGTTGGACTTTTGACTTTCTCAAGGGAGTAAGCCATACAAGAATATGCACTGTTGCCATGACAACATACCTGATTGCCCACACACACAGAAATCCTAATGCCTAGAGTACCTGTACTCCACACAGATGAGCGATGACATGGAGTTTATTGCTATGGCATAGGAAGGAAATGCAGGCCTGGTACTGTACAGTAACACAGCCCTAGATCGACCGCATAGGGATGGGTGGACCAGGGTGGACCACAGCCACATAAATAATATCCTGGCCCACCCATTTATCTTGTTGGGTTTGCAATTACTGTACATGTGTGCTTTAGTTCTGGCCCACATACATGAATATTTCCGGCATTAGTGTGCAATGCAAATGTGCCAGTTGTATTGCAGGTCCCAGGTGAGTGAGTGGGAGGCAGGAGATGCTTAGACAGGTTTTGAATATTTCTCACAGATCACAATATGTTTATACTAATAAGAGGAACCAATGTTCCGATTTACAATGACAATTTTCTCCCCCTCTTCAAAACACAGATTTCAACTTGTGCACTATAACCTGATGCAGGTTGTACAAATATATTAAAGTTGAGGCTTAAGCTTGTTTTATATATTAATAAAAAATATTGTAAAAGTGTATGCACACTTTGCATTAGTAAAGACAATTAGTAATTCGTTTTCAGCCAGCGGTCAATAAATTCCCTTGTCGCACATAATACACAGATTGAACAACATGCAAATGTTTCTTTCTTAAAGCCTCTATAAAATACAACAAATTAAGTGCAAACTTGCTGTGAGTACACGATCTTGCTCAATGGTCTGAGAAACGTGTTCATTTTTTTTTTCCTTCAAAATAAGCACCAACAAATGACAAGAAGCCTAAAGTTAAATGCTAGTACCCACCGTCATTAACCCAGCAGACTGACTAACCACGTATTTTCTTCAGACCTAGCCTACTAGGATGGGCACAAGAGTGGAATTTGCATCTTAATTCTTTATTTGAAAACGGCAAACTTGTTTCTGCATTCACTATCCTGCTCGTTTAGAGGCGTTTCAGACCGGCCATGATCCAAGTAAAATTAATTAAAGTTCAGACATCTTTTCACCACATCACCACTGCCTACACTACGGTTAAAGGGGCGGCTAAAGATGGGTCTGGGGGGTGGGGGAGCTTGTTAATGTAACTTGTGTGGAACAAGTTCAATCATATAGGGAAATATTCTCGAATTAAGTGCAAAAACTTCCCCACTGTGTAGCCGACAACTCGTTAATGAAAGAAATATACATAGCAAGCACCAGCTGTGGATACACGAGAAGCGATATAAAGGAGGCCAAATGTTCCAATCGCCATCAAATGAGGTTTCGATCACATCGTATCATTCAAGAAATATTACGACAAATATAGCGAGGGGAACTGAAAAAAATTGGGAGCCGACGTCTTAGGTTTGTTGCAGTAGGCTAATAACTAGGCTACCCGATAAGTATAATTCACCTAACAAACTTGAAAATTATATATTTCTGCAAGCTACTAATGGGGTAGCCTATAAGGGGTAGCCTACCTATTAGCCAATATCCACATAGATGTTTCAACAACACAACACAAAAACTTGTCCTGTAGCCTACATCACATCTGAATCGCTCCAACTTGCGACCAATACATAGTGTAGGCTAGTATAGCTACATACCTCAAGATTTCGCGTAAATGGAGGACCGCCTGCTTGTGCGAGTAAATCTTTGTTAGCGTGTCATTTGTAACAAAAGCACTTTAATCCCGAACAAGTTCTGGTATAGATCTCTGCACCTCCACTGGGCGCCGCAGTAATGCTTCTGGACCAGTGACAAAGTAACCAGCGAGCGTTCTGGCGTCGCTCTCCAGATACACAAGCATGTGACTACACCAAATAAGGCAGTCTATTCAAATCTTCATTAACATAAATGGCGGAGTATACATATTTTACACTTTCAGAAAAAAAGGTACGAAAAAGTGCCTAAAAAGGTACAAACGCTTGTCACTGGAGTGGTACCCTTTAAGTACATAAAATGTACCCCTAGCCAGCAATACAAAGCCAATTTATTTGTAAATTTTTTTTACTTGTAAAATGCAGACCTACTTAGTATCCAAATAGAACATTACTGTACACTTAGGAAGTTTTTCCCCCTTAAAGAACAAAAATGTACCTCCACTGTACCTTTATTTCTGAGTGTACCTCCAAGTGTTCACTATATGCTGCAGAATCACTGTCAGAATAGAAAGCCCCATTGCTCTCATACTCAAGTGGCTACAATAACAATAGCATATTGTTCAGATATCACCCATTACAGGAAGTACATAAGTTTCATGTTAACCTCATTGGTTTATGAAACAGCAATGGGAGGCCAGAAATGAAGACTTATCTCAAATGAAACACCATCACAAATTAGGCTACTAAGATGTGAAAATGCTCAGACAGGTCTAAACAAAAGGCACCTCATTAAAATTGCTTCAAAAGCCCTGTCGAGCATGGCCATAAGATTGGGAATTTGAAGCTCTTGAAATGGCAGCATACTGTACACATAGAATAAAACATTTTGGCCACTATAGCCTACCTATCGACTGTCAACCACTACATCAACAATCTATTGATTATAGCTTAGCCAGGTGTTTACAAAATAATTGTTTTCGAAAGAAATGGCCCCATGTTTTGAGTAAAGGAGGATTTGAATTACTCACTAATGCTCTTATACTAAGATCCCAGGGCTTTGAGTCTGAGCAGCACTGAGCTCTGTTCTTATTTACTCCCCTTCTCTCCCCTTATTCTACAGGTTCTGAGGCATGCTCCTTGGTGGTGGTGGGCATTTCATTGTTATAAACCTATCTGGTTGTTGTGCATACCTTTTTAAATACACTTTTGTAAGTCACTTTGACCAAAAGAGTCTTCCAAATGACTATATTGCAAATTGTATTACAAAACAACCTGAATTATCGGATTCTGAAACCATTACTTTGAAATTCATTAAATGTTTAAGATAATGTGTTTGCACGTAGTTATATGCAAAAGTATTGTGACAGTGACACATTTTTTGTTGTTTTGGCTCTAATCCTAAACATTGTATTGGAAATAAAACAATAATATGGGGTTAAATAATATTGTGATCTGTGAGAAATATTCAATAATATGGGGTGCACTGTCAGATTTACTTTGAGGGTATTTACATCCATATTGGGTGATCCGTGTAGGAATTCCAGCCCCTTTTATACATAGTTCCTCCATTATAGGGGACAAAAATAATTGGACAATCAGCTGCTCAGCCGTTTCTTGGCCAGCTGCGTGTCTTTGCATCATTAGTTCATGCACAAGAACTAAAGGTTTAAAGTTGACTAGGTGTAGAATTTGGATTTGGAGTTTGTTGCTGCTGAGGACCACATAAGTGTCAATGCCAGTAAAGCCTATGGGCATTAGCCTAACCTGCAAGTTTTTGGTCTGTAGGAGGACTCCAGAGTGCCCACTACCCAGAGAGAACACGCAAACTCCCCACAGAAAAGACCCAGGTTGGGATTCGAACCCAAGAACTTCTTGCTGTGAGGCTCCAGTGCCACCCTATAGCATAAGTAGGCAGCAAAGAAATTGCACTGTGGGCTGAAAAACACAAATTAGCTCTGTATAAAAAAGTTTCGAGTTCAAAGTTCAAACTATAAAAAGACGCCCTTAGTTAGAAACACATCCAAGAAAAACCGCATCTAGCAATAGGCTAAACTATAGCCATCTAGCTGCCGCCAACAACCCTTGGTTAACCCCCTTATTTAATTGGCAGGTTATACATAGTTTCACTTGACAGTGAAAGTATCATAAGCTCGTCACCTTCGTGGAAATGCTTCCATGGGCATGGCTTTCGGGATAGTAGAAGCAGTGAGAATATCCATGGAAGCACACAAATACCCCATCGTTAACCATTTTCCAAACTGAAGACGTACATAAGAATATAGAGACTGATATAACCTAAAATTAGGCCTACAACTTAACTTCCACATACTTTCAGTGTAAAAAAATATTTAATGTAAATAAAACACAACCAATAAACCCCGTGGACAGCAGGGACTTTAAACCGCAAGGAAATTATTGACAGCACTTCAGAACCAATTGCTTTACTTTGGAACCGAAGCGTCAAAGGTTGATGAAGCAACCCTGCAGCCATATTGGTAGGGTCAAGCACATTCGTGCACGCTGTGCTGCTTGCATGTGAGAAATGCCGTGACACTCCTAAACGCGAAGAGCTGTGGAGATTGTGACATAAACAATCATTGAAAATTATCAACAAGTTAGCAAACGTTAGCTAGTTTGTAATCCTGCAGTCAACAACGGCTAGCTAAGATAGCCTGTAGCTTGCACTTAATTAGCCTAACATAATAATGGTTTTCGCAACGTACCTTGCAGTAATGTAATAACTAGCCACGACAGTAATACACCAGGGATTGCAGCCTGTCGGTGAATTTGCAGCAGGTACAAATCATCCCACAGCCGTGTAGCTACACCATGCGTAACGTTAGCCTACTGCGGATGAACAAATCGCATACCCCTGCAGTTAATACACAAACGCAGATTCTTTCTGCGCCTCGAACCAGTCGTGTTGCGTTGCGTTGCGTAAGCTATATTTAAGCTTGTGCGCGTGAGCGTGCGCAATAGGAAGCTTACGAAATAAACAACATGGCGGCGTCCTTGCAGCGAGTGGGCCTTTTTGGGAAATACATTATCAACAAGACATGTGGTTTAACGAAGGTATAGGCTGATTTCCAAATAAGCTAGGCGTATAGCAAGTCATAGAATAATGTGGTTATGTCCTTGAGATAGACTGGCGTATTGTTTGCTAGCCTTAAAGTTCCCAAAACGAATATAGTTTGCTAGCTATATAAGAGCATATGACGGTTACATCAGTGCACGACAAGCTTATCTAATGTTAACTTTAGTTTAACTGGCTTAAATATCTTAGACACTCAAAACATAACTTGAGGTGCTACCGTTTATATAATTCGAGAAATATCTACGTAGCTGTAAAATAATTATTCGTGGACGTATCAGTTAGGGTTAGTGTCTTGGGGTTGTGGTATCAAGGCAACAGAGTAAAATTAAGGTTAATGTTACTAGCCTACTCTTTAGTCATGCAAATAGCTCATTTTTTCAAGTGGACTGATGTCCTTAACCGCACGTCAAACCGTGGAAGGTATTTTGCAAATAACTTGTGACATGCATGACATTTTTAGTAATGATGGTCAGTAACGGTTTCACTGGGTTTTTTTTTTTGTTTTTTTTTTAATGCAGCCGATTATTGGATCAAGGAGACATAGGGCGACAGAGGCTGTTAGCCAAATAGTTTTAAATGTTCCCGAAACAAAGGTAACCACTCTAGGAAAAATGGACTGAGGGTGGCATCGGAGGACTCGGGTCTAGCAACCTGTACGGTGAGTTAACGTCCTCACCACAGAATGTGTCTGTAGTGGCCTTTGCTGGTGCGTACAATATCTACATATTAAATTTAGTTCGCACTTTGTGAACGAACAGAACTATTTTATGAGATGTACATAAAAAGTAAATGTAAGGGTCATTGCAGGTCGGGCTGTGGATCGATGCTGGGAGTCGGTATGAAAACGAAAGAAACAATGGAACGGCTCATTTCCTTGAACATATGGCAATTTACAGGTGGGAGAATTGTCTTATTCTAGTAGTAGTCATGTCTAGTTGCCATTAAGATTAGCTTTCGCTGGATAAGTGTGCCCAAAATGATCGTCATAATAACTGAAAGTATTGTGTACTTGTTTTTGTACAGGGTACAAGAAAGCGTTCACAGCTCGATCTTGAGCTGGAAATTGAAAATATGGGGGCTCACCTAAACGCCTATACGTCCAGGGAGCAAACTGTATATTATGCAAAAGCCTTTTCCAAGGACCTTCCTGGAGGTACAGTGTTTGGGATTATATATTTGTGGATGTGCGGGTTTATGGAAGTTTTTACAGTTGCAATGAGTCAGCATATAATATAGTTGACTGCATGTGACATCACTGCCTTAATCTTCAGCTGTTGAGATCCTTGCGGACATCATCCAGAACAGCACTTTAGGAGAGGCTGAGATCGAGCGAGAACGAGGGGTAATCCTTAGAGAGATGCAGGAAGTAGAGACCAACCTACAGGAGGTGGTGTTTGATTACCTCCATGCCACGGCATACCAGGAAACGGCACTGGGCAGAACCATCCTTGGGCCAACAGAAAACATCAAGTGCGTCTCTCAACTGAACTCGATTTCCAATGATTGTTGCCCTTTCTCTGTTTATTTACTGCATTGTAGTTAATCACATAGACACTTTTACAGATTTAAAGGGATAGTTTGGAATTTTGGACATAATGTCTCAATTACGACTTACCCATGATGTAGTTGATTGATGGAAACCATTTTCAGCTAATTCCATGCTGTCCCTTCTTTTGGACATACACACGTTGCTAATGCTAGCGCAACTCTATGGCAACCGGTAGCATCCACTACCAAACACACGTAAACACTCCACAGTGCACCCAAAGCAAATAAAATACAACGACAGTCTATCGGGGGAGCGATACTTTACGTTACCTACGAATGTAGTGCCGGCACTAGTCGACTACAACAACAAAGAAGAGTAACAAGTTGCAATGGCGACGTTCGCTCCGCCGCCGTACTTCCACAGAGAATATTAGGTCAGCACAAAGTAAAGGATTCAACGATAGTTTGACTTCAAAAATGATGGTATAAACACTCAAAATAACCCCGATAGACTGTCATCATATTTTATTTGCTTTGGGTGCACTGTGGAGTGTTTAAGTGTGGTTGGTAGTGGATGCTACCAGTTGTCATAGAGTTGCGCTAGCATTAGCAACGTGTGTATGTCCAAAAGAAGGGACAGCATGGAATTAGCTGAAAATGGTTTCCATCAATCAACTACATCATGGGTAAATTGTAATTGAGACATTATGTCCAAAATTCCGAACTATCCCTTTAATGGCTCTGAAGTTTTTAACCATAAGGTAATGTATTTATTTTTTCCACATTATTTTTCATACAGAACTATAAACAGGGGTGATCTTGTTGAGTACATCACAACACACTACAAGGGGCCAAGGATTGTGCTGGCTGCTGCTGGGGGTGAGTTGCTTGTCGCTGTACTAACAGATGGCACAATGCATTCACATGTTCATGGTGGTGTATTCAAGTCTCCACATATGCCTGCACAAAACACACTTGTTTTTTTCAGGAGTATCACATGATGAGCTGAACGACTTGGCAAAATACCACTTTGGGAAGTTGCCTGCCAGGTACAAAGGGGAAACTCCAGAAATGCCCCCCTGCAGGTTCACAGGAAGTGAGGTAAGCACACCTTTGATTGGCACCCTTCTCTTTTCACTCATTCTTGGGATAGGCAGCCAGAGCAGGTAGAGTGAATGCATCCCAAAGACTTATCACAGGGAACACCCTAATTTTCTCATGCTCTGCACTTATGAACAGATTTATTTAAAGCCAGAGCAGGTGAATAACAGTTGTTCATTAAAGTGTAAATTGTTACTCCTCCTTTCCCACAGAAGATCCGTGTGAGAGATGACAAAATGCCCCTGGCACACGTAGCCATTGCTGTGGAGGCTGTGGGCTGGTCGCACCCGGACACCATCCCTCTCATGGTAGCCAACACACTCATTGGAAACTGGGACCGTTCATTTGGAGGGGGTGTGGTAAGAATCGCCCTTTCAAAGGAGTGTAGAAACCCTGTCATTTGCCTGAGCAAGGCCCAGATTAAAAGACTGTAAGCCGGGGCAGGCGACTGACTGACTCTGTTCTTATTGACCTTGCAGAATCTCTCCAGTAAACTGGCACAGATGGCATGCCAGGGCAACCTCTGTCACAGCTTCCAGTCCTTTAATACCTGTTACACAGACACGGGCCTGTGGGGGCTCTATATGGTCTGTGAGCCTGGCACCATCAGCGAAATGATGCACTTTACACAGCAAGAATGGTGAGCAGTGCCACAGTAGAGATGAGAACAATCACTGTCACGAAACCCAGTCTCTGGTTCCTCTTTTCAAAAGTAGAGGATGAATGCAAAAAAAATGCTTATTTTCTCTCTTGTAATGTTTTCAAAGAGCCATCTGCAAAAGTCCAACCATTTAGCCAAAACCTTTCTCAAGGCTGTTCATTGTTTGGAGTTCATCCTTGCCTGTAAGTCGCACTGGTTAAGAGCATATGCAAAAATTCTAGAATGTAAAAATGTTCTAAATCATTTTTAAGTCTAAAACCTGTTTTTATATAACCTTTATTGTGATTTCAGAGGGTTTGACACCCATTGGCACCTATGTATAAACCAGCTGATGGTTGTTTTTACCAAAATCTATCATGTTTAAAAGTTTAAGGCTCTTTTTTCTTCAGGATGTCTCTCTGTACGAACATCACTGAGAGTGAGGTGGCGAGAGCCAAAAATCTTCTGAAGACAAACATGCTCCTGCACCTGGATGGTAAGGAGGGGCACTTCACTCACTTCACATGCACCTGTCTTAAGTTGTGTGTGTATTTATGTATGTGTGTGTGTAGAGCCATTTGGATGGTAAGAGCTATGTTAAGTGCAACATGGGTCCTTTATGGCCACTTCCCTTCATTGAGCAGGTTAGGCAACACTGGGTTAGGTCTTTTAAACCCAGGAACCAAAACCCTCCATTCAGCAAAAAGGCCGAAACCACTCACTTCCTGTGTAGCTGTTGTTTAAATATGTGGTGCTTCATTCCTCAGGGTCCACCCCGATATGTGAGGACATCGGCAGGCAGATGCTGTGCTACAGCCGCAGGATCCCCCTTCCCGAGCTGGAGGCCAGAATCGATGTAAGACCCCCTCCAGGCTCCGGCCTCTCGTCCACAGATTAGCCTCATACGACATGTCGTTTCTGAGATATGGCCTCCTGAAATTTGCTCAAAACATCCGTCTTTCGTGAAAACGCGCGAATGTGATTTTTTCTGACTGAAGCTTATAACTTGCGATTGGTAACAGCTATAGATCTGATACTTGGTATCCTAACTTACTTTCTTCCGTCTTGCACGAATCTGGCCTCAGATTACTTACTCATTTTTCAAGTTATATGCACCCAAAGTAGCCACTTTGTTCAGTCACACATGTTTTTGGTGATTTTCGAGGTCACCCTGTGCCCATACGAGTGGACATATACATCCCATATCACAGATGTATTATCTATAGGTGTATGTCTATGGTAAAAAGCAAGTACAGGCTAATCAATTCATTTGTAAAGGAATGACATCCATCCAAATTTGGGTCCGGGTGAAAAAAAGTCAAAAACACAACCGTCCGTCTTGTCAATGGATCACCATGTGGACAGTTAAAACTTTTTCTGAAATTTACACCAGTTAAACAGATATATTAGATCTACTCATCAACCAAATTTCAGCTTTGGTACTCAACTCCTTCATGGTTAGACCACATTTTGAAAAATACAAATTTTGCACAATTCCGGGGATACAAAACTTGAAATCGGCCGATCTACGTGTGTAAGGTCTGATCACAACATGCATATTTATCACAGGAGATAGGTAAAATAAAGTTAAGATGCCCCCTAGGGCCTAGAGCTAAGGTTAGATGTGGGATTTTCCCATGTCAGGTAAATACAGGGATGACCCATTACGCAATGATGGGATTTCCCATTACCAGGCAACAATATTTGGTCAATTTCATTCTAGCTCTATCATTCAAGAAATGAGATGCCATCAGTTGAGCCTCGTCGATTACAGAATACATCCCAACTATATTTATTCACTAACTGTGAAACATGCGTGTGCTGCTGTTACTGTACCATGCATAGTTTTGTTTCCTAGGCCTACAATGCAATTTCACACAATTTCAGAAAAGCAGCAAGTGTTCTGATACTTTACAAAGACTCATAAGAAAGCTATCGGTAACTTGGAGGGGTATTTCACAAAACAGGATTACTGATGTAGCTGGATAACTGCACTGAGTAAAATCTTTATTTCAGTCCATGTTCCAGATTTGGGAGGGTTCCGTGTTTAGCTCAGTTATCCAGCTAACTCAGTTATCCAGCTAACCCAGTAATCCTGGTTTGTGAAATACCCCCATGGTAAAGGTAAACAACTCCAGCACTTATTGTTTTCCACTTTTACACAAAAACAGTGGCACTTTTGAGCCCTGGAGGGTTTGAATGAGCACATGACTCAGTACACTGTTACTGTTCCCTTACCTCAGGGAACCATAACACTGTCCCAATTCCTGAGATACTTTAGAATGCACAGCAATGCAAGGCATGGTAAGGGTGTCTGCCAGGCATGAAATTACTTTTTAAGTAATTAAATTAACTTTTTCACCCACTGGCTAGTGGATTCTAAAAATAACCCACCATTTGCTACATTTCACCAAGCCACATTACCTTTTACAATATAACACAACCTGGTTGGTTACCTGCCAAAGTGGCTGCTACAGTAGCAAATCTTCCTAGCCACAATCAAAATTTCACCAGCATTTGGCTGTTGTTAGTTTCACACGCTGGTGTCTGCAGATCACAAGTATGTGTAATACCATTCAGCACAATAATTGTAATTGTTCTACAGCAAAGCATGATGAAACACTTCGTTTTAAGTATACTCTTCAATTTTCAATATTACAGGAAATGTATTGCTATTCCTTCCTGAAGATTTAAGTTGAATTCTTTCCCTAGGCCATTAGCGCAAAAACCATCAAGGACGTCTGTACAAAGTACATCTATGACAAGAGTCCTGCGATTGCAGCTGTTGGTAGGTTTAAACCTTTTTTACCTTTTTTCTACTTAACTAAACCTCACATCAATTTTATTCTCATGTATTCATGAGTTTTTACAAAACATGAGGTAAATGAGGCTACAGATCTTTTTGCTCTTGTTTCAGGACCAATTGAACAACTTCCAGATTACAATCAGATCCGGAGTGGAATGTACTGGCTGAGAACCTGAGAAATAACCTGCCCTAAGCTGATATCCTGATATACCCTGCACCCCCATACCCCTGACTCTTAAATTAAACACACACAGAGTATAAAAAGTCCTATGTAGTTTTCCTTTGCAGTTTTATTATAAAATAAAGACAACACAATAACATTAAAAGAACTCGATTTGTTTATACGCGTCATTTTTTACTCTTAGCAGCGACTTGCTCCTGGGCAGCCTTCTTTGCCTTAACCATTTCCACAAGCTCCTGTGAGTGAGGGGGAGAAAATAGAGGTTATGTAGACCAGGGACTAGTGTAGAAAAGTGAATTGGCAATTAGACCCCATCAATAGTTTTAATTTGTCTGTGCCTCTGGGGTTTGAAGCAAGTTCTAACAGGGATCCCTAAAATGTTTTAAAAACAAGCAAACAATTAAACCAAGGTGAGGAGTTAACTGCTTTGACTGATCAAAATTAAGTGCTGAGTAATAATGAATAATGAACCTGTGTTCCCGCTTGACCCTTGTTCCAACTAGAATTAAACATGGAGGTTACCGCTTACCTTGTACCTCTTCATACAATCTTTCTTGGTGCGTCCTGGTACAACGGCGGCAATCTTCTCCCATCTCTCCGGAGTGCTGACAGGGAAGGTTTTCAGTGCCTGCTCCAGAAGTTTCTGCTCCTCTGTGGTCCAGGAAGCTGTGTTGGCCTCAGCACCTGATGCTGAGGGAGAGAAATGAGTATTAGGGGGCAGGGGGGGGTTAACTGCTCCCAGAGCAATGGATTGTTCACAAAGGTGGGGGAATCCATTCAGACACAGAACAATGGATCAACTCGGGAATCAATTCTCACACAGGCCAGCAGATGACCACACAAATATTTGGTTTAACTTAGAAAAAAGGTTAGAACTACAAAAGCCAGGCCTGTGTCCCAACTATACTCCATGTAGAGAAGCGGCATGTCTGTCGTAGCTTACCGTCAAATCTTTCAGAAGGCACTGCATTGTCTACGGTGGTGGGCACAGCTGCATGCTCCTTTTTGAACTTCTCAAACGCTTTCTTATTTATTTCATCTTTCTGATGAGGGTCTTTGAGGAAGGAAAGAGGAATTTCATTAGGTATCCAAAGCAATTTACATTTACAAGAAAGCTTTTGAAACTTCAAGGAGTTATTTTAAGCATGAACAAAGATGATTGCCAAAGCAGCAATGGCCAAGTACTTACCAAGCTTTTGTAAGTTCTTGGCTTTGTTTATGACATCTTTGGCATTCCTTTTAATGCCGCTGGTAGAGTGCAAATTCATGTAGTTGGCGATTACTTCCCACCTAAGAAGTAAATGACCATTAAGCTGGGGACTACTTCAGACAGTGACACTAGTGTAATGTGCTTCAGCGTGACGTCCAGTGGAAGTGAATTCAAAACAAGTATACAAAATTTCACATCTCAGCTTCTGCCTGAGGATCTCTTCCTCTACATCTATTTTAGAATGCAAACCAAGTGCATCCATTATAATTATCATTGACGGTAATCTATAATAGGTGGGCAGAGATTGAAAGTCCAGGGGTCAGAAAGTAAAAGTTCTGCCATGTTTTTCTTCCACCCATGAACTTAACCAGCTGATTTCACTAATTAGTTCTAACTCCCTGGCTTAAGAATTACACTGGCTGTGTCCGAATACGACCCCTGTTCCCTGTCCACTCAGAACCCTGTCCCCTCACTTTGCAAGCAGAAATCCCGTAAAACTCTTTCCAAACTAGTGAGGAAGTAGTTTGTAATATATATATTTTTTTTAAAAATTGAGAATATCAATCAGTTAACATATGAAAAAGTTTAGATTATGAATGAAGATCGAATTAGCAAAATACAAAAAAGAGGAGTTTGTAATATGAACCTGTCTTGTACCATAGTTATGCATACATGCTCTACGTCTTTTACGTTTTTACTTTCGGGTTACTTACTGAAATTGTCGGATGAGTGTACCGTTCTGCAGATGAGCGTGCTCCTGAATTCCCTCAACGAAACCCTGGAAATAAGGGGTTCATCCTGGTATTTTAATGCCCCCATTTGTGAGAAAAAGTCACCCACTCAAAAGCTTTTTGACAAAAGCACGCTCAAACATGCTCCCTCAAAAGGCTGTAGGGGTCTTATTCTGACACAGACACTGATTAGAAAATCCAGGCGATTGGAACAAAATACTAGGGAGGACTTTTACTTTCTGAACCTGGACCTTCCACCTCTGTAGGTAGGGTGGGTCATGGAAGGACGGGGGTACCTAGCATTTGTTCCTGCGGGGAAGAGGTTGACGGCTTTGATGAGCAGTTGTAGCTCCTCCTCATTCCAACCCTTGGCCCCACCTCCAGACCCGCTGCTGGCCTGCTCCGAGCTACGGGAGGCCTGTCGTGCCTGCACCCTCCGCCTCCTTCTCCCTCTGCAGTTGCGCGTTAACCTCCTGCACCTAAACACACCATGCGAGCACAGCACACATGCGCACACATACGCACACATACACAAACACACACACACAGCTGTCAGTTCACTGTTCACCTACAGCACCTAAGCCTTCCCAGGAGATTAGATGCTGTTATAGCAGCAAAGGGTGGACCAACTCCATATTATTGCCCATGATTATGGAATTAGATGTTGACGAGCAGGTGTCCATATACTTTTGCCCTTTTAGTGTATAAGACCAACCCATCAGCATCATGGACTTCACAAGATGCATGTGACAGGGAAATTATTCTTAATTATTCAAATTATTTCCACCACCCATATTTAATAAGTGTATCTGTGTGTGCCATGTTTTCAGGATCAAAAATTGAGACTGTAGCTGAAAATGGCATCTCTCCAGTGATCAGGTCACCCAAGTAATCAGTGATAATTTCTGGATTTGGGTGTCGATTGCAATCCACTCATAAACATTGTGGTCAGACCCTTAGCCCTTGTGTTCTCTGCCCCTCGTGTTCAGCAAAGCTCACCTGCTTCTCGACAGCGGCCTTGCTTTCTTCCTTTGCGCCCGAGGCAAGCACTTCATTCAAAGACTGCAGGCTGAACACAAGAGGAAAACACATTGCGTTCATAAGCCTTCACTGAACAGTATTACAGGAGGTATAAAATGCAAATGGTAAAGTTTTGATGATCAGTCCTGTGGTAGCCCATTTTAATATAGTAACATTTATTCCATAGGCTGTGCACTCTGACATTCCCCCACCTGACCAGTTCCAAACGATCACAGAGCTTTTCTACTTCCTCCATCATTTTCACACACTCAGCCTCACTGTCAGCAAAGTAGTTCCAGTTCTTTGGGAGGGGAAAAAAACAGCAAACATGTAAGAGCATTCAGAGCACAGAGGAGAATGTAATACATTCGATGTATGAGCCTTCATAAGAACAACTCATTCATCAGACATGCATGAATGCTGGTCAGTAATCCAAAATAGGCATATGGTGTGTATCACATGCCTATTTGTGTTTATGAAGGTGCTATTTACTGCTTATGAAGGAGTTACAGTGAGCACCATAATTCATTAGGACAGTGACACATTTTTTGTTATTTTGGTTCTGTACTCTAGCACTTTGAGTTTGAAAGGATACAATGGCAATGAGGTTGAAGTGCAGACTGTCAGCTTTAATTTGAAGGTATTTCCATCCATTTAAAAATGGACCGTTTAGAAATTATAGAACCTTTTGTACATAGCCCCCCCCCCCCATTTTCAGGCATCAAAATTATTGGAGTTAACAAGCCTCAAACCATCACTCTGCTGCCAGATATGCAGTAGATATGGATGGATAACTTGAAGGGTCTGACTTATTTTTCCTGACTTATAGTTCAATAGGAAAATTTGTCGGGAGAAACAACCCTTAAAGTGATCCATCCATATCTGCTGCATATCTGGCAGCAGTGATGGTTTGAGGCTTGTTTGATACCTCAGACCCTTGATGACTTACAGCCATACTGTTGTTTATTTATTTGCATAGTCATATTGGTGTTAAATCGGCGCACAATCCACATAGAAAAGATCCACAAAATTCAATATATCGGCTGCCATATCGGTAATCTGTGAATCACACCCCGCCCTCTAAAAATCGGTATCGGTATCAGTCGCAAAAATCCCATATCGGACAGGCTCTGCCATGTGATTCGTTCAGATCAGTGA
The DNA here is from genome assembly GCA_029718625.1 of Synaphobranchus kaupii. Lineage (NCBI taxonomy): Eukaryota > Metazoa > Chordata > Actinopteri > Anguilliformes > Synaphobranchidae > Synaphobranchus > Synaphobranchus kaupii. The sequence continues at coordinate 102,873,742 of CM056376.1, forward strand.
CTGCGATTCACCAAAAACACATTGGCAGCTCTCTTTTGGGGTTCACACTGCCTGCTCACCTTGCAGGTGGTCCTCAGTTTCTGCCTCTCTTTCTTGATTGCTTTTTTCTGGATCTCCTTCTCCTTCTTGGCCTGCTGTGCAGCCTGCTTGGCCTCCTCCTCCTCCTTCTCCTTAGCCAGGCGTGCCGCCTCCAGCTCGGCCTGCTTGGCCTGCAGAAATGACATCACAACTCCACGGCTCACCAAAACACATCCAGCATTCCTTCCTAGAGTGCATTACCCAGTTTCAAATACAAGTAACTGCAACTTTAGAAGCATCAAAGGAGGGTCTGAACTTTCAATGTGATGTACAGAAAATCCACCATCTTTGTTTAATGTGTCATGTGTCAAGGCCAGCTCTAGTGTCTCATTTTGTCTGTCAAGCCCAGAGACACATAATAGTCCTTTACAACTAGCAACCCCCATCCACCTTCCACCCTGAGGTAAAATGGCATTATATGGCTAGCCTAAATAGGCTTTTAGCACAAGGAAGCTTGTTTTTATTGGTGGAAAACTAAAATAAACACTTTCCTGTTAAATAGTAGAGACCCGTTTGACCCCATTCAGGCAATCGTAAATTTTTCCAGCATTTACAGCTTTCTTCTGTATAATTACCTGGAGGAGATCTTAGCAACTACCTTATCAACCAGTAACAGACTATAGGAAAGAAAGCAAAACCACAAAGCACTCGCGGCTAATCCCGAGACGGAATACTGGTGACGCTCTGTGGAAGTGCAGCTGCGTTTGTGACAGACACCGCACATTCTGGAAGCTGAACGGGAGATTGACGTGAATAGGCTGCATGCAGGAGTCACTGACCCGCTCCTTCTCCTCCTGCTCTCTCCTCTTGGCATCCACTTTAGCTTTCTTCTCAGACTCCTTCCTTGCTTTCTCCTCCTCCTTGAACTTCTTTATCCTGGGATCACAACTGTATGCTGTGTCTAAAACAAGGATTGGAGAGAGACAATTAAGAATGTATGGTCCTAACGACAGAGCACCTACAGTATTGGGATTACATTTTTATTAAATTATTATTTTAAAAAAAATCAAGGATTCAAAGAAATTAGGATTTTCTTTGTATAGAAAATGTATAACTATGGAAGGTATTTATTTTTATATTTTTTAAGTGATTTCTTTTACAAAATGCTTAACCACCAGAAAATCAAACACCTTCAAGCACGACACAATTCACGCTCTTTCAATGTTTTCAAGAGCCGCTGTGAAACCTTTTAAGAGTGACCATGCTCTAACTCGGTGGTCCAGGCATGAAACGTTATTGGACGTGGCATTCCAGACAAAATCAGGAAAGTGGTTATAATGGTTTATCCATAAACAGGGACTAACGGAGTGACAGATGGAAACCCGTGTGGACGGTAACCCTCAGAATGCAGTCCCAGTCCTGCCAGCCTATGACTGAGATTGACCTTGACTTGGTACATAACAAAAGCAGCCATACCAACGAGTGTCCGTATCCTGTTCATCTCCTCCTTCTTTCTCTGTGCACGGGAAGCACGGTTCTGCTTCTCAATCCATCTTCTTTCATCTCGACTGAATTTTTTCATTGGAAAATAAAGTGGTTAGTCAGAAACAGCTAATAAAGATAAGTTTACTTCTGCATTACCTTTTAATATAATTCAAGATAATTACAAATGCAATGTTTTCCTTTGTAATATGTCTTGTTACCATGCTACATTTTGTAATAAATGTCACAGAAGATTGGTATGAGGCCCTATATTGAATATACTGTACATATAGAAAATAATTTCCTCTGAATTACTTGTTCAGTGGTTAAATACTGTCCCACTCCATTGGGAGTTGGGCCAATTCAATTTCAATTCATGAAACATAATGAAATTTTACTGAACTCAACTGAATATACTGAAAATTCATTCAGAGATTTTTCAATTCATGAATCTGAACCATTTTTATAAACGGAAATGGAATTCACCCTGTCCTAGTTATATACCATTCAGCTTTTTCCTTCTCCTCTTCATCCAAGTATGAAAATTCTCTCCAAGAGTCGAAGTTGTTACCTGAGTTAAATGAGAAATGCCATTAATCAAAATGAGTAAAAGATGCACATATTGTGGACACTGATAAGAGGCAGCCGATTGCCCATTTGGCTAATAGCTGAAACCTGTTGAATGGTGACATCGTGTGGCTTTATAGGACACTGCACTATGTTTGACCAGGAAAATTCCTATCTGATCTACACCAGATGACAATTAAAAAAAGTCATTTTCTGCTAATTGCTTGAATGTCTACATTTAGAGGAAAAGCTAACATGAGCTCTATGGGCTCAAAAGCTAAATTCGATGAAAGGACACAAAGAAGACCTTTTAAAAATCAACGCTAAAATAATATATTGATACTTACCAAAAAGAATAGAAATTATCCACCTCTTCAAATGAGGAATCCATTGTTCCAAGTTTTGGGGTGTGTTTCTTGGACGTCCATCTATTTAACCATGAAGAAACAAAATGTTTACTGGTCTTAGGGGCTACTATAGCCTCCTTAACAACAGGGAACCTGCTACTGTCAGCATGTGCACAACGCTTACCTGGAATTCCTCACAAAGACGGGGGAAAAACACCTCAAAGAAGTTCTCCTTTGCCTTCACTCTTGGAGGGGACAGCATTGTCAAAGGTTTGGGTCCACACTGTCAAAGGCTCTTCGCTTCACAGGGTCTGACAAAATTTCGATTGCTGCGATAAAATGGAAAGATTCTTAAGGTTAAACACCACACCCTGTGGGGAACCATGAATCTTCATCAAATCAACTGCAACTATTGAGAATACGAAGCTACAGGGCACTAGATAAACAGTCAAGTCGGAAAGTCTGAACACTCCTTTCACCTTCTCCACGTTTTATTACGTTACAGGACTTATACTACAATAGATTGACTTCATTTTTTGCCTCAAACATCTACACATAATAGCCAATAATGACGAAGTGAAAACAGGTTTTTAGAAAATATGCAATTTTATTTTACTGACAAAAATAGGGTTATTTAGGGGGTTACATATCTGTCCACACCCTTAGCCTAATACTTGGTAGCTGCACCTTGGCAGCGATTACAGATTCAAGGCGTCTTGGGAAAGAAGCTACGAGCTTGGCACACTTGTTTCTGGACATTTTTTGCCCATTCCTCTTGGCATATCCTTGCAAGCTCCGTCAGGTTGGATGGGGGAGCGTCGGTACACAGCCTTTTCAGCTCTTTCCACAGATGTTCAATTGGATTCAGGTCTGGGCTCTGGCTGGGCCACTCAAGGACATGCACAGACTTTCTCCGAAGCCACTCCTTTGTTCTCTGGGCTGTGTGCTTCGGACGTTGTCATGTTGGAAGGTAAACCTTCGCCCCAGTCTGAGGTCCAAGAGCGCTCTGGAGCAGGTTTTCTTCAAGGATCTCGGTTGTACTTAGCTGCATTCATCTTTCCCTCTATCAGGACTAGTCGCCCTGTTCCCACTGCTGAAAAAAACATCCCCACATCATGATGCTGCCACCGCCATGCTTCACTGTAGGGATGGTATTAGCCAGTGTGATAAGCGGTGCCTGGTTTCCTCCAGACGTGACGCTTGGTATTCAGGCCAAAAAGTTCAATTTTGTGTTTCATCAGACCAGAGAATCTTGATTCTCATGGTTTGAGAGTCCTCTAGGTGCCTTTTGGGCAAACTCCAAGCGGGCTGTGATGTGCCCTTTTACTAAGGAGGGGCTTCCGCCTGGCCACTTCTACCATAAAGGCCCTGATTGGTGGCGAGTGCTGCCCTGGATGGTTGATCTTCTGAAAGGTTCTCCCATCTCCACAAGGATACGCTGGAGCTCTGTCAGAGTGACCCTCGGGTTCCGGCTCACCTCCCTGGCCAAGGCCCGTCTTCCCCGATTGCTCAGTTTGGCCGGGCGGCCAGGTCCTAGGAAGATTTCTTGGTGGTTCCAAACTTCTTCCATGTACGAATGATGGTGGCCACTGTGCTCTTTGGGACCTGTAAAGCTGCAGAGATTTTTCCGTACCCTTCTCCAGATCTATGCCTTGGACACAATCTGTTTCTGAGGTCTGCAGATAATTCCTTTGACCCCATGGCTTGGAGTTTG
>CM056376.1:102878369-103333850 GCA_029718625.1 Synaphobranchus kaupii
AGACCAGAGAATCTTGATTCTCATGGTTGAGAGTCCTCTAGGTGCCTTTTGCAAACTCCAAGCGGGCTGTGATGTGCCTTTTACTAAGGAGGGGCTTCCGCCTGGCCACTCTACCATAAGGCCTGATTGGTGGAGTGCTGCCTGGATGGTTGATCTTCTGAAAGGTTCTCCCCATCTCCACAAGGATACGCTGGAGCTCTGTCAGAGTGACCCTCGGGTTCCGGCTCACCTCCCTGGCCAAGGCCCGTCTTCCCCCGATTGCTCAGTTTGGCCGGGCGGCCAGGTCTAGGAAGATTCTTGGTGGTTCCAAACTTCCTTCCATTTACGAATGATGGTGGCCACTGTGCTCTTTGGGACCTGTAAAGCTGCAGAGATTTTTCCGTACCCTTCTCCAGATCTATGCCTTGACACAATCCTGTTTCTGAGGTCTGCAGATAATTCCTTTGACCCCATGGCTTGGAGTTTGCTCTGACATGCACTGTCAACTGTGGGACCTTATATAGGCAGGTGTTGGCAATCCCCAATCATGTCCAATCAATTGAATTTATCACAGGTGGACTCCAATTAAGTTGTAGAAACATCTCAAAGCAGTATCAGTGGAAACAAAATGCACCTCAGCTCACTTTTGGGTGTCATATCAAAGGGTGTGCACACTTGTGTACATATGATATTTTACATTTTGATTTTAATAAATTAGCACAAATGTCTAAAAACCTGTTTTCACTTTGTTTTCTATTTTGTGTAGAATTTTGAGACAAAAAAATGAACTCAATCTATTGTAGAATATGTCTGTAACGTAATAAAACGTGGAGAAGGTGAAAGGGGTGTGCAGACTTTCCGGCTTGACTGTACATAGCCCATCCGTGGCGGTCCACAATGAAACTGGACTTTTGAAGCTCTAATCTATTTATGGCTGTGTAATACCCGGTTGATTAGAGGAACACTGTTACGTACGTAATCAATGCAAGAAAAGATTAATTTTAGTTTCGTTTCTGCATGCAGAATCCTACCTTTCAATATGCGGACACCGATTATAACACGATGGCTGTGTAAATGCTTTGATTTGGACGATTTTTGATAAAACCGGTGCGAGGTAAAACGTGAACGGCTTAGGTACGTAACCGCGTGAGGAAGCTTGGACACGCAAGGTTTATCAGGCTCCTGTAGCATCAGCAGCAATTGAAACAAAGCAATTCTTAGTAATTTTGTACCAGACAGTAATGTTCTTTTTTTTTTTTTAGGTTTACAAATCCACCAGCCATGAAACACGTGGGTAAACGATTCATGCTTATGTACGTAACGATTGGACAACGGAAAGAAAGTCAGCACTATATATTCCCCTTGTTTTAAAAGTATCGTGGAGTGTATGAATTTGGACACATATATTTTTTTTACTTGGCTTATGCATGACAGAAACAAACAAAGATCGATCCAATATATATTATTTTTCATGATTGCCGACGGCATCTTGTGTAACGTAACTCTCAGGACACAATGAATTACGTACATGAGCCTGATTAATTTTGCTCTCCCATATGAATACGAGTGACAACTTTCACTAAGCAAAGTGGGGTTTAGAAAGGCCATATCAAACGTCTTCAAAAATATTTGGTTGAAAGAAATGTAGGCCATTAGGATAGGTATATATTTCCACATCAATTATGACAGTGTAAAAAATGTCACATTTCCGTGTCCTATTAATGGGTAAAAATCGAAAAACAAAGTTTAAATTTACAACAGTTCAAGAAAGTCTGACCCATGAGTTTATGTTATGTATTACATGGCTATATGAAGTACCACATACAAGTAAAACTTTCCCATAAAGTAAACACAAGACACTTTGGTAAACAAATGAAAATCACTTTAAAAAATCTCTCCAGTATCATATTTTTACATGCACGCACGCACGCACGCACGCACAGTTGAAGTCGGAAGTTTACATACACTTAGGTTGATGTCATTAAAACTAATTTTTAAACCACTCCACAGATTTCATGTTAGCAAACTATAGTGTTGCCAAGTCAGTGCGTGTCATGCATACTTTGTGCATGACACAAGTAATTTTTCCAACAATTGTTTACAGACAGATTATTTCACTTTTAAATTCACTATATCACAATTCCAGTGGGTCAGAAGTGTACATACACTAAGTTGACTGTGCCTTTAAATTTTTTAATATTTGGTCGCATATCTTTTGCATGCCATGCCTTCCTGATGTCTGTGGACCCAAAAACATCAAGACTCTTGATATCTTATTTTCTGGTACTCTTACAAGCGATAATGTAATGTCTCTGCATTTGAATGGATCTCTATGGGAATTGGGGGGGTGGGATTAGATTTAGCTGTTAAATTATGCTGGAATAGTATGGAATACATGATTGGTAAAATGGCTGTAAGTCATCAAGGGTCTGATGTATCAAACAAGCCTCAAACCATCACTCTGCTGCCAGATTTGGAGTAGATATGGATGGATCACTTTAAGGGTTGTTTCTCCTGACAAATTTCCTAGATATATATACATATATACATACACAGTATATCCTCATTACCTTTAGTGATGCAGGTGAAGGTAGTCATTATCTCCTTCTACAATCCGTTCTCCCGCTGCTTTCCGCTTGTCTGGGTGATGCTTCAATACCATCGCTTTGTCTGGTGAGAAATATCACACGCAACAATTTCCTCTGTGATCAGAGTAAAAAAATAAATAAAAAATACAACCTTGTCCATGGATCTCTCTCTCTCTCTCTGTTCTTGGAGGACTACAAATGTTGCTTAACATAAATCATCAAGTTGCCCAGAATATGACTGATATGGGTTCAAATAAAGTCCTTTATTGAATTATATCTGGAAATGATCAGCCACACAGTGAGAAAGAGGGAAGAAGAGGAATGCACATTTGTGCCAGTCAGTGAATTGGTTTGTTATTTAATGAACGCTGGTGTTGATGGTGTTTATATGGAGCAAATTTTAGCTAACAGTGCTTTCCATCTCCCTTCAGTCTCTCACATACTGCTCTATCTCTCTGCCTCCCTAATTTGCTGGCCTGATGTCTATAAATGGAAATGGCATTTGATTTCTGTGGAGGGGGAAATGCCACTTTAATCTCTCTCTCTCTCTCTCTCTCTCTCTCTCTCTCTCTCCTCTCCTCTCTCTCTCTCCTCTCTCTCTCTCTCTCTCTCTCTCTCTCTCCTCTCTCTCACTCTCTCTCTCCTCTCTCTCTCTCTCTCTCTCTCTCTCTCTCTCTCTCTCTCCTCTCTCTCTCTCTCTCTCTCGTCAAATGATTTATTTCATTCATATTACAGTGAAGAGCAATTACCATTCATCTTGCACTTACAGCATAAACTCTGCCATTCATATTACAGTGAAGAGCAATGACTATTCATCTTGCACTTACAGCATAAACTCTGCCATTCACATTACAGTGAAGAGCAATGACCATTCATCTTACACGTAACAGCATAAACTCTGCCATTCACATTACAGTGAAGAGCAATGACCATTCATCTTGCACGTAACACAGCGTAAACTCTGCCAGAAGTGTAACATGATGCCACGGAAACTGCGTACCTACAAGCAGTTAGTTGACGGTACTGCAAAACTATCGTTTTGCAAATATACCAGATGTAAGTGCTTGTGATTGCCCTCCAGAAATTGGCACCGGTCACAAATCCTGTGAAACTAGAATGCGTTTTATCCCATTACTGCCTCCAGTGCCAAGTGGGCGTGGTCACATTCAAAGCCAGAGCCCCTCATTCTTGGTGTGTCACTTGGCTCTTCAAGGAATGCTTGCATCATCCAAATTAGAATGAATAAGAATTATACAGCACCCTAACGCACGCTCGGTTAACAGTGAGCTCAATGCTGATGAAGAAATATTTCTGTTCCATTTTAATGGTCTTCCCAGGTGAAACTGCATGAAAAATAGAGAAATACTTACGGGCAAGCTTTGATCTGTTTCTGTGTCGCTTTGTGATCTCATATGGGCCAGTCCAAGGACTGCATAGTGATCTTGATTCTGTAAGAGGGGGCCACAAATATCATGTATATATTCCAAAAATAGTACGGCAATACTCTTGCCACTTATGTGGAAGTTGTCCCCTATACTATATGAATAGTATTTAAAGATTTTGCATTAGATAGGCATTAACAAATCTCTTTTTGTATACAGTAAAGCTGACGAGAGTGTTTGAATGAAATTTTCACAGAAGGTAGCTTACGAGTGTTTTCAGCTTAAGTACCCAGTAAAAAGCATCTGGAGTTTTTGTACCTTCCAGTCCTTGGGATCCAGTGTCTTGAGCATGGGGTACTCCTCAAGCTGCAGCTCCTCATCTTCGGACTCCTCCCGACAGCTCTCCTCTTCCTCCAGCTCTTGGAATGAGGCAGAGACATTCCTGTCCCTGCGCTTTAAAAAGGCCTCAAACCACCGACCCACTGGCTCCACTTGGAACTGCACTGAGGCTGGAGTGGGGGGGGGGGGGGGGGGGGGGGGGGGGGGGGGGGGGGGGGGGGGGTGAGGGTTGAATAATGTTACATATTCATTTCATTTTATTTAATGCACAGTGATCAGGCACTGGGTAGTGGGTACCACTTATTTCTTGCGCCACCTCAGTGAATGGGAACTAAGACGAAACAGTGACAGGAAAAAATTGACTTACATTTACTTAAATAGATATCTCGAAATGTATAGTAAATTAACTTTACTTTGCTTTAATTTTGTTACAGCTTCGACGCCATTTGAAGCTGACTTTCTAATACAAGCTAGCCATAACAAATCACGGAGAGGAACAGCACACTTCAATATGATATAGATCAACACTGAAAATAATGAAATCAGATTTAACTACTGTCCACTGCTTACTCCAGGCGGTTGCTCGCCAAAACAAAAATAGTAACAGTAGCTCTAGCTAACGTCACGTTAACTACCTTCCCACATCTGAGCAAGCTAGCGTTGACACATAGGCAGCTAACTAGAAAGTTAGCATGCTTTTCAAAATTCATAGTACTGCTATGCCATTTAAGAAATCATACACAATCCATACATACGGAGAAAGACTGACAAAGAAACTTTTTCTTAACAGTGTGCACCTCCCAGCGATTCACGCGCTTTGTATGTAACGCAGTAGCTAGTATTACCGAGCTAGGAAAGGTTGTTAGCGCGTTAGCTAATAATGACAGAATCAGCGAGATATTCGTCTTCGGTCAATGCTCCTTACCTGCGATGGTGTTACAGACAACTGTAACTTGTCCTTCCACCGCTTCCTTCAGCATCTTCGATACGTTAATTACTCTAATGAGCAGTCATTCATACGTAATTATTAAATAATATGCTTCCAAAATGTTGACCAGGTGTTGTATCGTTGACCGGTTTTTTCAGCAACACATGGGCCTCGTTCGGCATGCGTTACAGCATTATACCTCCGTGGAAGGATTTGGGTTCATTGGTTCCTATTAGCTCTTATCCTATTCCTCATAGCCATTCAAGGGCGTTTTAAGGACATGTCACATATATGAATTGATATTTACCCTATAATCCCGTTCAATGTATATATTAAAAAACAATTCACACCTCAAATAAACCATTTATTTATTTAAATAGATACATGGGTAATGTTTTAAATTGTCACGCGTACACTGCTAATATCCCTCCGACATGTACTTCCGGAAAACTTTGTCTCAGCGGAAGATAATAAACCTGCTGTGTAATGCTTGAGTACTGAAAGAGACCCGAAGATATAGCAGAGCAGAAACGAGTTGTAAAGCACAGCAATAATGCCAGATTATTTGGAACCGAACAACGTAAAGTCAAAGAAGAGGATAAGGAGGATAAACCGATCAGAGGTAGTTTTAGACAATTCTATCCAACTAACTGGCTAATCGTGAGATGACGTATATTATTCGAGCTAACGTTAGCTAATGGTTGCTTGCTTGTCGTAGGGTTACGTTATGTTTTCTGCCATTTAGGGGCTATGAATGTTTTACTGCTGTTTCTTTAAAGGCAAGCTATTTCTATTTCAGAAATACGGCAATATCATAGCGGTACCCTGCGCGAAATTACCGAGTTATTTGCCATCTTCAATGAAGGCTGGCTGTAGCCAAGTATTTGCTCAAGTCAACTGCTGTGGCCTAGCTACTAGCTAGCAGTAATTAGCCAAAATCACATTTATAGCCTGGTACGTTCATTTAGGAAGTGACATCGCCAAACCGGCAGTATATTTACATATGAACAAGGATACCATGAGATGGTTTCCCAAATTCTCTGATCATATTGTTCGCTCTCCTCATCCTGTCAGTTAATTAAATCTGAAGTTGCCCTCGTTAACTTAGTTACTTAACGCACTAGAGATATTTTGCTGTTTTTTCACATTATGTAGTTATTAATTATTAATCCCATTACAGCTTTGGATGAAGGTGATATCGCCCTTTTGAAGACCTATGTAAGTTACGGTACATTTATTTGTCCAAGGGATACATCAGTGGAGTACAACATTTAGGAATAACATTTACATTATGTGTGAAATTTGTTTTGTATTTATTGTATTAACCTTTCACGAGATAAGGAAACAATTACGGAACGACGATATTGTATACAGTGCATCCGGAAAGTATTCACAGCGCTTCACTTTTTCCACATTTTGTTCTGTTACAGCCTTATTCCAAATTGATTAAATTCATTTTTTCCCTCAAAATTCTACACACAACACCCCATAATGACAATGTGAAAAAAGTTTTTTTGAGATTTTGGCAAATTTATTAAAAATAAAAAACTAAAATTTCTCATTTACATAAGTATTCATACCCTTTGCTTTAACATATTTTTAAAGTATCATATTTCATATTTGGTCACATATCCTTTACATGCTGTTACTTCCTGAAGTCTGTGACCATCAACATCAAAAAAAACTGTCGATATCTTATTTTCAGGTACTGTTACAAGCGATACTATAACCTCTCTGCATTTGAATGGATCTCTATGGAAATTGGGGGGTGAGACTAGATTCAGCTGTAAATTACATTGGTACAGTATGGAACACATGGCTGGCTAAATGGCTGTAAGTCATCAAGGGTCTGAGCTATCAAACGAGCCCCAAACCATCACTCTGTTGCCAGATATGGAGTAGATATGGATGGATCACTTTAAGGGTTGTTTCTCCTGACTTTTTCCCCCATAGAGTTCTATAGGAAAATGAGTCCGGAGAAATAACCCTTGCAGTGATCCATCCACATCTACTCCATATCTGGCAACAGAGTGATGGTTTGGGGCTCGTTTGATAGCTCAGACCCTTGATAACTTACAGCCATTTAGCCAGCCATGTGTTCCATACTGTACCAGAGTAATTTACAGCTGAATCTAGTCTCACCCCCCAATTTCCATAGAGATCCATTCAAATGCAGAGAGGTTATAGTATCGCTTGTAACAGCACCTGAAAGATAAGATATCGACAGTTTTTTTGATGTTGATGGTCACAGACTTCAGGAAGTAACAGCATGTAAAGGATATGCGACCAAATATGAAATATGATACTTTAAAAATACGTTAAAGCAAAGGGTATGAATACTTATGTAAATGAGAAATTTTATTTTTTTATTTTTAATAAATTTGCCAAAATCTCAAAAAACCTTTTTTCACATTGTCATTATGGGGTGTTGTGTGTAGAATTTTGAGGGAAAAAATGAATTTAATCAATTTTGGAATAAGGCTGTAAACAGAACAAAATGTGGAAAAAGTGAAGCGCTGTGAATACTTTCCGGATGCACTGTATCTGCTTTATATCGTAATGTCATCTCTGATATGATGCATCTATTCAGATATGAACTATTTGATAGAAATTATGTATATTGTTTGTGGTTACACAGGGCCAGAGTACCTATTCTAGACAAATAAAGCAGGTAGAGGATGATATCCAGCAGCTGCTTAAGAAGATCAATGAGCTCACTGGTATGTATAGAATACAGTTTACTTTGGACATGTTTACTACAGTACAAGCTAAATACCTTACCGCTGCTTTGCAGTTCACAACAATCTGTCTATTTACCGTACATCTTGGCATGCCAATTCTTTACCCCATTTTTGTGTGCAGGCATCAAGGAGTCAGACACTGGATTGGCTCCCCCTGCCCTTTGGGATTTGGCTGCAGACAAACAGACCCTGCAGAGTGAGCAGCCATTGCAGGTGGCCAGGTATGCCCACTGTCAGAATGTCTACAGAATTCACGCATGTGATGGTTTAATTAACTGCACTTTACATTATTATTTGACAGCTACAGTATAATTACAATTATATTGAAAGCCTTTCAGAGTTTTTTGTTGTTGTTGTTGTCGTTGTCATACAATAAGTGCCATGAAATCAGAAGTATTTTGTTCTGCTAGATGTACCAAGATCATCAACGCAGACTCTGAGGATCCAAAGTACATCATCAATGTGAAGCAGTTTGCAAAGTTTGTGGTGGACCTGAGTGACCAGGTGGCTCCCACTGATATTGAGGAGGGGATGAGAGTTGGGTAAGAATGAGGACTGGGATACATCCAAGTCTGTTAAAAACCAGAAGGGAAATGGCATTTTCTCCTTGACTCTAAATGTGTCAAAGTAAAAATAATCTTTACTGTATTTGTACTTTACTCACAACACAGTGTATGCCAATACAAAATGTTATCATTATTTGAAAATAATGAGCAGCGATCAGAATACCATCATAATTATTCAGGTTATTCAGCATGTTATATTTACTGTTCTTTCTCCATATTTATTCTTTGCTCACAGTGTTGACAGGAACAAGTACCAAATCCACATTCCCCTTCCTCCTAAGATTGATCCAACTGTCACCATGATGCAGGTAAGAGCTGGATAACCTGTCCTTTCTTGGGTGGAGTGCAATTTTGTGTCTAGATATTCGGTACTAAACTGAGCCTTTCTCACAGGTGGAGGAGAAGCCTGATGTGACGTACAGCGATGTAGGTGGATGTAAGGAGCAGATCGAGAAGCTGAGGGAAGTTGTCGAGACCCCACTTCTCCATGTAAGGATGCAATTCTTCTCTAACATTGAGGCAATATGAACTCCAATGTGTTGGACTAAGTTAGCCATCTGCCTTTGACAACAGATAACCGTTATCCCAACTATCTAGCTGTGTAAAGGTAGAAAGAATATTTTGTGATATTATACAGTGCTAAAACCTTAAATAGTATGTTCGTTATTTGCTGTTATGCTGTGTTCTGTGAATATCATGATGGATTCCATGCTAAATTCCTTATTCTTTTGATGATGGAAGGATTTGTTTCTCATCTCCCCCCCAGCCTGAGCGCTTTGTAAACCTGGGCATTGAGCCACCGAAGGGAGTGCTGCTGTTCGGCCCCCCCCGGCACAGGCAAGACTCTCTGCGCCCGAGCCGTGGCCAACCGCACCGATGCCTGCTTCATCCGAGTCATCGGCTCAGAGCTGGTGCAGAAATATGTGGGAGAGGTGAGGAGCTGCCCAAGAGGTCATAGCAGGAGATTTAAATATTTTTTCGTCCATTGAAATATCTTATAATGTATAAATTCATCTTATTAGCTCATGGCAGCATAAACGACAAACTTTACTGAAACAGAGGGCTCAGAGTCAGTACAATACAATATAATGCAACAGAATAAAATACAGCCTATTTTGATTAAGAAGCAAAAACGGAAAATGTGGTAATTCTCTGAGTGTTTTAGAACAAGGCTCTGAACTTTAATCTTGCCTCCGCCAAACAACCCCCCTCCTCTCTCTTTAGGGAGCAAGAATGGTGCGAGAGCTGTTTGAGATGGCCAGAACCAAGAAAGCTTGCCTCATTTTCTTTGATGAAATTGATGCCATTGGAGGTATGTTGATTCGGTGTCAGTTGTTTAATTTATTTCCCCTTTTTTAGTAGAACTTCACTGGAAATTATTCACAGCATTGCTTCAGTAATTAGATGCATTTAAATTCCTGTGTGGTTCAATGAAATTAGAAAATGTTTCGTGTTAACCCCCTTCTTTCTTATAAGTGAGGTTTCTAAATGGGAGATTGAATTGGTGGCAGGTGAAGTCTCCCTCATTGCAATTTTTCCTTCTCAGTGCAGATGGTTGACCGTTTTTTGTTGTCATGCAGGGGCACGTTTTGATGACGGTGCAGGAGGAGACAACGAGGTCCAGAGGACCATGCTGGAGCTCATTAACCAGCTGGATGGCTTTGACCCCAGAGGCAATATAAAGGTCCTGATGGCGACCAACAGGCCCGATACCCTGGACCCAGCTCTCATGAGGCCTGGTCGACTGGACAGGAAAATCGAATTCAGCTTGCCTGACCTGGAGGTGGGTTTCACTGTGGACAATTCAGAACTCTCCTCGACCATGGTCCTGGGTAGCCACAGGACCTCTGTCATCTGTTGTTAGGCAGGATCAATTAAATTATTTGAGGGCTCATAAGTAAGTTAAGCATTTTATTGAGAGGAGAAGTCCGATGGTGATCTTTTAAAGGGTCTTGAGATGGAAAAGATTTGGGAACCACTGCCTCGCATTATGTTTCATAGAGCCCCATTTAACTACTCATCGTCATCCAGTGTGGATTATCAGTGTGCATGTTCATAGAGCCCCATTTAACTACTCATCGTCATCCAGTGTGGATTATCAGTGTGGAGGTAATGTTCATAGAGCCCCATTTAAATACTCATCGTCATCCAGTGTGGATTATCAGTGTGCATGTTCATAGAGCCCCATTTAACTACTCATCGTCATCCAGTGTGGATTATCAGTGTGGAGGTAATGTTTCATAGAGCCCCATTTAACTACTCATCGTCATCCAGTGTGGATTATCAGTGTGCATGTTCACGGAGGTAAATTAATCTTAATTTGCTACTTTTTCAGGGTCGTACTCATATTTTTAAGATCCATGCGCGCTCCATGAGTGTGGAGAGGGACATCCGTTTTGAGCTTCTGGCTCGTCTCTGTCCCAACAGCACAGGTGAGCTGTCTTGACTATGTGAGCTGCACAGATGATCTCAGCACTTCTTGATCGACTGCCACCAATGCAATGTTCTGTCTACTGCTGTTCCTATTTGAAGTTACATTTTGTAATTGGCTTTGCATTGGAGAATCTGTTAGATGAATGTCCAGTGATGAAAGGCAGTTTGTTGTAATGTTTAGTGATTATGCTGCATATGGCTTCTTCCAATTTTTCCTTTTTCAGTTTTAAAATTCTCAATTTTAAGAGTAAATCTTGTGATGTCCACAATTTGTCTGCAGTGAATAGTCTAGATTTTATAGATTTATATACCTGGTAAAATCCCGAAGTTGACAATGGAGAAGCCGTGCCTCCATCTTGATTGTAACTGTGACGCTGTCCCTATAAACGCCTGAGCTGAGTGCAGCATGGGGATGATGACCCTTCTGTATCTCTCTAGGTGCCGAGATTCGCAGCGTGTGCACAGAGGCGGGAATGTTTGCCATCAGGGCACGCAGGAAAATCGCCACAGAAAAGGATTTCCTGGAGGCTGTGAACAAGGTCATCAAGTCTTATGCCAAGTTCAGCGCCACTCCAAGATACATGACCTACAACTAAGCAACGTTTTGTCATATTGTCTATGATTGTACTCGGTTATACGTTCACCGTTGGATACCTAACATAATAAACTGTCATTACTTGTAGAAGTTAGTTGAAAACCCAATTTGAACGCTTGTGTGTCTGCCCCTGAGTGAATCACTTCTTCCCAAATAAATACCACTTAAATATTTTGAATGGTACAATAATGGCGAAAGTCTGAGTGTCATCAATATGGAGTGACGATTTATGGGAATTGCATGGCACTGCCAGGGTGTGCCTTAAACTATGGATAATTTCATTTTATGTAGGAGAAATTCAGTGTGTGACAATATAAAAAAGGTTACCACAGGTGCGTTGGTTCAAAAAACATGTAAAAGCTGGCTGAAAAGGGTAGAAGTCACACACTGTTTAAAATACGGGGTACTTACTCCAAGAAGAAATTCTTAGGCTGAGATACAAAAAGTTGGCTTTTTATTTTATCATTAATACAAAAAGGTATCAAGTGCCAAAGGTGCAAGATCGCAGCAAACGTTTCCGTCAGAGACTTTCACCAGTGCTTCTTCTTAGAAGCACTTTATACCTTTTTGTTTTAATGATGAAATAAAAAGCCAAATTTTTGCATCTCAGCCTAAGAATTTCTTGGAGTAAGTACCCCGTATTTTAAATTGTGCAAGTTCTACCCTCTTCAGCCAGCTAATTTCATTTTATAACAGATTAGCCGTGGGAAACGAGTAACAATGCATTAAGTGGTGATCCAGTAATTAAACAAGGTTATCTGCTCTTATCTGAGCTTAGCTGCTAGATTTCTGGCATGACATTCCAGCATGAGATCTTGCCTTCAGTTTCAATGAGAAAAAAGAAAAATCAGGACATAATTTATCTTGGAATAAGTTTAATTGCATGTAAAAAGTGCCTCAGTTGTAACACAGCATATATTCATAAATACATTTTCTTTAATCCGTTTAAAAAATATATTTTGTTCCTCAGGACGGATGCACACGCACACTACAGTAACATACAGTAGAGAAAAACGGGACATACTGGTGGCACAATGATTTGTAACCAGAAGACTGGACTTGAGTCCTTGAAGTGGCACTGCTGCACTACCCTTGCGTGAGGTACTTAACTGAGTTGCCTCAGTAAATATTCAGCTTCATGGATAATGTGTAAACAAAAATATAAATACAAAGATGGAAAAAAGGGACAATTTTGGCAACTAAACTCTTGTATGAAGAGACAGGTCTTTCTGGGAAGCCAGTAAACAGGCTGATGGGTTATAACCCATCAAAAACCTCAAAGAATGAGAAAATGAGAACACTAAATGCAGAATTTCACACTGGTCTAACAGTCACCTGGAACTGAAATAGGATCATGCTGCAAACATTAAACCTTTGTACAATGTTCATAGATGAAAAAGAAATTGTCAAAATCCAGCAATGAAGTAAAATTGAGCCTTGGGCATTTAAAGTAGAAATTCCTTCCTACTGACAGTATCCGTTACCATACATTACTCTTAACAAACTATTCATTCTGACTGGTCCCCACCTTTTAGGATTTGCACAGAATCACAAATACAAACCATAAAAGAAAAGAAAAGAAAAATTCAGCGTTACCTAAAAAGGAAGCACCCAGAGCAGAGTTATCAAGGTGGAGTAATGCGTAACACATCTATAGATAGAGAAATCAGTGGTGGCATGCAAGTTTGAAATGACAAAGACTGAAATCTTTCCTTTAAATCAGTAAGTGGCCTGTTTCCATTATTGTGTACTCTGCTAACAAGCATGGTAGTTGGCTGCATACTTAATTACTATCCAGGAGCTGTATATAATTGCAAGGATTTTTAAAGGCAACCCTTTAGAATCCTTGTAAGCAGTAGATTTGAGTAGTGAATTTCTCAGTAACTGCATGTCAAACAAACTCCACAGTGCAGCAATAGTCCTTGCAAACATACTGCAGATTAACGCTCTTTACGTCAAATATTCACTGGTTGTGGGAACAGAAAGAACAGTAAATCTATCCATATCTCTCAGGGTACAGAAAATAAAGGCAGTCACATGATGCTGTACAACCAAACAGATTTTATAGAGCTGATGCAACTAAAGGGAAATTACAGTCTACTACAGATTATTCAGTCAATTAACTGCTTGATTGTTAATCCAGTAAAAGAAACAAACAGAATGGGGGGAATTAATCCTTAAAGAC
The DNA here is from genome assembly GCA_029718625.1 of Synaphobranchus kaupii. Classification (NCBI taxonomy): domain Eukaryota; kingdom Metazoa; phylum Chordata; class Actinopteri; order Anguilliformes; family Synaphobranchidae; genus Synaphobranchus; species Synaphobranchus kaupii. Next base: position 102,892,106 of record CM056376.1, read on the forward strand.
ATAGGGAACTTTGTTAGAACATAATGTTGTATAACTACCTGGCCCCGATACGAGTCGTAATATTCAAGCTCTCCTTCATGACTTGCTCCAGTGGTCAGCAAGAATGATGTTTTATTCTCTCTCCATTCACTCCCAAAGTGAAAAGGTTTGGAAGAAGATCCGGACGTTAGTTTATTAACTTCCTTGTTTCGCTCTTGCGCCGTAACGGTCCCACACACTTCCTGAAGTGTGCATTAGTAAAAAAAACCGAGCAGCAAAGAAGCTAGCAACAGTTCCTAGTTCTCAGAAAAGTTCTTCAAAATGGAATCGATCAAAAATTGGTTCAAAAGTTCGGTTCCGGATGTCGTGATTTTGTATATCGGCATAATCCGTGTTGTTTGTATTCGTTTATGTGCTAAAGGTGTACTTTTGAGACCTGTTTCACCATGCAATGGGAGTGAATGCAGAGAGAAAAAACATCATTCTTTGTTGGCCAGATGCTGACCACTGGAGCAAGTCATGAAGGTGAGCTTGACTCATGTCGGGGCAAGGTAACTAACAAAGGGGCCAGTTCTAACAAAGTTCAGTATGTCTAAATTTCAGTCTCCTCCTATTCAAGCTGCAACAGACACAAACCACCTGATTATAAACATACACAGAAGCTATTTCAGTACATCGGTAACATAGACATGTATCACAAATTAAAGTTTGTTCTGTATGTCCCAAGATGCATCTCAAGGAAAAAAAACAATTACACACTGATCCTTTTTCAATAGGCCTTCCCTAAAGAATTAAGAATTTGCACATCATACAAGACACTACAATGCAGCCGCAAAGCTGCATTCCTTTTCTGTGCTTCCAGAAAGCAAGACTCAACAGACTCAACACGAAGACAGGTACAGACAGCTTCATCGGGCTGATGAAGGCCTGCTCATTTAAAGTTGTGAGGTGCAATACTGGACGATACCACACCACCAAGAATGAATCATAAAGCACGATCTACAGAGGACAAGAACACTATGCATGTACAATACAACCTGCCTGCCATCATCATGTTGTTCAAAATAAAAGCAGCATATGTGAAATGTGTCTTTCTTTGGGGAGCAGGTACAGCGATATTTTTACTCAGATGTATCATTATGTCCATTTCTATCAAAGTCTATTTCAATGTCTATTTTTCCAATGACAGGTAAAAAAGCACGATTGCAACTCCTTATCTGACCTTATCTACTTACTTGTGATCTTCCAGAAGCAATACTGGGAGAAAAAGAAAGATCCTCATTGGTGAATATGTACCAATGTTTGGTTAAAAAAACCCAAAGGCTGCTAATTATTAAAATCTCTTAAACGGCTCTTGATCTCCTAACCTTAAAAGAAGGCCTATTGGAATGTTAGCCATAAACTCCACCCACTCTTCACTTGGGAAAGGAAGAGGAAAGGGATTTGGAGAGTGTGTGCGTCTGTGCCCATGGTGGTCCAGCCTGCAGCCGGGCCCGTTGCGTCTGCCGCCTCATTTCTCCGCCCTGCTGGCTTCGGTGTCTCCCGGACTGCCGCTGGGGGGCCGACTGTCGCTGCTGGGGGTCCGACTGTCGCTGGGGGGTCGACTGTCACCGCTGGGGGGGGGGACTGTCACTGGGGGGCCGACTGTCGCCGCTGGGGGGACGACTGTCACTGGGGGGCCGACTGTCGCCGCTGGGGGGCCGACTGTCGCCGCTGGGGAGACGACTGTCACTGGGCAGGGCCAGTCGGTGCTGGCAGAACAGTACCGCATCATGAACGGAAGGGAAAATCCGCTCTGGGGTTACTGCGCCGCCAAAGAAATTTAACACCCTCAGATCCTTTAGCAGGGTCCCTGTTCATCAACAAGAAACGGTGAATGCTTTTTTTCCCTAATTCAGTTCCAATAGTGTTCAGAAAATGGCAACCAATGAACCCTATCATTTCATCATCGGGTTTAAAACCAGAGTTTAACTGACAACCTGCACTAAACACAGGAGCAATATTCTTGACAAAAGGGCACTATGCGCACTCATCTACAGTGGTGTTCAAAAAAATAGCAGTACAACATCAGTAACCTGATGAACCACTGTTATTAGTAGTAGTGAAAACAACCCTTCAAGTGATACATCCATATCTACTGCATATCTGGCAACAGAGTGATGGTTTGAGGCTCGTTTGATACCTCAGACCCTTGTTGACTTACAGCCATTTAGCCAACCATGGGTTCCATACTATTCCCGTGTAATTTACAGCTTAATCTAGTCCCACCCCCCAATTCCCATAGAGATCCATTCAAATGCAGAGAGGTTATAGTATTGCTTCTAAGAGTACCTGGAAATAAGATATCAGGAGTCTTTTGATATCCTTTTATACAGAATCATGATGGCATCACCTGTTTACCTGTGGAATACCTGTTTGACCAGTTTTTTTTCACAGAATGAATGAATTCTCTAATTAAACTCCACACTGCTATTATTTTGAACACGCCCCTTTCAATGAATGAGTCAATTACTCAGAACAAGCAGCGTGCATGTCATGACAGTTGGGTCTGTTGTTTTTCTATTACACTACTACATCTACAAGTAAATTATTTGCCATGCAGAAATATCACTACTACTAATAACAGTGGTTCATCAGGTTACTAAATGTTGTACTGCTATTTTTTGTAACACCACTGTATATAAATTGAACAGTAGATGGTGGCAGACCACCAGCAGACAGAATGGTAAGAACAATCTTTTTATATAGGGCAGGTAAAGAAACTGTACCAAGACCAAATTTAAAAGGCAGAGAGGTGGACTATGTAATCAAAAAACAATAGGAAACTAAGGAACTTGCAAGAAAAATATAGAAGAAAGGCAAACTGCTTATTTTGCAGTCTTTTTGGAGAATTTTACTTCTATATTTGAGGTCCTTAGATAGGCAATAGGTAAGTACACACTTACTGCTGCAGCCAGCAAGGAAAATCTGCACATCAACCTCTGCATACTCTTTTATAACCTGCAGAGACACAGAAGCCGGTGATAAGAAGTGAGCATGCATTCAGTCAGTTAAACAACACCCCAAAGGAGAATGAATTAAAGTCATAGCTGCAATAGGGCTGACATGGCTGCTTACAGATTTGATGGCTTTGGCTCCGACTGAATCGATAAAGTTGACGGGGCTGAAGTCTAGTATGATGGAGTGGACGGGGCCAAGCGGCTCCAGGATCATGTGGGTCTCCTCCGAGTCTGACTCCGTCTCAATGACTTGGCCGTTCTTCTGCAGCTCCTCCCTACCCACCACCTCGTGAGTGACGCACATCTCTACATCCTATCACAAAGGCAGGCAAGCATGAAGCCCACGCCTTCCTCTCAGCCAATCACAAGTACGCCAAAACTCCACCTCTCAACCAATGGCACCCTGCGACACCCTGCGACGCCCTGCTTCTGTACCAATTACAGTTGCATTTTCGAAAAGAAAGCCTTCCCCACAGAGACAGGGAATTCTTAAGGTCTATCTGCACTGTGTACAGAGAAAACATTCAACATGCAGTAACAAAGACCAAAGAGTGTGTGTGATGTGGGATGTTTGTATGAAGAGCCCTACATACGAGCTGGAGCGGTCTTGTATGGGACTGAACTGTAATTGGACTGTAAGCCCAATTCAGTCCTAATCAGTTTAAAGTCTCTGAACAATGAACTCACAAGTTTGACGACCGCTCTCACTTCCTGAGGAGTGGTCTGCTCCGGAGTCTTTTTCTCTCTCCATTTCTTCCCCTTTTCCCTGTGAGATTTCCGTGCAGCCAGCAGCAGTGTGGGGTCCACTCCCGTCTGCGAGGGGCACAGACGGATCAGCAGGATTATGCACATGACTTCAAAAACGTGATGTAGCAAACTCCTGCCCCTGACTTCCTGATTAAATTAAGTTTAAAAATATACAAGCCACTGACTCTGACAGGACTCAGAATGGACTGGACTCTTACGGACAGACTTCTTTTCTGACATAATTCAGTTCACAATTCTGACAAAGTGAATACAAATATATACCAGTGTTTTTGCTTCCTTCTAACTGCAGTTGAAGCCAGAGTGGGACACCAGAGTGGGAAAACAGGTTTTTTGCTCCAACATGAAAGGAAATGAAGGCTACAGAGCAGCCACACAGTAGCTCACTCCCTCTCCTCTGCCAAGATAAGGGTTTGCTTACCTTTTCCTTGAGGGCACTGACATACAGGTCACTGTTCGCAAAATAGATAGAAGTGTTTGTGTGGAATATTTTAATCCCTGTACATTCAGTGGCCTGGAACAGACAGGACAGTACAGAGGCGAGGTGAGTAACACCATTTTTATATAAAGATAAAGGCTCACTGAAAATGGTACAGAGACACTATTACACCCATCTGAATAATGAATAAATAATAAATAAAACAATATAAACTCTAACCATTTTTATATATATAACAATCAAATAAAGTGTGTTACCTCTTCATATTCTTCAATATCATAGTACATCCCTGTATCAGGGACCTGCCCAAGAATAATACTCTTTGGGCTGTGAAAAAAGACGACATTTGGAGCAGAGTAAACAATCTGAGCCAATAAGAAGCAAATTCACCAGTAAGTACAATGCATTTGACTATGTGATACAGTAAACCTGTAAGTGATACAGGTAGAGCCTAAGACTACATTGCAGAAATTAAAAACTATAAATGATTTTATTTATGACTGCTGCACTGCAAATCTAATTCTTGACGCATTTCACACATCAATTTTTACGCCATCATTTGCACTGCATACATGCAAATGAGCAAAGTGGTTAAGAGTGGTTTGAGCAGATCTACCAGTAAATTTCACAGTGATACGCAACATCCATACAGAATACACAAATAAAACCCAAGTTTTCCATACCTCTGTGTCCGGTAAATGACACTTATGATAGCAAATCCAATTGCTACAAGAAGCCCATAATCGAGACCCAACAAAACCGAGGCAACAAAGGCCACCAGCCAGATAGCCTGTAAGAGTCAGAGATTGAGCTTTCAGAACATTACAATAATGGTATTCACAGGACCGTCTATGAAGAGTATAAAATTCCAAGACACACATTCCAAATAACAGCAGGTTTCAGCTTTCCAGCTGGGAGATTGTCATGAGTCCGGATTTTGTTTTGTTTATATTCTTACACCAGTTTTATATTTCCATCTCTGAATATCTGCATCAAGCTAAAAACTACAGTATTAGGAGTCCAAGACAGTGTAGTAGTTTCACATTGTCTCTTTCAGAATGTCTTTTATAACATTTCTCTATAGGATTATTTCTTATTACTGAATATTTAAAAATTTTCATTAAATACTCAACCCTGTAGCTCTCATCAAATAGCATTCCCTTTGATCACTAATGCATTAAGAGTCCTACTGCACCATATTAAGGGTCCTGTGATATTTTATCAGCTTTATTACCAGAGGATTTAGCGTTAGGTCAAGCAAGACCCTGTGATAATAAACGAAGACTGCCTACTTTAATTTCAAGCTCAGTTTACTTAAATAATCAGTTTTTCTGCGGGTATTTGCCACACATTGGTCAACCTGAATTTCCCACAAAATATCACTTTGCAATTCTCTGGCTGAATTTCTTCAGAAACCAACATTGCCTGCAACATTTTTGCGACTTCTCTTATTTTTGTTACGTAGGGTATCTGCACAAGGGCAGTGCAGGTGATTTCTGCGTGCTGCTCTATGGAAATGCACTGATGGGTTTCGATCTACAATCAATCGAATGGAAATGGCCAGATGGCGCTACTGAAAACTAACCGTGGTGGGTGACCACTTCAGCTGCGGCGAGACCCAGATGAATGGCAGTGGCTCAGACAGGTTGGAAAAGACAATTGACTAAATTTCTGATTATACAAATGTAATAAAAATTGTGAAAAATCCTTTAGGCTCTGCAAAACGACATCTCAATCCTGTCTGCACTCCAAGTAGCTCAAATAAATGAATTCATACCATGAACTACAGAGCAGTGTTTGGTAAGCAATGGTTTCTTTCTTTCTTTCTTTCACAATTCTCCTCTTAGGAAACCCAGGCGAGTTAAGTTTGCGTGTGACTGACAGGTGTTGGTGGTGGGGTTGATTCTGTGGTATAGGTGGTGGTGGAGACTCACCAGCTCGATCCTGCTGGTTCTCCACAGGGCAGGTATGTCCCTCAGCTGCTTGAACATGCCCACCAGGTTCACCATGATGATGGCCGCCAGCACCGTCTGCAGAGCCAGTTCACATCTCTCTCAGGCCCCACCCACTCAAATCACATTCACACTTTTCCCCACTTCACAGCGGCCTATGCCCTTCACATGAGGTACTTATGGTTTCGAGAATTATTTACCTTTGAAATTGGGGAACTTGGGTGGCCAAGCAAACACTCACCTGAGGCAGCGGCCGGAACAGGAAACCAATGGCAACCACCACCAAAAGCACCACCAGAGATGCCAGGAACCCTGCTATCTGTAACAACCATGCAAATGGTTAACATGATCCAACACTTCTTTACTTCATGCTTTACCTATGTACTATGCATGTTGCTTTATACAGTGAACAAATTGCCTTTATCTTTATGCCTTAACACCTGCAATAAACGTACCATAATGAGGTGCCATGTTTAACCAAGGAGATAAAGTGCCAGGTCTCCCTCCACTTCCTGGCTCTCACTGAGACCTGGATCACTCCAGATAACACAGCCACTCCAGCTGCTCTGTCTGCTGGCTATTCCTTCTCCCACACCCCCAGGGCCTCAGGCAGAGGCGGGGGTACTGGTTTGCTCATTTCCACGTCCTGGAAATTCTCTATTCCCACTGTACCCTGCCTGAATATCTCCTCCTTTGAGTTTCATGCAGTCACTGTAACTCACCCATCTGCACTTAACATCGTTGTTCTCTATCGCCCCCCAGGTCTGCTCGGCGCTTTCCTGGATGAACTGGACACACTCCTGAGCTCCTTCCCTGAGGATGGTACCCCAGTAATCCTACTGGGAGACTTCAACCTCCAATCAGACAGTGCCCAGCTATCCAGTGTCACCTCACTCCTCCAGTCCTTTGCCCTCACTCAGTCCCCATCGCCTGCCACCCACAATGGTGGTAACCAACTGGACCTTGTACTCACCAGGAGTTGCGCCACATCTGAACTCACGGTGACCCCCCTCCACGTATCGGACCATTTCTTTATCTCATTTTCTCTCTCCTGCCCACTCTCCCTCAAATCCGCTAACAACCCACCCGCTGTTATGTTCAGGAGAAATCTCCGCACCCTCTCTCACACCTCTCTCACTACTTCTGCTCTCTCTGCACTTCCTCCTCCTGCTACCTTTGCTAAAATGCCCATTGATGTCGCCACCTCTGTGTTTAACTCATGCCTCTCTCAGTCTCTCAACTCACTATGCCCTCTTGTCTCCAAACCAGCCCGACTATCACCCCCTTCCCCGTGGCTGACGGATTCTCTCAGATCCAGCAGAACCATGCTACGAGCCGCTGAGAGAAAGTGGAGGAAATCCAGATCCCCAGATGACCTGGCCTCCTACCACACTCTGCTGGCAGCCTTCACAGCTGCAACTACATCAGCTAAAACTTCATTTTTCCAGACGAAAATTGATACATGTCTATCTAACCCACGTAAACTCTTTTCCACCTTCTCCTCCCTGCTCACCCCCCCTCCACCCCGCTCACCCCCCCTCCACCCCGCTCACCCCCCCTCCACCCCCTTCACCCTCCTCCCTCTCTGCAGATGACTTCCTGACCCACTTTGAGGGGAAGGTGGCTGCGATCCGGAACTCCTTCACGCATCCGGTGACACCCCACATCCCCCATACTGAACCCATCGCTACACTGTCGTCCTTCAAGACTCTGAAGGACTCCGATGTGCTCGAGCTGGTGACGCGCCAGCGCGCAACCACCTGTTCACTAGACCCCATACCTTCAGCAGTCCTCCAGTCTATATCTGCTGAGCTCCTTCCATATCTGTCCTCCGTTATTAACACCTCCCTAATCTGTGGCCATGTTCCTGCTGCCTTTAAAACTGCCCGTGTAACCCCACTCCTTAAAAAACCTAGCTTAGATCCCGCTGATGTCAGGAACTACCGTCCTGTATCTCTCTTGCCCTTCCTGTCCAAAACAATTGAACGTGCTGTCCTTAACCAACTGTCTGTTTTTCTCCACCAGAACAACCTGCTTGACCCGCATCAGTCTGGCTTCAGAACCGGCCATTCCACTGAAACTGCTCTCCTGGCTGTGACTGAGGCACTCGCCACTGCTAGAGCCTCCTCCCTCTCCTCTGTTCTGATTCTCCTTGACCTGTCTGCGGCATTCGACACGGTCAACCACAAACTCCTGATCTCCACACTCGCTGAGATGGGCATTTCTGGAACTGCCCTCTCTTGGTTTGTATCGTATCTCACTGATAGATCCTACCAAGTCTCCTGGAAGGGTTCCGTCTCTGCTCCCCGTCCCCTGTCTACAGGAGTCCCGCAGGGATCTGTACTGGGTCCTCTGCTGTTCTCTATGTATACTAAGTCTCTTGGCTCAGTAATCCATTCACATGGCTTCTCATACCATAGCTATGCTGACAATACTCAACTCTTCCTCTCTTTCCCTCCCTCTACCCCACAGGTTAAGGAGAGGATATCTGCTTGTCTGACTGACATCTCTGAGTGGATGGCTACCCATCACCTGAAGCTCAACCTTGACAAGACAGAGCTCCTCTTCATGCCGTACAAGACCTCCCCACTACATGACCTCTCCATCACCGTTGATGGGACCGTGGTGGCTGCCTCCCGCTCTGCAAGGAACCTGGGGGTGGTCCTGGACGACCGGCTGGACTTCAAAGAGCACATCAGGGCGACGGCACGGTCCTGCAGGTTCCTCCTGTACAACATCAGGAGGATTCGACCGTACCTGACCACCTACTCCACCCAGCTTCTTGTCCAGACCATGGTCACCTCACGCCTGGACTACTGCAACTCCCTGCTCGCAAGCCTACCGGCCTGCGCCATTCTGCCTCTTCAACTCATCCAGAATGCAGCTGCCCGGCTTGTGTTCAACCTCCCGAAATTTTCCCACGTAACCCCCCTGCTGAGGTCTCTCCACTGGCTGCCAGTTGCAGCCAGGATCAGGTTCAAAGTTCTGACCCTGGCCTACACTGCAGCCAATAGGACAGGCCCCGCCTACCTGCAGGACTTAATCCAGAACTATGTTCCTGCTCGACCACTTCGCTCTTCTACAGCAGGGCGACTGGCACTTCCCCCCCTCCGTGTCAAAGGCTCTCGCTTGTCCCGACTGCGGAGTTTTTCCACATTAGCACCTCAGTGGTGGAATGAACTTCCCATTCCCCTACGTTCTACTCCAACCCTGCCTGCATTCCGTCGAGGCCTGAAGACACACCTCTTCAGACTCCACCTTGACTGATATCCTCACCTAGGAATATCAGTTCCCTGTTCCCTGTGTTTTCCTGTCTGTTTATTATAGTTTATAATAGTATTTGGAATGGTTTATAATAGCATAGTTTATAATAGTATTTGGAATGGTTTATAACAGTATAGTTTATAATAGTATTTGGAATGAAAGTGTGGTGTTGCTGATTTGCCCACAGCTTACTGTGAACTACAGTCAACGTTCATTGCTAGGGATAGCTGCTACATTATGCAAAGGATGTGCTTTGCCTTGTCTGTTCTGTAATGATGATGATGTCTCTGTACGCACTTACTGTACGTCGCTTTGGATAAAAGCGTCTGCTAAATAAATGTAATGTAATGTAATAAAAACTGAGAGGCAGCACTGCCCTTGTGGGAAAATGGACACCCTTAAATTTTAACAGGATGATTTCAGCTTATACTGGACTGGGAAAACAACAAACAGCAGTACTGGTTCTGTTAATGAGCTCCTGTGCAATGCTATTGGGCTGTGTAAAAGGCATATTCAGTACAGTAGCTATTCCTCAATGCCTGTCAACGGGTGTTTTCATTTCTTAATTTATCCTTTATTCAACCAGTTTACCTTTTTAAACACATTTAAAAAGGTAAAGGGACTGACATGTCACAGTGTGTGTAAGATAGGTAATTAATGACAGGTAAAGTCCTCAGTAGCACAACCTATGCGAGTGCCGAGTTCTGCCTTTACGTAAGGAGGGTGGGTTACCTGTGTGTTGCCCCCTGTGCTTTCCTGCACCAGGCTGCGGGACATGGAACAGGTGACCACAAAGGTGTGGAAGAAAGAGCTTGTGAGGTTGCAGATACCCAGCGCAATCATCTCCTGTAACAACAGACTCTGTTAGAATTACGTCCAACATGATGATTCAGATATCTCCGGGTGTGTCCAGCCAAATCAACCATACATTGAAAGGACAACTCCGTTCAGAACAGAACTGATTGAACAGTTAGAACGCTAACAGTTCTAAGGCACCAAGATAAGTTGGAACAAGAACAGTTTGAATGGCTAGAACAGGAACACTATGAACAGTAAGAAGAATTAGAACGTCAGTTTTACTGTGAGACTCCAACAGCCGGGGGGAGTTACCTGATTGCCATCGACACTGTATCCATGCTTAAGTGCAAATATCTTGGCCAGGGAGATTCCCATTGAGAACCCCACAATGGCAATGGCAATGGAGTCTGTGATCAAGTTAGGCAGAACGGAGAAATCCGGAACAATGGGTGGAAGAAGCCTACAGCACAGGGAAATAAAAAATAAAAAAAACTTAATTTCTCCGCACCTTTGATAACAACCATGTGTGAAATTTGCTTTTGGAATTTTGAAATGTAATTCAATCACATTTAATTTATTTTTATTTAATTTAGTTATTATTTTATATTATAATTATTTTAAATGTGATATTTTTTTACCCTCTGGGAATATTCCCAACGATTTCCACGTCATAGTTCTCAGAGAGTTGGATCCCGTACGAGATCCCAGTTGAAACGATCACCTGTGCAAGAGAATCACTACGCAGTCACACAGGAAAGACTGATATACACAGTAATAAAATAAACATTTTACATAATCAATGTAAATTTACCACAATGATCTCTCCAGGAATAGGAACCGGAAGCTTCTTTTTGAAGCGTCCGTTCAGGTCTTTTACCCCATAGAGGAACACTATGCACACCAGCCCCACTATGAGAGTGGCGATGTTGGTGCTGGTGATGTCCTTCAGAACGGCAATCAGACTCTGACCAGAGAAAGCACGTCAGAAGATGCAATAAATATTTCAGTCAGATACTCAGCTTGTGATGTTCCAGGCAAACACTTAAATTACTTTATTTGTATTTTATTTATGGTTAACTGTGGACCAAACCAAAATAACAGCAAACAGATTGCACATCAGTGCCTTGTGCACGGGCTCCTGATCTTGGGCCAAGAATGGAGGATCCAGGGAACAGTAGGACACAGAGTGATATGTAATATGAACTAAGTTACTGAGTAATAAGTAATAAGACCTATGCTGATGAACGGCAGATCGACCAGGTCATTGGAACTCACGAAAATGGCGGACAGGGGGCCGCTGAAGCGTTTGGTATGGACGCCCAGCAGGTACTTGAGCTGAGAGATGAAGACGTGGACGGCGGCGGCCGTTGTGAAGCCGCGCACCAGCGGCTCCGTCAGGTAAATGGCAACAAAGCCAAAGCGCAACAGGCCCAGGACTAACTGCAAGGCAAGGAGGATGACCAACTCTGAGACCCACAAGGACAAATTATAAAACCCCTTTCCTAACACAGCTGTCCTGGATGTATTAAGCACCTGTTACTCAAAGCACAGTCCTCGAGGGCTGAGAACTTCTGGTTTTCCACCCTCCCTTTACCTGGGAGTCAGGTATGAAGACAGTCTGACCAATCAGTATAACTAATTGTTCAGTTTGGATTCGAGGGCCAGATTTAAGCATCCATGTGTTAAGCCATTTACATTAAAAGGACACCAGCATTTTGTTAAGTCTTCCATTACCAAGATCCATTATATTCCTTTCCCCACCTCCTTCTCAGACTGCAATAGTTTTTATGTTATTGTAACCACAAGAGAAAAAAAAAACAATAATAAAAAAAACATCAATTTCTGTAAGTGTTTTCATTAATATTTTCATACATTTTAGCTTGAATAATTCTTATGTCTGCATACTGTTGCACTGCTATAACAACCAGGACAAAGGATAACATAATAAAAATACAGGTAAAGTCATGTCATGGAAAGAATACTGCCTTCCTGCTTCATGTAACAACAGTTTTATGGTCTATAAAGAGGACATTTCCAGAGGGTCCTGGCAGCATGGCAGCTCACCTGGATGATGCCCACCAGGCAGGTGAGGGCCACTGCCAGCTGGACCCGCTTGGCATCCCGGGCCTCTGTGTCCAGTATAGTGGACATATTGGTTCCATTGAGGACTTTTGTGTAAAACATGGAGTCAGGAGCCTCCCTCACAGCCACACCCCCAATCATCAGACTGATCACAGCGAAGGTACCTGCAGGAGCACAAACAGTACATGAGGAAAGCTAGCGCACATACGCGCACAAACATACACACGCGCACACATATACACACTTAAACACCTCCTATTAAACAAGGAAGTGAGAGGTAAGCTGAAAACTTAGCCAAAATTATTATTATACAAGCGCCTTTCAAGAAACTCAAGGTCACTTACAATGGTGAGAGGAAAACTCGCCTCAACCACCACCAATCTGAAAATCAAATCAAATCAAATTTATTTATAGAGCACATTTCAGGCTGAAAGCAACTCAATGTGCTTTACACAAGCAGTTACACAGAAACCATACAACAAAGAAAATAAAAGTAACGTAAGTACCGTAAAATCAAAGTAAAACAATTAATTTTCTTAATCAAAAGCTGCACTGAAAAGATATGTTTTCAGTTTTTTCTTAAAGTACTGATTCCGTATTTCTAAGGTCAATTTCAGGTTATTCTAAAGAGAGGGTGCATAAAAACTAAAAGCTGCTTGCCCTGCAGTTTTGGTTGCAACTCTTGGAATAATTAAAAGACCTGTGCCAGATGATCTAAGGAATCTAATAGGCTCATAATCCAAGAGCATATCATTGATGACCCCCTAGATGTGTTCTGTACCGACAGGCCATTGCAGTGTCCAGCTCTCCTCTTGCTGAGTATGTGTTATGCGCCGTCTACCATCAGAGCCGAGGGACATGCAAGACTGTAATGAATACCTTAGAAACACCGCCTGAACCAACAACCAAATGTCATGAAAAGGCTGTGGGGGGTACTTCGATGAGGAAAGACTCTGACCAGAAGCTGTACTTTAAAACCCAGCACAGTAGATATCCATTTTAAGCTGCTGAAAACATAGGCATGGTCCTTTGTGCAAACAGGTCCAGACACGCCTCTGTATGGACACACACAGTGCTAACACTTGAACTAATGCCCAGATATGCCCCTTTTCATGCCAGAGCTGAGAGGGTGAGAGAGTGAGAGTGAGTGTGTGAGAGAGTGAGAAAGATTTAAATATTTTAAATAAGTGTTTCAATGTATGACTCCCAGATACCCTGGAAATGCATATTGTCCAATTGTGGTGTTCATGCTGAAAGCGGAACAAGGGTTAACATTTTGCAGTCGTAGACACATATATGGGCCTGCCCCTCAGACTAAAACCGTCCAATTGGCCATTCTGGAAATGCCACTGCATCTTGGACCTCCTCCCAAGACCACAGCCCCTTGCAACTTCAGCCAACACATTCCGTTTTGCCTTTAGGGGTTTTTTTGTTTTAGCAATATTTGTCTTAGAGTTGTGGCGTAGCTACCACTGTGCTTCACTGAGGAGCACAGGGAACAGAAATGTGTGGCCCCGCCTTCCCTGCACGAGGCCAGGGGTGAAGCTGGGAGCAGCAGGGAGGGACTGAGCTGGCACAGAGAGCGGAAAACTGCAGCTCAGGACTGAGGGGTGGGGACAGGAGGGGATTCAAGAGAAGACTCAGCAGTTTAGGGAGGGAACATTGAAATCAACAACATTTCACTTCTTCCCATGTGCTCTGGTGAAGGTCAGGGAAAACCGTGCAACTGAACATGTAAAACAAAAGCCCTCCAGAGACCGGACTACCAGCAGGACTTCTTTTTAAACACTACTCTCTCCTGTGTCCACTCTATAGTGTGCACTGCAGTAAAATCATTATGAAATATAGGAAGAAAAAGAAGAAGGAAGAAGTCTGACATCAGTGCCTGACACAAGCTCTTCTGCATATTTGAAAGAGTTATTGGGAAAGAAAATGGGGAAGTATAATCTACAGAATTATACTGTATTTATAACTTGGTGAGGTGTGGGAGGAGAGTCAGACATGCTGTGCGTGTGAGCCTGTGAGGGGTCATGGATTCACACCGTGGCGTGTTGAAGCACGTGGAGAGTCATGGATGCACTGTGGAGTGTTGAGGCGCGTCAGGAGTCAGGGCCAGAGTTTACACTAGACTTTTTTTTTTTTGACGGTTTAATAGGGCCGTTAATATTCCAGGATTCCGGCCGTATAGAACAACTACCGGACATATGTTTTAAATAGTCATATAATAGCCTACATTTAAACAGCAATAAAACACAAAACAAAAACGCTATGATCCAACAAATGTACTTTATTAAAAGTAGTCAGCAAGTATGAACTCTTTGCAACTCTTCGCAAACTTTGCGAACTGAACATATAGGCTACAACAATACAATGAAACAAATAGCCTTGCTATTGTTAATTAAATAAAGACATTACAGGCTACATTAAATGTAGCCTATGTCTCTGCATTTCAAGCCCGTCAAATTAAATAAAATTTAACTTGAAAATAGGCTAAATGAAGAAGCAATTAGGTCTAAAATAAAATAATAGGCTGGTCGATACGAATTCCGAAACCGCGTTTGTCAAATTCCCGCTTATTTGCGGCGCAACTTCATTGAATAGAAGTGCTCCGCTGTTTGTGCAAAGTTGAAGCCATCCAACCCTGGTATAAAACATTCTGGTTTAAAACATCGTTTTTTGTTTTTTTTGGCTGTCGCATCTTCTTTAGGAGCTTGTAGGCTTGTAGGCATTTTCTGTAGGCCTCGACTGCAGTACTTGCACCATCACTTGGTTTTTAAAAAAACTGGCCGAGGGATGTCTGCTTTGACATTTCGGAGTCGTCCTAATATGCGGAGTCGAACCAAAGCACAGGGCTGTTGCTATGGAGTACGCACAGCGCGCTATAGGCTTTTGATCTCGCGCAACGCTGTCACATGTGAATCTCTCATTGTCGTAACAATGGAGGCCAAACCAAACTTTTGCATAATATAAGTTTATATTTAAGTTGTCTTGGCAACATATTTTATAGGTCACACAATATTAGGCTATTTATTTATTTATTTATTTGGCATATTTCCCACCGGACATTTTGGCCATTGATATTTTCATCTGCCGGACAACTACACGTGATACCGTGTACACGTGATACTGTGTGCCTAAAAGCCGGCTTTTGCCGGTTAACATAAACCCTGGTCAGGGCGTGTCAAGAGTCATAGATACACTGTGGGGTGTTGAGCTGTCTCAGGAGTCATGGATACCGTGGCAGCACTAATAAATCACTCTCCTTATGTATGAACAAGGAAGCGAGATATCCTGGAGGGACGGTGGGTCAGTGTTTTGGTGAGGTGCGGGAGGAGACTTACACAACTCTTTAGCATTTCTTTTACATATATTATCCAATTATACAGCTGGATATATACTGAAGCAATTCAGGTTAAGTACCTTGCTCAAGGGTACAACGGCAGTGTCCTACCTGGGAATCGAACCTGCAACCTTTCCGTTACAAGGCCAGTTCCTTAACCATTATACTATACTGCCGTGAATTCACACCGTGGCGCGTTGAAGCACGTGGAGAGTCATGGATGCACTGTGGCGTGTTGAGGCGCGTCAGGAGTCAGGGCCAGAGTTTACACTAGACTTTTTTTTGACGGCCAATAGGGCTGTTAATATTCCAGAATTCCGGCCATATAGAACAACTACCGGACATATGTTTTAAATAGTCATATAAATAAAGTACTGTGGCATTTTGAGGCATGTGGAGAGTCATGGATACACCGTGGCATGCTGAGGCATGAGGAGAGACATGGATACACCATGGCGTGTTGAGGTGTGTGAGGAGTCGTTGATACACCATGGCGTGTTGAGGCATGTAAGGAGTCATGGCTTCGCGTATGAGGAGTCACGGATAGGAGTATGACACAATAGCTGCTGTTCCTTGCAGTACAGGCCTTTGCTGCTGGGAACCTGTATCTGACAAGAGCTGCTGGTGTTCCCACAGTAAACGGATCCAGGCTCACAGCATGCTGCTGAACCTAGATTCAATCATAGGTCAGCTCCAAGCTCAGATAAATAAAAATAAATTTGGTGTTTTACCAGATAAACAAGCCTATCCCAACAAAGGCATTTTTAAAAAGGTCACTCCTGCACTATCCTGCGGTGGGCCATAGCCACATCACAACCTTTGTTTCGTGGTCTCTCAACAGTAGGGGTGGGAATCACAGAGTAACTCACAACACTATCCCGTTACGTTGACCACAATAACGATGGTATCACGATACTGCGATTCTGTGATACTCTATACATTGGAAGACAATTCACGATATCTGTGTAACTGAAGAAGAAAAAATACCACTAAAAAGGCAAAAAGCAGGAATTATGTATTTATTCACTGCATTGTGGTGTCAGTTTCACAGAATATTTTAACATCAACATATTTCTATTTTTTATCTGCATTTATTTATTCATCCCCCCTTTCTCTATTGTAAATTATCGTTCTTGGTGTAAATGTCTGTTTGGGAATTGTAGAGAAATCTGTAGCAGCAGTGAACATTTTAAAACCTGTACATTTTCTAAAGTAAACTTTACAACAAAGTATAAACATCCTTTCTGGATTGTAATTATTTGTCAACTGTTTAAAACATGAATTGAAATGATACGTTGTTCCATGAGGCCATTGTTGTTATTTGACATTTAAAGTTTGAATGACCACAATCTCTTCACATGCTAAGATGAAAAAACACAGGGCCAAGTTGCATTAAATAATTTAGGAAATTTTGGATAGCATTGCTTTGGAATAGAGCTAGTTTAATTAGTGTGAGCTACGATAGGCAATATTGTTAGTTGTAACATGGCCACATTTTGATATCAATACTTTTAAAGGCAGGCCAAGTTTTTGCAAGTTGGAATTAAGGACTTACAGACAGTGCTTTGTAGGTTATGCGTGCCTAACTTGGCATTTTTTAGGTTGAAAACATATTTTTTGGTGAGATAATAACCATAAGTAGCCTAATGTATTTAAATACGTTTTTTTTTTTTTTTTTGAACGTACAAAGTGTGTTTAAAGCGTGTGTGTTTCTACACAATAACATCAACGTATTTTAGCCCTAAGTGTGATAGATGGTCGCTGTGGAAATGTGGACTGTACGGGACTTTGGCGAAATGTAACAAGATAAACTCTTCATGGTTAATCTGAAAACAGCTGTTGCTGAATATACTGGTAAGTACTTGCTTTCCTAAACATATTTATACGAGAGATTTTGGAGAGAAAAAATGAGGTGTCTTCTAAACCAAAAGTGCATCAGGTACTGTATAGTAAGCAAGGGAAAATTCTTTTACTACAACGTTTTTTTACAAATATTATTGTTTCTATACGTGAACATGATTTTCTTTGCATGTATAAACGGTGAATTTTATGCATATTACAGTCTGTGGCTGTGGCCAATCCGTTTAGAGCGCCTGCATGTTTTAATAAAAATATCGATATTTGGCGCCAGTGTATCGATAACGTATCGCAAGAGGAAGTATGACGATATATTCCAGTATCGATCTTTTGTCCCACCCCTACTCAACAGCAAAAATAATGTGAGCACACACCAGCACTTCTTCCTCAGTAAAACAAAGCAGCAAGCAACACCTAACATTCCTAACACAGTTGCCCTTTAACAAATAAACTACATTTTATTTTATTTTTTACTCCTGGGTCTCTCTGGGAAGATTCAGAAGATTCCTGATTAAATAAAGACTCAATAAAGCAAGAACATTAAATAAATGTGTTTGTGTGTTGGAGAAAACTCAACAGAAAAAAGATGTGCTAGGGTTCATCAACATTTCACCAGCATGGTAGGCATTCAGTTTAAAAGCAAAAGCCATATTGGGTCACATATGAGCAGGCACATGCAGAGGGGGGGGCACAGTCAATAAGTCATCATCCATCAGAGCATTGAGGGCAAAGCAAACAATCACAACGTTTGCATAGGACAACCTCACTGATAGCTTTATTTACTTTATTTATTTAACTGCAGCTAAAAGTAGTTTTGCCTTCAAAAACCGTGATAAATATTATTTTTGAATAGGCACACTACACTCAGACATGTCTTTATATGTTCTACCGAAAAATGGAATGAAATGAAAAATCTACTGTGGACATTTACAAATGGTTTGGATGTACGCTACTGTGGCAATTGCAAGTAGTTGTTCCAAATAAAATGACATTTTTGTTATTCAAAACATGTTCTGTATAAACAAAGACAAAACCGAAAAATACACGAGACGCGTGAGCATACTCTAAGTTTCCCGTTTTCGAAAAGGAGATTTATATTGGCAAACTAAGCTAAACTAGGCTAGGCTACTTGTCCCCAGTGTGTTGAAACCCAATGAGAAGCTGCGGTTAAAAGTTAGCCAAAATTCTGGGATTGCAACTGTGGTTGGAACGAACACCCGCATACACAGGGACCAAGGTTGGGCTAACACATAGGCATGCAAATCTTTACTACAGCCAGTCCACTCAAACTTGCATTTGACATGGTTTAGGTACACATTTTAATTATTTAGATCATTGTGATAGGCTAAATACCTGCCAACATTTATCAGGGATTTTCTGAAACTGTGGGGGGTGGACCCAGAAGTAGGAAGGTTCGGGAGCATGCCCCCCGGAAGAAATTTGTCAATTTTAAAAGCTAAATGTATCAATTTTGTGCTCTTTGAGATTAAAATTTAAAGACTAGATCCACATTTCTTCATGATTGGAACATGGGAAATGGAACACGTGAAATAAGTAGAATTTTGGCAAGTGGCCTTTTTTGGCTAAACAGCTAGCTAACATGCAGAAATGTGGTCTGATGGAAAATATTCATAAACGTTTTGTCAGTGGACAAGCCTACACAGAAACCATCACAATGCATGTTAACCTGTTCTGCCCCAAAGCTCAGCCCTGTCTTAAATGGGATTGAACTTGAAAACTACAATAAAAAACAAGTTGATTTGTTTATTGAAAATAAAGCATCTGAATCTGATTGGCTTGTTATTAAATGTTCGCTACCTCTATTGATTCTTCCTCTTCGTCTTCTCTCAGTTTTTCCTTAGTAAATTAGTTTAAAAAGGTTTATGCTGTTATATGATGTAGAAGCCAACCGAGCTGTGTGACATCAGACAGAGATTGTTAAAAACAGTCTGCACTGAAGGGAAAAAGAAAACCCTCCTGTGAACACAGCAGGTTGCGTTTTGCGATAGATTTGCATTGCGTTACATTGTGCTGATATCTTCCTTGTGCTGATATCTTCCTTGAATAATGTCTGTAGGCTTTCAGGTTAACTAGCGAGAAAACATGCGGTGTTAAATTTTTTATTATAGCCGCTATATTGCTAGGAAAAGTGATAACCTTGTTACGTTAGCTCATGAGAAATTATCGTAACAGTCGAGAGCTTAGCTAGCTTGTTGGTCAGTATGAACAAAAACTGGCGTATTCTAAGCCATTGGCAATGATGCATTTGACCTTCATTGGTTTGTTGTACAGCTCACATTATGTTTTGTAGCAAAAACTTACAATTGGTGAAATACAGAAGAAATCACAATACGGGAGGAGGCGGGAAATGGGTCTAAAATACAGGAGACTCCCCGGAAATACGGGAGTGTTGGCAGGTATGGTGATATGATAATGACAACCTATTTTCCTCCTGATGAAATAGTGAATAAGGCTTGTATGTGACCTCATATTATTAACATTAGATTTAAGATGATGGAGGAGAGAGTAGTGAGGCAGGCTGCTGCAGCTCTACTGAGCCCTCTGAGCCTCAGCAGGTAGGAGAGATAGGCAGTGAAATGAGTCCATCTCACCCATGATATACACTTAAATATATGAAGGTTTTTTTAAAGTTTTTTTTTTTTAGTTTGTTGCTGAAGTATTTAAATAAAAACACAATAATATCTAATAATACAGCATGTGATTCAGCCACATAAGAAAGGGAGGGAGGGAAATTTTGCAAGAGCACAAGTTAAATATTTTTTTTAAATATTGGTTTGTTTTGCAGTATTGTTAGCTTTTTTTGGAGTGCTTTTGTGTATTCTTTTTTTAACAGCAGATCAATAAATACAGTTCTCAAAAGGCACTAGAAATGTGCATTTCAGTGCTGTTTTTCAAAGACTTTCCTCCCCCCTAGCACTGAAGTATCCCCCACACATGCCAAACCACTCCTACACCCTTGGCCCCTTTGATTTGATTTGAAAAATTAATATTTGTACCATTATTGTTGCCGTCATTAATTTGCATCATTAATTTCGGGTGTAGTCAAATAGTTTTTATAGGTTGGTGCCCTTTTCTCACTTGGAGCACCTGCCCCTCAAATGGTCTCTGCAAGGCCCTGCATATGAGGGACAGACAGCCAAAAAGCAAGTCAGTGAGGTACTGCACCTTCAGTTACTACTCCAGTTCTTACATAGGTCTAAGGCCTGAGTGTCCCCTCAGGAAAAGGTCAGAGAAACTTCCAGAAGGAAGGCTTTTCACTGCCCAAACTAACTGAAGCATGCGGATATCTGGGCTATACAGTAGGTCTTCATTCGTGCTGAGAGTGGGAGCAAACGGACCACACGGGGGGAAGCCTTACCTACAGATATGTGCCTGGAGGTCCCAAAGAAGGTGTAGAGCAGGACAGGGTAGAAGGAGGAGTACAGGCCGTACACAGGAGGCACGGCCGCCAGCATCGCGTAGGCCAGACCTGTAGAGCCAGACCCGGTCACTGCACCACCACAGCCCAATATCACAGCTGTGCTTCTATTGAGAAAACCTGAGGCTCTCCCTTCTCCTAGTGCTATTCATAGTCAAGGCATGCATGCATATGAACTTTTCTGAATCAACCGCACCATGAATCTAAATTGATACCATTACATACAGGATATAATAAGAACTTTATTTATGAAGTGCTTTTCATGCCTCTAGCATGATAAATAGATATCTCTATGGGCACTTTGACAAGTTGGCCAGTAGACACATGCACCAGACCTTGTTTGTAAATGCGTGCGGGAA
Source organism: Synaphobranchus kaupii (assembly GCA_029718625.1). Lineage (NCBI taxonomy): Eukaryota > Metazoa > Chordata > Actinopteri > Anguilliformes > Synaphobranchidae > Synaphobranchus > Synaphobranchus kaupii. The sequence continues at coordinate 102,913,379 of CM056376.1, forward strand.
AACCTGTAAGAATATAACATTTGAGAAACAAGTACATGCAGTTCTTTTCAGGCGAGTGTTCAGGTATTGATGGATTCCTATGAAAGCAAGGCTCTGTCTTTATTGAGCCATCAGACCACTGAGATTGTGGGCAAATATACCTTTGGCTGAATTACCACAATAGTCCAGCTATACAAACAGTGCTCTAAATGATGTAAACAGCAGCCGCATTACTGGGGAGGCTTCCTTCAGACTTCTCTTAAGCAAATATTAAGGGACAATAACCTTTACTCATTCTGATGAAAGTCAGGCGTATGACACAATACCTCTATATCAGAGGACAGTAAATCCTGCACTTTATGCTTGCCCTCCCATGATGCATTTTTATTTGCACAACATGTTAATCCACAATGACCTTCGACAGGATTTTGATCCGTGGTAGATGGGGGATCTTCATGGATCAAAATGCGATGCAAATTCAACAGTACCCCACAGCCCCACTGTCAGACAGGAAATGAAGCACATGCATTTCCGCGACAAAGAAGCCAGTCATTCCCCCAGTGAGGGAATTCCCCGCTATTTCTACTGCGCCGACAGGGCCGTGCGTTTGCACCCTGTCCCCTACTGACCTTGAGGTAGCTGCATGACTCCCGTGCTGAGGCCCGAGACCACGTCCCCAAACAGGTACTTTCGGACTGGATAGGCGGGCAGCCATGTTAGAATGGGCAGGAAGCTGAACACAATGGATCTGGCTTTCTCCCTGGAGCAGCTGTAAGAGGACAGGAAACGAGAGAGAGGAATTATCTACCCAGGAGACGGACCTGCTTTCCGTCTGGGATGCTGAGCATAGGGATGAACGTCTGTCACACATCTGACATTTCACACCAATATTAACAGCAGTGTCCACGTTGTACAAAACACCTCTTGTTTTGTCCTTGTATTTGTGTCATTTTGGAGTTTTTTTTCCCTTTTACACATATTGAAAGTTTCATACCAGCTTTGTACTGAACTGTTTGCTTAATCATAATTATAGGAATGTGTATTTACGATGTTAAAGTCCCATGAAAAAGCCCCTGCAGGTCTTTCTATGGACATACCTGCACACTGGCTTTCTTTGATAATGATATCAACGTGCATTTCTCACATGTAAATAAACTGTATTAAACTGCAAACTGTATTATAAATGCCCCATAACTGTAGAACTACTAGAAAGTAGTTTGAAACCCCTTGTGACTAATGTGGCGTTACTGAATGGGGAAAAAGGAAACCCTAATTTTGGGCTTTTCCTGAGAATTCTGCTCTCTTACCTGACACTGATGCTATGCTGTACTATTTACAGTCAAACCAACGTGATCAAATTCCACTCAGTACAGTACTGTACAACAGGGTGAAATGGCCCCATATCTTGTGTAAACACTGGAATGCCATTCCTATCACAATGTACCCAGTTGCTCCACTTCATTTGTGCTCAATATCCTCAATAAACAATTCCTGTGACAGCAATGATATGACAAACAAGACTATTGTCTGTAGATTTGTGACCAAACAAAAGTGAGAATGACAACCTTGAAAGCAAATTACACAGGGGAGTAAACACCTAACTAAAGCAAACATGGGCAAACGTTTTCCATTAATCTGATGCATCTTAAACAAAATGATTAACGATGGCCGTCTATAGCACTTGGGTGACTGATATTTTGATTGTACTTGGCAGGGTAGTTAGGGCAGGGCTTCCTCCTACTCACACCCTGTTTCAGATAAAGTCACTGCGCCATTTACAACACTTCCTGAAAACTGGGGGGCATTGCATGAGTTTCACCTACTGCCCACCTTCTACCACAAGTCTGATGAAACAGGAAACACAATTTGAAGAAACAAGTCGAGAAATGCAGTCATATTAGCCACGACACGACTCTGTTGTTAAGCAACAAGCTGAATAGGTGACCTTGCTGAACAGTCCCAACTATCCTACAAAGTAGAAAATACACACTGCCTTCACTACACAAACATCTGTGGTAGTAACAGCAGCAGCAGCCTGTATCTCTCCTTATGACCCCAGATGTAGTTATATGGCCTGTTTGCCATATAGACAATCATTAGATGATGAGCTACGGACAATCAGTAAGATGCAAGCCATAAAATAACTCATTTACAACACACAGGCTCGTCTTTGCCATATCTTCCTCACTACACTCATTAAACCCATGTACTCTATGTGGCTAAATGCTGGCCCTGTATTATATACGTAGTTCCTTAAACAACGTCTTTGCACTGGCCTGGCCTCTACTTAAATATGTCCAGACAAAATGAAAAAGTACACCATAATATCACCATCTACCTGAATGGCAAAGCTGTGACACAGAATGTCAACTAAACAGTGGTCTTTGTTGGGCCCATGCATAACTCCAATATACTTCAACATTTTGAATATTATTTTTTTTGTAAACAGATTGACATCCCCTCTCAACAGGTGTGTCAAATTCTACCTCCAACCTCTCACACTCCCTGTACTCCTTACCCCTCTCTTTTGCTACCTTGCTACAGCTCAGCAGCTTCTTGGGTCCCAGGCAGAAATTATTTTAAAAATATATATTAACAGCAACAGTTAGGGGACACATCAGTTCCACCTGGAAACACAATCCCTACAGCAAGCTATTGAGTGGGAGATCAAAATAATGCTCCAAACTCCTTGGCATTGACCTCACATGACCGCTAAGACCAGCTTAGCAAGCCATTCAACATGCTAGCGAGCTATACAACAGTCCTCTAATATGAGAAATCATGGCATTTGGTAGATTTAAGTTATGCCCGTGCCGATGACAGCCGTCTTTAAAGTGTGAACGCAAGCAGCGCCACAATAGTTGTAGTTATATTGGCTGGTTGACTTAAACTCCAAGACCACAACCACTGTAAACATTGTGCCAAAGAATGCAAAGCAAGGACAGCTGGTCCAGTACAAAAGTTCACGTGCACAACAACTGACCCAACAAGAACTCAAGTAACCGAGCAACTGTGCCATGACATTAGCAATTAATTTCAGGTGTTACTAATACATGCACTTTTTCTGTATTGGATGAGCCAGTGTTGGGTCACGTTGAGTTACGGCTAATGTGCTGGGTCAGTCCACTGTGGCGTCCTACCAGGGGAGCCTGGGTTTAAGGTGGACTTTGTTCCTCAGGTTTCCACTATCATATGGTAGTTTCTCCAAATGACACAGAAGGTCGAGATGTGCCTCTCGGCACTAGCTCTCTCCTGTAGTGACCTGTACGGGAGTAAACCAGTAACCGGTTTGCAGGTGAGTGCAACGAAGCGCATGTGCATAAACTACAGGGCGCCTGGGCGGCAACAGTGGTAACTTGAGGTAAATCACAGATTAAAAACGGGGAGGCATAGCAGCAGAGCCCCGCAGACGTACCTTAGTTTCTCTTTAAGCCATTGCCTGATGCTCGTTGGAATCCTCTCCTTCTTGTGCAGGACGTGGGTCTCAAGGTCTCCTTCGGTGTACACGGGCCGCTCCACATGGTACCTCAGGGTGGCGGAGACGCCCGGGTCTTGCGTTACATGCTCCATAACGGACAGAGCACCCACATGACAGGGTGTGGGAGACGGGACCAGGAGTCGGGACTTCTCAGCTGAGTGAACGAGAGCACAGAGAACACAGACACACAGGAGTCAGAGCAGGGGGCTTTATAAGAAGGCTCGACTGGGGGGGGAGAGGCAGCACCATGAGGGATGGTTTTTCATTAACTTCCATTACATGGGGGGGATTGAACTTTACAGATTAAACTAAATTTGTGTTTTGCTGCCATCGAGGAGAATTCTTACTGGTTACAAATAAATCAGATAAACAAAAGATATGATTAAGAGATTGGTTACTTAGTTACAACTGACGACAGCAGGGAAACTGTGTGTACACCAAAACTGTGGATACATTTTTTTAAAACTAACGGAAAAACAGCGAATTCCCCCTTTAACAACATCATTCAACAATAAATACTGCAGAGACCTGTCTAAGGTGCAGTTTATGTAGGACTATAACCACAAATTCTATAGACCCACCTGGTACCCAACTCAGTATTCTTAATATTGATCATACCGTCTCCCTCCTGCTGAAGTTGAAACATTCCAATATAAAGCATCATATGAATATGTACAATACCAGGGCAATGACTTCCTGTACGTAAATATTATAGCACCAGAAACGTCTGTTACCAACCAGAATCTCCTGCCTTTAAGTAGAGAGGACAGAAAAAATGCAGGCGCATAACTTCCTCTCTCTAACTTTTCCATTTGACAGACAAAGATACAACTGACAGCATTTACGCAGAGACACTGGCTATCATGACTTGGCAAGATTTTGCAGTCATCTGTGAGCATTGTCCATGGTACTGTTCCACTGAATGGTAAAGAGAAGAGGATAAGACCCAAAATGTTCTGGCTATCATCATAGACCTGAAGTAATAATGTGAACACAGACTTCTGCCAGAACTGTATTATGCCATTGAAAATTCTGTTTACATAACATCTAAGCACCTGGAAACCTTGTATTGGTCCTTTGCCTAGAAACAGCAAATCCGTGCTGGAGAAAACGAAGTGTCAAAACAATATACCAATTCTCACTACAAGAGACTAATCTGTCTCTGAACTGAAATCAAGAGATCTACATCTAGTTAAGGGAGTCACCAGAAATATACTTCACTGGTTCACTTCACGGCCGCAGCTTGTCCAGCTCGCCAAATTTGAGTGCATTGACCTTTGAGAGACGAATATCTTTAACTAACGTTAGAGCGAACCTGGCAGCCTTCCTCTACGTCAACATATGAGTATCTGGTTTCATTTTATTCTCATGCGTTGGTTTCCTCGTTGCAGCCCTAGCAAAAATCCATCTATATAACTTACTAGCAGTAGCGTTCAATGCTATTTTCAAATGAGCCCAAACCTCAGACCGTAGGCTACAGTGTTCCTACTATAAAAAGGTGAAGATACTAAAGGACGTTACGACGTATTTTGATGTAACGTAATATACTTTGAGAAAAAAATTACTCATACGTTACGGTTATTTAAGCAAACAATTTAGCTGCATCGGCTGAAATACAAATATAGAAACTTTGTGAGAAAAAGAAAGGAAACGTCTAAATACACCGGGTAACTATATTGACTCCCATCATCTAATTTTTCTGCATCAATATAATAAAGCTAAAAGGATGCTAACGTTAACATTACTTCAAGTGAAAGCTCGATAACAGCGTAGCGTTAACGTTAGCTACATCTCGTATTAAACAGATTTAGCAAGCTAGTTTGGTTATCTGAGTTACCCTTCTTTAAAATCCACAACGAAATGAGGACAGAGTGTTGTCGTCTGAGTAATATTGGTCGGTTTTTAATTCATGAAATACGACAGGCCTGACGTTAACATTACCTTAACTGAATTTGAAGGGAAACAAATAAAATAAATCCTAAATTGCCTTATTACTTTAGCCAAGCTTACCAAGCTAGGACGCATGTGCATCACAGATAACTGTCCTCAGTTTCTCTGTTGCTTTGCCGAGAATTAATAGCAAAATACAGAGGACGCTTATTTCTTACCGTACTGGAACTGCTGGCGAGGATGTCACAGTCGTACACAAATTGAACTTCACCGGCCAACCGCGCATCCAACTTCCCTGGAGTCGATGCAGCCAGTGACGTATTTAACTGGACCCAGCCTTTCAATCGAGAGATCTGGATATGAAGGACCCGGAAGTATTCTGCCCCTAGAGGCTGGCAGCAGAATGATTTTCTCCACAGATTCTTTCCGAGCCTTTTTGATAGCACCTGTAGGACTGTCCAAATGTTCGTACACATGAGTGGATGTTTGAACATAAAAAGTAACCTAGATCTGTACACAATTCATTTGAGATAAGAGGTTCACGTTACACTAACAAAATAGTGCTGAGGTCACTCCACTGGCAGCCAGGATCAGGTTCAAAGTTCTGACCCTGGCCTACACTGCAGCCAATAGGACAGGCCCCACCTACCTGCAGGACTTAATCCAGAACTATGTTCCTGCTCGACCACTTCACTCTTCTACAGCAGGGCGACTGCCCCCCCCCCCCCCCCCCTAGGCTAAATATGGCTTTTGTCTACAGATATCCTGCCTATTCACTCTTGCGTAATTTAACTGCTTGAATATACCAATGTTTAAGACATGATCAATTTTAACATTTGAAAATAAATTTGTAGTTCAGTATTTATTGCAAATGCCGCTGCAAAAAAACAATTATTACTTAACTATAGGCTACTAAAGGTTTAGCTATGGACTTTAGCTGGCAGGTGCTGAAGAATCCCTAGTTGTTCACATAGATTTATTTTGTTTAATAGGTATATTGGCATAATCACGACAGTTCGGAAAGTTAAAAGCTTGAAAGTTACAATTGGCTGACAAAGCTGTGGTGCCAACAGCACGTAGTTTTATATAGGCCTACAATGCACTCCAAAAGTGTTAGGACAGTGACACATTTTTTGTTGTTTTGGCTCTGAACTCCAGCACATTGGATTTGAAATGTAACAGTGACTATGAGGTTAAAGTGCAGACTTTCAGCTTTAATTGGAGGGTTTTACATCCATACCAGGTGAACCGTGTGGACAAATTAACGTAAACTTTAATAAAGTCATCATATTTATGCGACCAAAATGTTTGTATACTTCTTGAAAAGTGTGCTCTCGAATATACTCAGTGAAACCCCGGAAGTAACTGCATCACACGGAGTTTAAACTATACTATAGAGAAAATGTCGCCTACTTAACGACTTTTTCGTTAAGCCTACCTAATAATATGGAAGGATGCTGATTCGGACACAGCCCAGCACAGCATCGCTACAGCCTTACATACAACTTCGGGGGTAAGTAAAACAATATCACATTCTTCAATCTTCAAAATAGATGAACTATCCCTTTAAGGATTGTTTCTCCTGACTTATTTATCCATAGATTTCAATAGGAAAATAAGTCACTGTTCCATTTGAAATACAATGTGCTGTAGCAGAGCCAAAACGACAAAAAATGTGTCGCTACCCTAATAGCGACACATTTTTTGTCGTTTTGGCTCTGCTACAGCACATTGTATTTCAAATGTAAGTAGCCTAATGTAAAAAGTAGCCAATTAATTTTTGTATTGCTGTGAGATTATAACAAAACCAGGAACACTGATCAGAATTGAATATGAGTAGCCTATAATTTCTAGCCACAATCCAAATATTTCACGTAAGCGCATCTGCATGTAGCTCGATCCTAATGTGAATTTGTCGAATGCAATTTGTTTCAAAGCATTAAACGAAAAATTGCAGCTGTCGAAAGTAAAGCTTAAAAATATTTTAAGGAGAAAATACTTTTCTTGGCTTTTGCAGTAGATGGCAGCAAAAGACAGTTGTTGCAAGCATTTTAAATTAAATGTTATATTTGAAACTGAGGTTAAGGTGTTTTTTCAAAAGGACTGCAAGATATTTCTCACAGCGTCACAACGAAACGGCTTAGTAGCCTTACTAGCCTATCACCCATTAACAATTCTTTAAACACTTAATCAGGTAGTTAAAATACAAACTACAAATTTCAATCACTTGTTAATGTTTGTAATGCTTTAAATTATTTGTGACAAACATTAAAGGGCAAGTTACTCTGATGCATCTGTATTGACAAAATGCAATTTTAGCAAATGAAAACAATATCGAGAGGCACAACTTCACAGACTGACATCTCACATAGATGCTCTAATTTGAAATAAATGCATGCCACACCAGAAAAACAATTTCTTTCTCCATACTTTCCTCTTTCCATCACTTTGGAACAGGTTAATAGGCTATTCATCTCATCTGTCCATAAGACTTTGTTCCAGAAGTTTTTTTAAATGTACTTTTTAACAAACTAACCTGGCCGTTCTGTTCTTGAAGCTTACCAGTGGTTTGCATCTTGTTGTGAACCCTCTGAGGTTATGTGTAGCTAGTCTTCTCTTTATGATAGTCTTTGATATGTCTACGCCTACATCCTAGAGCAGGGCTGCCCAACCTTGTTCCTGGAGATCTACCGTCCTGTAGGTTTTCACTCCAACCCTAACAAAGCACACCTCATTCAACAGCTAGAAATCTGATTGAGCTGCTAATTAGTAGAACCAGGTGTGCCAAATTAGGGTTGAAATGAAAACCTACAGGATGGTAGATCTCCAGGAACAGGGTTGGGCAGCCCTGTCCTAGAGTGTTCTTTATCTGTTTTACAGTTGAAAAGGTTTTTTTTTTTTTTAAAGGGCTTTTTGTATCTAATTCCAACACGGATCACCTGTTATGGATGTATATACCCTCAAATTAAAGCAGACAGTCTGCACTTTGACCTCATATCATTGTTTTATTACAACTCCAATGTACAAGAGTGCAGAGCCAAAAAAAAAACTAAACTAAATTTGTGTTTCTGTCCCAATACTTTTGCATTTAACTGTGTGTGTCACTGCTACAAAAGACATGGACACAGCACTACTGGAGTCCCATTTCACAGAGTACTAACACATGGGTAAGTTAAGCACATACACAGGCCACCCTCTTCACATCCCACTTTGCCTTAAATGCTTAGGGACATTTCCAAATATGGTGCCTATTTATAGCTGCTCCGTATCTGAAAGTGCAGCTTGCCTGCCCCAACGGTCATGTTCAAAAGCCCAGAGATAAACATGAAAGTGACTTTCCATAAGGAGACTTACTTTGCTGGCTCTGTTGCGACACATAATCCCTCTCCCCTAACCGGTTGTTGACCTGACCCCAACCCCCCAACCCCCCCCCCACCTCACCAAGCATTTTTCCTAGTCGGCTGGAGCAAAAAAGGAATGGATGGGGGACACGTGGTAGAGAGCAGGTTGTCCGTCAACCCACTGCTGCAGCGACGGCAGGAACCACCCACCTCACTGGGGGATGCCTCTGCACCATCAGCTGCCTTCCGGCTCACTGGGGCAAGCCAGTTAGTGCACCTGCTCCCCTGGTCATCTCAATAACTGCCACTCCACAGGCAGACTGCTGTACACTGATGACATTCCACAATTAGAAACACGCTCCCTCTCACAGACACCATGGTAACCCAACAGCCTCCTCTACCCATTTCAGACCAGCATAGAGTGCGCAAAGTACACTGACAGACCTGAAGCAGCAGCACCCTGTCTGTGCTTATAACATTTTTGTTATTGCTTACATACCGCTGTTTTAGCACCAGGAACATACAGAGATTGATTGACTTATAGTGATTTTTGATTATTGTAGGCATAAAAATCAATAGTATGAAGGTACTATAGGCTGAAACATATATTAATCATAATTGTTTGCCTGTTTCCAACTGATTCACTTCAGTCGGAAACAGGCAAAACCGTGTGTATAAATGATACAGTACATGCTACTAGTCTATACAAGTCACCGTCGATCAATCTCCTAAATGACAAAAACAAGATAAATAAAGAATATTTTAAAAAAACAAGTGTTATCATTTTGTTGGCTTGTTATTATAAGCCATGCTGTCTTCTTCAGTTAGTGGAACAGAACGTCTTTTTATTAAACGTAGATATATCGGACAAACTCCCAGCAGTACGAAGTGCAAATGTATGTAAACATCCCAAAAACAGCGCAATGCATAAGGTATGAATGGGAATCTGACATTAGGAATTGCAAATTGTTCTCATTTAAACCCCCCCCCCCCCCCCCCCCCCCCAGACATTACAGCAATCTACCCACAGCACACACGCTACTATTGCTATTGCCTCACTGCTGAAGGCCTGCCCATCTTCTATTCTTAATTTCCTAACCCTCTTATTTCTTCCTCTTTTGATGAGGAACAGGAAACGTGCTGAAAAACTGTTAACTGTAACTTTATGTTCTATTCTTGTAAATTCTAGACGTATAGTTGCTTCTTAACCCTTTCCTGTAACTAATTAAATAAATAAATAAATAAAATACCTCTGCAGGCTATTCTTGCGAGTTGTGAAGAATACATGCCAACTCATCTCCAGGTTTCTGTATCGCTTGCAAAATCCCAATTACAAACACAACCAAGGCATGCCAACGCAAGAGGATGTTCCTCAAAATCAAAGATGTGACATCTGCTCATAGGAAAGTATACATCTGCTTTACTATTATTAAAAACATGTTTTTTTTCCAGTGATACATATTTGGTCAAGAGATGATCTCCAAATTGAATCCAGACAGAGGTCTTTACAACCATGGCACAGTCTGAACCAGTTGGTTCAAAAAAGCTAAATGCACAGCTGCAGATTAAATACCATCAACATTCAGTATAAAGTAATGGCAGGTCAGCTGTTTTGACTATTTCTTTCAAAAGACTCAATGTGAACAGAATTGAAAACAATAGGTATCATGCTGTGGAGAAAATGCTCTCATTTGAGTTTATTTCTTGCTACCCTAGACCTACTTTATTATTCCGGTTTGAAAATGGCAGGGTGTAAACCTTGTTAGCAAGGTGCCGAAAATAAAACTTGGGATTTAAAAAGGACTTGTCCACTATACCTCAAATGATTGCTTATTTTAACAAAAAATAATGAACAATGTTTGTGCTCAAAGTACAGTACTGTGCAAAAGTCTTAGGCATGCTTAAAGCGAAGATACTTTCAAAAATAATGAATAAGTTTCTAAATAACAATTGACTATAAAGAGCAGTGAACAGTAAAAAACTAAATCAAAGCAATATTTGGTGTGACCCATTGCCTGCATCAGTTCTCTTAGGTACACAGTTTTATAAGAAAATCAGTTGGTAGGTTGTCCCAAGCATCTTGGAGAACTTGCCACAGTTCTTCTGCAGACTGTCTCGCTTGCTTCTGTCTGTCCAGGTGATCCCAGACAGTCTTGATGATGTTGAGATAAGGGCTCTGTGGAGGCCATATCATCTGTTGCAGAACTCCTTGTATTTCTTTTCGCTGAAGATAGTTCAATTTACTTTTTGGAAAATGAATGTTTGGAAATCTAAAATTTGCTCTTTTCTACTGACACACTAATGCAGAAGACAAAAAATAAACACTAAGAAACTGTACCTTTGACAGGGAGTCCACTTTAGCTCAGTAGATGTAAGACATAGGAAGCAGTGGATCAAATGAATGTCCTGAAGCTATAACCTGACAAAAATATATGTTAATGTGTCTGAATAAGAAAAATGTGATTTTATATAATGGTGACGGTCTGTCAACATGGGTGTATTGATCCAAAGATGATAGGCTTGATAATTCGACACAAACTCAGATTTCAGGGGTTTCTGCACAGCTGAAGTTACACAATGAACCCGATTGTCTATATATTTAAATTTATTCATAAATATATTTATTTAATAGGTAGATGTCCTTATTCATACGTAGGATGGTAGAGTTTATAATTTTGCTGCTTGGCACATCAGTACACACAATATTTTCCTGAACAAAACAACAGGAATGGTGACTGAGACGAGTATAAATTAAGTAAACACAGATCTCCATTCCTGGATAAAATGGCATTTCAATTTACTAGAAAAACTCTATTTCAGTGGCAAACTTCAATCCAGTTAACTTCAATTATTTAACTTCAGTCCATCTTTAATGGTATGACAAGGTCCTATTGTCTCTATGAATAATTCACACGCAGGAAAAAACGAAGACAATTCAAATATATAAATGCAAATATTCTTAGAATAAAAGCAAAGGAGCACAGCAGTACTGTGATTTCAATCGGAATGTGATTTACCACCAACTGAAGAGTGCTGCCTCTCTAATGTGTGTGTGTGTGTGTGTATGCATGTGTGTATGCGTTTGTGTGTGTGTGTGTGTGTGTGTGTGTGTTTGTGGGTGGGGGTCCACAACCTATGGTGTTTTGTCAGAAACCTGAGTGATTTTAATGATTGTGACTGCACAGAACCTTGGCCTTCTTTAAATACATATCAGTATTGATCACCAGTCAGCTTTCAGCCATGGGAGCCATTCAAAAACCCATTACAGCCATGTTTCCATTCCTATATTTCCTCTTTCATGTCATCATTGACAACATGGTTGAGCTCAGCTGTGCTGCTTTTTACCTCGCCCATGCAATTACCATACATTGAGCCATCACTTATTAGTGCATTGCTACCTTATTAGGAAACACACAGAACCAACAACAGGGCTAAAAGGTTTTAAGCTCGGCAGTGACATATAAGTGACAACGTTAGTAAAGTTTTTTAATTATTCAATTCATTTTCATGCATTTTCCTCTTCTGTTCCTTATTGTTCACCAGCAATAAGGTTTTGGCTGGAACAGAAACCCTGAGAACCGTTAACCTCCCAAAATTAGGCTCACTACAGGCCTCCCCGTGAATGGCTCTACCAGATCACCTCTGTTTTACCTGTGTGCATAGGCTTGGGGAGAGAGCGCAAGTGAGAATTACAGCACACCTTTTTTTCCCTTACTGTTTATATGATGATAAAATGCACACTGCCAGGTAATTTTCCCATCTATATTGCACCCAGAAGCTCATAGAAGCCTCCTTTAAATAATGCATTAGGCGTGTTGTACCCAGAACCAATGAGGTCACTGCTGTGTCCCACTGCAGGCTCACTGTGAGTGGGGAGGGGCATCAGGCTAAAGACTGGGAAGCTGGTCAGAGATTCACATCTTTTCTGCTCTATCTTCGCTCATTTTTCTCTCACGTGTTCCTTGGGGGGACGGCTGTATTATTAGAATGCCCTCACCTACTTATCAAAGGGCAGCTGGCAATAAACGGTCACCGTACAGTCAAACTGTCTGTAAGCATCTCCTGAAGGTTGCAGTGAACCACACAAATCATAGAGAAGATGGGGAGAGCCTGTCACGGAAGTGGGAAAAATATATCGGTGTGTGTGCGCGCGCATGTGTGTGTGTATGTATGTGTGTGCGCTTGCACATGTGTGTCTGTGCTCCAAAACAAACAAAAAAAAACCTGTGGCAATGAAGAAAGGTAAGAGACAGATGGCAATGACTCGATTATTACATAAATTAAGCGTGTCAAATTCATTCCATGAAAACTCTGTTGCTCCAATTATGTCCATTCGGGTCTTTTCCGTTTGGTTTAATGGCTGTAGACTAACACAGAAGTGACCTTGTGACATGCCATGTGATGCATTGCAAGTAAATTAAATATCACTTAATCCCAATGCACCTCATCTAAGCCTCACGTCCCAAGGGACTAACTAAAGAGTCTGCTACAACCTCTGCCCATCCGTGAATCAGTTCAGCAGCTGGAAACTTCAGTCATGTTCAGTCACTATTACAGTTATGAATTGGTTACTGAACAGACAGACACAGAAGGCCAAGACTGAAAATAAAACATTTTACAGACAAACTGCAAATTGCATTAAAAACAGAAATCTGTAATCATCATCAGGCGGAGTTTGTGTCGACAGCTTTGTTAATACAGCTGTTGGACTGCTTGGTGACACTGGACATCTTGGGACAGCGGGGGCGGATGGGGAGCTGATGCTTTTCATGCTCAATTTTTAATCATGACTCATACCTTCACTTTAGGTCAAGTTAATTTGTTTGATTCAAGGATTCTATTGAATGTCTTTACTTGATATGTTTGTTTGTGTGTTGTGGGTCTGCCCCACTGTCTATGTCTTTTTTGTTGTTGCTGGTGGCTACACCTGAATTTCCCTCATGGTAAAATAAAAGTTATTCTATTCTATTCTATCTTCAGAAATAAATGTGTGATATACAGATCCTTTCCAAAAAATTAGAATATCATGGAAAAGTTTTTTTTTCCATAATTCCATTCAAAAAGTGAAACTTTCATAGATTATAGATTCATTACACACAAAGTGAAATATTTCTAGCCTTTATTTGTTTAATTTTTCATAATTTTGGCTTACAGCTCCAGAAAACCCCCAAAACAGTATTTCAAGAAATTAGAATAATGTGTCGAAAATCAGCATTTACTTCAGTTATTTCAGAGAATGAGTGGAGTGGCTTGACTCGAGGAATCCGACAGTTGTAGCCCATGTCCCGGATACGTCTGTACGTGGTGGTTTTTGAAGCACTGACTCCAGCCTCAGTCCACTCCCTCTGCATCTCCGCCAAATTTTGGAATCGTCTTTGCTTGACAATCCGCTGAAGCCTACGGTCATCTCTTTTGCTTGTGCACCTTCTCCTGCCACATTTTCCCCTTCCACTAAACGTTCTATTGATATGCTTGGACACTGCACTCTGTGAACAGCCAGCCTCCTTAGCGATGACCTTTTGTGGCTTACCCATCTTCTGGAGGGTGTCAATGATGGTCTTCTGGCCAATTGTCAAGTCTGCAGTCTTCCCCATACTGAACCAAACTGAGATAAACTTTGCAGGTGTTTTGAGTAAATTGGATGATAGTGTGACACTCAGTCTAAAACATTAATTCTCTGAAATAACTGAAGTAAATGCTGATTTTTGACACACTATTCTAATTTCTTGAAATACTGTTTTGGGGGTTTTCTGGAGCTGTAAGCCAAAATTATGAAAAATGAAACAAATAAAGGCTAGAAATATTTCACTTTGTGTGTAATGAATCTATAATCTATGAAAGTTTCACTTTTTGAATGGAATTATGGAAAAAAAAAAAAAACTTTTCCATGATATTCAAATTTTTTGGAAAGGATCTGTATACTATATGTATACTGTATATACCTCAATTACAGTAGAACACCGAGTGATAAATGGAGGCATTATGCCTGAAACAAATTAGAAATATCTGAAGTAGGCTGTGGATATGAAACACATATGTTAATGCAGTCTGAGGATCTCTTTCACACCCGATTGCATATGTCAGTGTTGGAGGCTGTGAGTCATTTAGGTGAATAAATAAATAGTTTTGGACAATTTTGAGTCCATTCATGTAAGGAAGAATCAAGGACATTTTTCGTACTCATAACCAAAAATATAGGCTGCAGCTTATGGTAAAGTAAGCAGCTTAAGTTCTTTCGTTCGCTGCATCGATGACAGCTGACACTATACAAGCTGCTGCGCCTTTGTGCAGTGCCTCCTAACAGCTGGGCATTACTTGCCTGTCTGAAAACATTAAATCAGAAGATACATCCACTCTGTGTGCTGCTGGGTGCAAGACCTGCGCGCGTCGCTCTCTAAGACATTGTGGTCAACTGCCCAGCCTCTCTACAGCCGCTGCTCTGTGAGAAACCCCAGCAGGGATGTGTATGTGGGTAAACTACACTGTTCATTCATTAACACCACTATCGTGTCCTCTCGCTGGAGTCATACAAGGGTAGAACCGAGCTACAGATTGATTCCTGAAATAAATTTTTTTTAAATGCACCAGACCAGCTTAGGGCTTGATGGCACATTGGTTTGGCAGGGCAATCTGGGCGGCTTTCTCCGACATTTACAAAGCAGCAATTGTCTACTTGGATCATCCGCGTAAAGAACAAGGCACATTTTTGTCCCTAATCTTTTCTTCTTTCTCACTTTCCTGTTTGCCATGTCAGCAACACTGTTCTTTTGTGTCTTGTATGACACAAAATAATGAGCAAATGAAGACTCAGCACCAGTTAATAGGAATCCTTAGTGTAATACAGAGAAAGCAACTCCGTACTGGAAAATGAAGAGTCTATTAGTATGCAGACTGGTGCATGTTTACTTTGTCTCCCCTCACCTTTTCACCTGATTAATGAAGCAAAATATTGAACTCTCTGTAGCAAACTGTTCTCTCTTGCTCTCTCTCTCTCTCTCTCTCTCTCTCTCTCTCTCTCACACACACACACACACACACACACACACACACACACACACACACACACACACACACACACACACACACACACACACACACACACACACACACACACACACACACACACTCTCACTCACACACACACAGGGAACTGGACAATGTGACAGTCTGGATAGTTGTGTACCATATAACAGAGGAAAACACTTGCAAGTGTATGAATGCTAAAACATCAATTTGAATCTGCATTACTTCTATTACATTACATAATTTCCTTATCAACATTATCCAAGGTGGCTTGCATACCTTTTACTTGAGTTCAGTTGCTGATCACTAGTTGAATGAAAAGGTGGTTTGCCCAAGCCCATAAATATAGAGCAACCTTCAGTCAGATGATGGAATTCACAGTCTGAACCAAGTTTCAATCTCAATGGACAGACTAGTGTATGTTAACAACGATGGCATGTTTTAAATGAATGAATGAATTTGTGCCAGCAACAAATTAGATTAGAAAATGTACAAAATATTTGGATATTCACTGAAAATGTTGATTATCATTTATGTACTCAAGAGTCAGCCGATAACTAGAATACATTTCTCATACCGATACTGGGAGTCCAACCAACAATTATTCAGCTACCGGGTGTGGTATACTCAGAGAAATGATTAATGATTAAACTCAAAAAATTATTTCATTTCACACTCCTGACTGGACAGCTCCACAATTAGCATTTGAAAGGTGGCAGTTGATAATCTTTGTTCAGTGTTTTTTCCCCCCCAGTTGACAGTTTCACACCTGCCGCTAGATGTCAGTCTTGCACACCATAATCGGCCACCATCATTTTTCCCTAGAAAAGCTCTTTATCTGCCAGAATGTCCACAAGCAGGGGTTTCTCTTCACAGAGACACTAAAACAGGAAAAATATATGCCATTTTACAAACATACTTCAGTTTACTTTACTACGTTATTGTATCACTTACCTTTCCTTCTCCCTTTACATTAAATTATGGATCAATTTACCAATTTATTTATCTCTTCTTTCTCTCCAACAATCTTCAGTCTGCCCAGCTTTTGCCTGCATTTAGCTCTTTAAAAAAATTGCTTCTCTATTTTAAAAAATCCCCAAATAGGTGTCTAGAAAGGATTTCCACTGTTAGCCAAATGCTATCAAATGTCTCATCACAGATTTCCTGATTGTACAGATGACTGCACAGCACAATGAGATCTGGCTGAATTAAATGCTTTTCACTGTGAGGCAGTATGGAAAGCTGGTGAGCCCAGGGAGGCAATTTGTGAAGTGGGTTCCAGCACCCAGGGGTCCTCACAGTCACTCCTAACCATTCTACTGCCCCCTGCTGGCTGGTTGCGAAATGCTGCGTGCTGCACTGATCTGGCTGGGAACCAACAGCGGTCCAGTCCTGAGGGTCAGCAGAGACTGGGACAGCTGGCTGGGCTCTGGAGGCGATGGGCTGAACCACCCAAATTCTTCCAGCTGGTCCCGTTCCTACTCTCCACAGCCTGGGAGAATAGGGGCAGCCCCGCCTACACACATGTCCCATCATCAGGCATGAGGGCCGCCTGGGGCCCCAGAGGGACTGCTGAGCTCTCACAAGCTGGCTTCATCCCGTCTCAGTGCATATAATTCCCCCTGACCATAAGGTTGCGCTTTACTTGTATTTAAAGGTCCCCTGTCATACTTTTTTTTTTTGGCAATTTTATATTATTCCACAAGGTCTACCAAACATGTTGAGAAGGTTTTTTTTAAGGGAAAAATATAGCAAAACATTTTTAAAAATATATAAATCCAGTGAGTTTTTTTACCCTTTGAGCTGAACAGGCCATTTTGGGTGGGCGTTGCATGTTTTTTTTTCACATGCTCTGCATAGATTGACCCGGAAATAAACAGTGTGTCTATAAATCAACCGTATTATGTTCAAGCCGGAGTCGGATCGGTTGTTGGACACACACTGGATATTTGTGTGCAAATGCAATTTTCTCTCTCTCAAAAGAAAGTTGCGAGAGGTCTGGTAAATCTTTGAATATTAAATTCAATTTGGACCAAAATATGGCGGATATATGAAATACAGATGGGCCTCATTATTAAAGATTCAACAATAAATAGTTTGTTTTAATCACTAATATCAATAGTGTTTTCGCGCCATTTTATTTTACCTTTAGCAAAGTAAACTACGGCCGCACACAAGTTGTCCCCACCCACGTTGTACCCAAAAAAAATGTATTTGTGACTTTCAGCCGGTGACATCAATCTTTGCTACATGAGAAGAAATATACTGTACAGCTATGTTAGCTGCCAAAATAATTCCAAATGTGATTCATATTGAATGGGTCCCCTGTGAGCTAGAAGCAGAACAATGGACCAGGAAACAGGTATACAGAAGGAATACTTGCCAAAAGGAATTTATGTCCCCCAAAATGTCAGTCTAAACTTGGGTTGTAAGAAAATATAGAAACACATGTTAAATCTGCTTCCCTTAAGCAGAAGCAGATGAGATGGGGTTGTCAGTAAATCCAAGCTGCAACTGAGCTCTCCCATTGTGCACTCTGAGTTTAAGTACAAGGCAATTCATCATCATCTGCTAGATATCTGCACTGTAGCCAGTCAGTGGAGGTTAAAATTCCTTTGTATAGGTATGAATAAACACTAGACAATAACAGCTCATGAAGACAATACATTATTACACTCAGTTTTAGGGGATGACATGTAATCTAACAACGACGGCATTTTATCCACTGAGTAATACATTTAAGCCGTAATGTATTACCATCATTTATATTCTTACGTGGTATTTATTGGTCATTTCAGTGGCTATCAGCCTCATGTTGCTTCCTTAAAAGCAGCGTGCAGTCAAGAACAACATGCGATAGCCATTATTGTAAAGAGCAGCTCACACTTTGAAGATGTGCCAAGATAATCTTCAACTTTCTTTTACAATTGATTTATTTCAAATAATTAATTAAGACAATTTATACAATGACTTAGTTGGCTGACTGTGGATTACCTCAAATGTATGGATTTCTGACAGTTACGCATCCAGAACACCATAAATCATATGTCACCCCATTAAAATGCCAAATCATCGACTGCTTGTAAACCATGAAGTAAAAATATATGATTGAGCAATGCTAGGCCTACTCGACAAGGTGTATTAATCCAAAGAGAGTTCTCAACTGAAAATTCAATCAAGCTATTCTTAATTAACAACAACTGGTTTTATGCTTTATCATTGTCATTCACGTAGCAGACACATTTAACCAACTTAAGGTCATTTTTAGCATTTTGTCTATACAGCCTGTGGGGTTGAACATGCAACATCTAATGGCATATTTAGAACCACAATTATATATAGGTTGGTCATATGGCTCTTATTGCCTGTTATATCTGTTGCGAAAAACTATGTATTGCAGCAAACTGTTTCATTAAAACTCTCTTTGCAATGTAATGACAAACCAAGTTACATCACATTTTCGGAGAGATACATACATTTAGTTAACAACTGAGCATCAGCTTAATTGTTTCTCCTCACAAACATCACACTCTCGTATAAAACAGTACCACAAGATAAAATATTTTGGCCCAAAGACAGCACATCTGTCTTCCAATTTGTCTTTGTTTGACATTCCATCTTATTAAAGGTGTTTATATTTAAGTATTTATTTCACATTGTAGCATAATCCGAATTTAAACATTTTGAAGTGAATTTCTCAATTTAATCAGGTTTCTGATTAACAATATGTGATTTCAAAATGTGCCCCTGTATGATCTACTATATAGTGATATAAAAAGCGTGGCAATGTAGGTATCCAGTCAGAAACTGGAAAAATAATAATCCTTAATCATGTTTTATAGTCCCCCTGAGTTATTAAAGCACAACGGTGGATCAAAGCAACACATCAATACATCCCCCTACTGTTTTGGGTCACATAATGATATGCAAGGAAAATATGCTTGCAATTTTATACTAAAAATGTCAATGTTGCCGTTGAAATGCTGGCTGAGACCTACATCCCAGCATCCCTGGCTCCATTTACAAGAATGCGGCAAAAGCAAAAGTGTCTCAAAAGCATTATTCTTCTTTGGCTTGTACCAATTATGAATAAGACTGTCTGTGTTTACCTCTAAAGGAGGCTCCTTAGATCACTTTCTCCAGTTCATCCCACCCTGCGTAGCAGCAGGAAGCCACCCACACAGATGCTTTCTGCCCTGGTTCCCAACGGGAAAAACAAAAGTTGGCTCTGCAGCAAACAAACCTGCCGGAATATGTGGGAGATGAACTGGGAGAGGGCAACAGCAATTAATCCTCGTTCTTCCAGGCAAATTTCAGGGGAGGGGGGGGGGGGGGGTCTGCTGTTGAAAAAGCAGCACAGCTCAGTAGAAACGGTACAGTAGAAACGGCACGCTGTTCATCTCCCTGTGCTCAAATATCTCTTTTATATGTAGTACCCTGTAACAAACCCCAGGTATCCTGGCACTGACCTGGGCGTAATGCTTGCATATACAAACACTATTTATTGTGAACTGGGTCACTGACTATTCACAAATTTAAAAACATTGTTACTCTCAGAAAAATCATGAGCATTAATAGGAAAAAGCTGGCAGAAAAAATCTTAAATTAGGCAAACATTGCAGCAGCACTTGTCCAAATGCCCATATAAAAACAGCACCATAGAGCTATTTGGTCAGATGACTTGGCCGCATGTTATGTCTTCCCTGCCCCTCCTACTGTTTATGGGATTTAACTAGCAAATCACACAAGGAGTTTAGGACAGGGGTTCCCAAACCGGTCCTGAACGTGAACATGCGGAGTTTGTTCTACATGGCATGCATAGCTATTTCTGACATAATGTGTCTTAAGAGGGCGAATAATTCCTCCAAACATGAAAAGCATCTAATTAAGAAGAATTAACAGCTTGTTAAAATTCAGTATACACAGGGGTCCCCCAGGACCGGTTTGGGAACCCCTGGTTTAGGACACCAGCTGGAGAGTGGCGAAAAGTCTAAGAACATAAGAACCACAAAGCAGGCCAGGAATTTCACCCTAGAGGTCCCCGTTTATGTTAGCATATGTGTGATGTAAATGCTAGGGGGAAAGTTTCAACTTTTTTGACATATTTCTTTTCTTGTTTCCTTATTTATTGCTCAGTTTAGACTACCCCGTTGTATTGATCAAAAGGATTTAATTCAGAAACATCATCAAGGATGCATTGAGAACATGTACATTAGACACTATGTCATAAGTCTTTTTTAATGTCTACATGCTGTATGCATAAGCAGTATTTCAAATAAAATGTAAAAAATTATTAATTTAATTTTGCATTAAATAATGATATATGATCTGTACATTATGTGAATCTGCAATACTTACTTGTGAAAGTGGGCATGCTTGTTTCTGTGGAATATTTACTGAACTAATAATGTAATTGATTAGTTAATTTATACAGATAAAGCAGACTAATCTACCAATTGTCTCCTTTATTTCCCTTTTTCAATGCAATGCCTTCCTATGTGAAATAAGCGGATTCAGCATGCCATCCCTCTGCTCTCCTTGAAACAAATCTTACTTAATTGTCAGTTTATAGGATAATGACTTATTACCTGAATCCATTAACAATGACACTTCAATCAGTCTAAATGTGATTGAGGTTCCCAGGAAAGCGTTTGTTGGCGGTGGCACTGAACTCCTGTTCTATGGCAATTGGAAATGTGCTAAACAATAAATATTTAGTGATTGATGTATGTCTTCAAAGAATTAATATCCTAGATGATTGAAAAGAGACATGACATGTCCTGCCTTTACTTATAGATATCCTAATCTGAGACACACAGCACATTTAGGTGAGCTTTACCAATAAATCAATCATTTTCAAGACCTTGCACGCACATTGTGTGTTAATTACTTTCACTTTACATTCAGTACTTTGGCTTTTCTATCAATATCATGCTTCCAGAGACAAAGTGCATCTACTCCTACTATATATATATTATATTCTCCGTTAGAATCTAAAATATGAATTTACCTAGCTCATGAAAGTTTATAATTACGACAAAGGCTATAGCCTTCAGTAGGCCTATCTAATATTAGTATAGTCTCTTTCAATCTAATATTAGTATTTCAGCTACAAAAAGTCTCTTGCCTGGTAACGTGTCTGAGTCTAATGAACTTGCCTCATGAGAGACTAAGGAAAGCCACCAGACTGGCATCTCTTCAGGTAATAAAGGTCTAAACAGAGTTTGTGCAAATGTCCCTAAGCTGGAGCCATCTTCTACTTACTGCCAGCTTACTGCCTACCCTGTGAACAACTCAGCGGCAGGATTTACAAAACCTAATATCCACCTGCTGCATTTTCAGGTTGATTCATTTTTTTTTTCTTCTGGCTCTAAATCACTGCTGTAGTGAAAAAATTGCCTCATGAATCAAATGTCTGGGGGAACCTGCTAAGATGAAAAAAGGAAAATGGTAAGTAAAAAAAGAAGCAATATTTTTTTCCCAGATGGTCTTTAGGTAAATCAGCACCATCTTCCTCACACTCTCCCACATAGTAAAATGAATACAACACATATGCCTATATTTCCTGCATAAAGGCATAGGCCTATGGAGTTAATGTTTCTCAAATATCTATCAATATTTCCTACACTATTTGCAGGTTATTAATGGAAAGGCTTTCTTAAGGTTTCATCAAAACTCAGGGATCTGATAAAAAATGTTTAAAAAACAGTCTATTTATCTACTTTGTTGACTGTTAAATATTTAACACTGCCCAGCTCAGCAGTCTGTGCTGTTCTAAATGTAAATTTGAACAAAATGTTACCATTCAGCAAGGTACAAGCCAAAGATTCAAATTAATCTGTGGTGAAATACATTTGATTTTCCGTTTGGGTTAAAGGTTAAACAAACTTGCAGAGTAAGGTCTGCATCCACAGAACCTTTCCATTACACAGATTTTATGATCTTTGCACATATTATAGATCATAATACTTTCAATGACTTTCTGATCATGGCCGGATTTGTATTTCCTTGCCAGAAAAAAAAGTAGGTAAACTTTACTGGAAAGAAATATTAATTTGATTTAAATGAGGTCCAGCATCACAAATAAAGGAGAAAAAAAATGCTTGTCTTAAAACTAAACAATTTCTGGAACACTACAGACTGAAATAGAGAGAGATGAAATATAGAGATTGTCTACATTCAACAAGAATCAAGTATTCATTGAATTGCCTTCTCATCAATGTCTGTCTTAAAAGTAATACTGAGATGATGTCATTCATTTATAGCAGCCGTGACACATGCATCATAACAAGTGTTCATTGAATGCTAAAGAGTAAAGATCAAATAAAATCTATAACAGGGATATTCACAGAATATGAATGGAAACATGTATGTGCCCTGAGTCTGCATATTAAGTTATTCTCATTCAATTTTATTCACACTTGTGAACGAATGACCGATTTAACAGGACAGACATTACACAATATAGTACCCCTGGGCCAATTAGCTTAATACTGCTGACTTCAATCATTCTGCCACTGTTCTTTCGGTCTGAAATTGGCAATACTGACCCAGCCTACAACAAGCTGGCAGTGACAGCTGGTGCTAACCATGGTGCAGAAGCCCACTGCTTTGCCATTTACATGACTATATAATGCACACAAGTGACACCGAGGAAGCAAATGGCTCCCATTGAAAAACCTCATTCCAAATTTATCTCAAAAACGAATCATAATCTCAATATATCGTTATGACTAATGACTACAACAATAGCGAACAAGTGTATTTCATGCAGCTGATAGAGCCTAACACCATGACTGCCCATCTGGCTGCATATTTTAGTCTCATGGCGCTTTTAATCCAGGATCCTACAGTGTCAACAGTTATTTAACTGAAGTAGCAGAGATTGAGAAATTAACTGTTGTCATGACACACATTAGCAGTACGTTACATACATGGACATTTCCAGTGGACTGTATTTATTGGAAGTTGTGGTGAATGACCTGCAATGTGATGGCCAAAGAACGCTACATTTTTATGACTTAGAGTGTGGGTATTCTGTGTCCCAGCTCAGCAGTACGTTGCTCAACAAAATGTGCACAACAAATGGATTTTCAAATTTGGTCAGGTTTGGAATCGTTTACAATGGCCAGAACCTCAACAGATTTATTTCTGTACCTTATTGAGAGTGTACTATAATGGCAACCAATTATTTCTTGTATAATTTCTACACTGCTCTATGTGTTTGTTGTTTGCTACGCCGCCTCATTGACCTAATGTTTCGATGGCTGAGAGATATTTCTGCCAAATGCTCAGCTTTTGCTAATGCCGTTTGGTCTTTATGCTCAATGTTCCATGGACAGCTTCAGTATAAACATTATTACCACCTGTGCTACTACATTAAAAGCCTGTAACAGAGAGAGGGAAGGGAGGGGTTTTTAGAGTAGTGATATCCCCCTGAACCTGCTGCCAAGACTCAAAGCATAAGATGAGGAAATTAGATAGCAGCGCTTAAAAAAGGATTTATTTATAATTAGCCTAAGACAATATACATACACACACACACACACACACACACACACATATATATACAGTGCCCTTCACAATTATTGGCACCCATGGTAAAGATGAGTAAAAAGGGTTATAAAAAAATCACCTTTTGGTTAATTCGCTTAATCTCACACTGAAGAAAATAGTAAAATCCAACCTTTAAAAAGTAAATTTATTAACTTATTCTATTTTAACCTCATCAAGAAATAATTATTTTTAACAAAACCACGTGTGCCACAATTATTGGCATCCCTAGACATTATTATGAACAAAATATAACTGAAGCATTTTTTCCATTTATATTTTATTTTTTAAAGTTGATCAGAGTGTTTAGGAACTTTCAAGCAGTAATAACCATGACTTCCTGTTTCACTGGGGTATAAATATGAGGTGACACAGAGGCCATATTTCCTTATTCATACATCAACATGGGAAAGATAAGAGAACACACAAATCAAATGAGGGCTTTTGAGCTTCATAAGTGAGGGAATGGCTATAAAGAAATAGCTGCCCATATCTACCATTAGGGCAATACTTAAAAAGTTCAAAGCAACTGGAACCGTTACAAACTTGCCTGGAAGAGGACCCAAGTTTATTTTGCCCCCATACACAGTGAGGAGGATGGTAAGAAAGGCAAATAAATCCCCAAGGATCACTGTTGGAGAATTACAGAGGAAAGTAGCATCTTGGGGTCATCAGGTCTCTAAAACTACCATTAGACATCACCTCCATGCCTCCAAATTATTTGGAAGGCATGCCAGAAAAAAAGCCTTTCCTGTCTTTTCACCAGAAATGTAAGCACCTGGAGTTTGCTAAACGCTACTGGAACTTTGACTGGAACCATGTTCTATGGTCAGATGAAACGGAAATTGAGCTTTTCAGCAACCAACACTCAAGGTGGGTTTGGCGTAAAAAGAAGGATGGCTATACCAAAAATAACCT
The DNA here is from genome assembly GCA_029718625.1 of Synaphobranchus kaupii. Taxonomy (NCBI): domain Eukaryota; kingdom Metazoa; phylum Chordata; class Actinopteri; order Anguilliformes; family Synaphobranchidae; genus Synaphobranchus; species Synaphobranchus kaupii. The sequence continues at coordinate 102,938,561 of CM056376.1, forward strand.
GATCCCCACTGTTAAGTATGGTGGAGGTTCCGTGATGTTGTGGGGCTGTTTTTCCTCCAAAGGCCCTGGGAACCTTGTTAGGGTATATGGCATCAGGAACTCCATGAAATACAAGGAAATTTTAAATCTGAATCTGGCTACCTCTGCCAGGAAACTAAAACTGGCTCGTAGTTGGATCTTCCAGCAGGACAATGATCCAAAACATACGTCCAAATCAACACAAAAATGGTTAACTGAACACAAAATTAAACTTCTGCCAAGGCCATCTCAGTCCCCTGACCTAAACCCCATTGAAAACCTGTGGGCTGAGCTGAAGAGGAGAGTGCACAAGAGAGGACCTAGGACTCTGGATGATCTAGAGATTCTGTAAGGAGGAATGGTCTCAGATTCCTTGCTCTGTATTCTCCAACCTTATTAGATGTTACGAGAGAAGACTCAGTGCTGTTTTATTGGCAAAGGGAGGTTGTAGAAAGTATTAAATGCAGGGGTGACAATAATTGTGGCACACATGGTTAAAGGTTGGATTTATTATAATTTTTTTTATTGGCAAAGGTTTGATTAAAAGGTTGGATTTTTTTAATTTTTCTGTGTGAGATTAAGATAATTCACCAAATGGTGAATTTTTTATAACCCTTTTTACTCATCTTTACCAGGGGTGCTAATAATTGTGGAGGGCACTGTATATACCATGGCTTGGATAAATACTCGATTCTGATTGGTTGACAGCTGTGCTTTATATGCTTGTATATTGCCTCATTACAGTTGGAAAATCACTACGTGAAAACTTTCCAATTGTATTAAAAGTTCTATTATGAATAACTAGAATAATGAACAGATTGGAAATCAAATAATGGTTGACACATTCAACGTTTCCTTTCATTTATGTGGTGATATGGACGCAAAAACTTGGTATAATGCCCATTTCTTTGTGGACGAGAACTTTGAAGACACTCATAGGCTACTGTCAAAAACAAAAAAAAAGTTGTCTACCGGTAAATGACGCTCGCATACAGTCAAGCCGGAAAGTCTCCCCACCCCTTTCACCTTCTCCACGTTTTATTACGTTACAGACTTAAACTACAATAGATTGAGTTCATTTTTTGCCTCAAACATCTACACACAATAGCCAATAATGACGAAATGAAAACAGGTTTTTAGAAAATATGCAATTTTATTTTACTGACAAAAATAGGTTATTTAGGGGTTACATATCTATACACACCCTTAGCCTAATACTTGGTTGCTGCACCTTTGGCAGCGATTACAGCTTCAAGGCATCTTGGGAAAGAAGCTACGAGCTTGGCACACTTGTTTCTGGACATTTTTGCCCATTCCTCTTGGCATATCCTTGCAAGCTCCGTCAGGTTGGATGGGGAGCATCGGTACACAGCCATTTTCAGCTCTTTCCACAGATGTTCAATTGGATTCAGGTCTGGGCTCTGGCTGGGCCACTCAAGGACATGCACAGACTTTCTCCAAAGCCACTCCTTTGTTCTCTTGGCTGTGTGCTTCGGGTCGTTGTCATGTTGGAAGGTAAACCTTCGCCCCAGTCTGAGGTCCAGAGCGCTCTGGAGCAGGTTTTCTTAAAGGATCTCGGTGTACTTAGCTGCATTCATCTTTCCCTCTATCAGGACTAGTCGCCCCGTTCCCGCTGCTGAAAAACATCCCCACATTATGATGCTGCCACCGCCATGCTTCACTGTAGGGATGGTATTAGCCAGGTGATGAACGGTGCCTGGTTTCCTCCAGACGTGACGCTTGGTATTCAGGCAAAAAAGTTCCATTTTGGTTTCATCAGACCAGAGAATCTTGATTCTCATGGTTTGAGAGTCCTCTAGATGCCTTTTGGCAAACTCCAAGCGGGCTATGATGTGCCTTTTACTAAGGAGGGGCTTCCGTCTGGCCACTACCATAAAGGCCTGATTGGTGGAGTGCTGTCTGGATGGTTGATCTTCTGAAAGGTTCTCCCATCTCCACAAGGATACGCTGGAGCTCTGTCAGAGTGACCCTCGGGTTCCTGCTCACCTCCCTGGCCAAGGCCCGTCTTCCCCGATTGCTCAGTTTGGCCAGGCGGCCAGGTCTAGGAAGATTCTTGGTGGTTCCAAACTTCTTCCATTTACGAATGATGGTGGCCACTGTGCTCTTTGGGACCTGTAAAGCTGCAGAGATTTTTCCGTACCCTTCTCCAGATCTATGCCTTGACACAATCCTGTTTCTGAGGTCTGCAGATAATTCCTTTGACCCCATGGCTTGGAGTTTGCTCTGACATGCACTGTCAACTGTGGGACCTTATATAGGCAGGTGTTGGCAATCCCCAATCATGTCCAATCAATTGAATTTATCACAAGTGGACTCCAATTAAGTTGTAGAAACATCTCAAGAAGTATCAGTGGAAACAAAATGCACCTCAGCTCACTTTTGGGTGTCATATCAAAGTGTGTGCACACTTGTGTACATATGATATTTTACATTTAGATTTTTTATAAATTAGCACAAATGTCTAAAAACCTGTTTTCACTTTGTCATTATGGGCTATTTTGTGTAGAATTTTGAGACAAAAAATTAACTCAATCTATTGTAGAATATGTCTGTAACGTAATAAAACGTGGAGAAGGTGAAAGGGGTGGGGAGACTTTCCGGCTTGACTGTACATGTCGACTGCATGTCAAAACAAGACAGGTCTATCACAACGCTACACAAACCACAGCTTACGAAGCACAGCAGTTAATCTCATAGACTGTAGAAAAATAACAGACTCTTCTCTTCGCAAAATCTGTCTTGGAGTCGAGGGAGATCATGTCAGTCACTGGACATCGGTCAGAAAGCAGCTTGCGAAGCTACGGTCACCATCTCTCACCAACAGGAAAACTTGGAGCTGGATACTATCAGATCCGCTAGATATTGCTCGTAACATTAACATTAATTTCGCTTCTGCCTCCTCAACCCAGGGGGTATTTCACAAAGCAGCATTAATGTTACTAAGTTAGCTGGATAAACGGAGTAAAACCCGGAACCCTCCCAAATCTGGAACATGGACTGAAGTAAAAAGAGCTGTACTGGGTTCTACTCAGTGCAGTTATCCAGCTTTGTGAAACAGTCTACCCCAATGCTCAATCCCACAAGACCCCCGGCTAACGCCCTTCAGGGTGGTTAATGACCCTCGGCTGATCACCACCTCTGTCGTGCCATATATTCTTGTATATGCGCGGCATGTCGTGGTAATATCTTACGTATATATACAGTATATATATATATATATATACGCACAAATATACACACACATATAATAGTCAATATGATTAGCAGCCTAGGTGTTAATTACACACAAACTTCACTTTAGTCTATCATTATCAATTACTAATAATCAATAATTAAAAACTACTTGAATTAACCTTTATTTAATCGGGAATTCCCTTGAGATTAAATCTCTTTTTTCAGGGAAACCTGGCCAAGACAGCAACAACAAATTGCAACACAAAGAAGTTCTAATTTAAACACAAACAGATGAATTATTCAAGCATACACAGTATCTTACAATATAGAACAATAACTAATAATTCACCGTATAATTACAACTCATTAAAAGAGCATGCACTGATATAGTCAGCACTGACCTACTGACTACTTTCAGACCAGTGCAAAAGGGGCTGACATACAATTATCATTCTTTTAAATCATACACCAATTCACAAAATCAGAGCAGAACTATGAAGATTACAAAGTTAAAATGCATAAATGTAACTTTAAAATTAAAAAAAAAATCTTTGTCACTGCTAAAGTTTGCTTGTTTCCCCATTATTTCCCCCTGATTCTGCAGTATGATGTCACAGTGCACCAGATGCACTCCTTAGACCACAAAACGCAATACAAGCCTTAACAGATAAGGATGTGTAGAGCCCAGTTCCTGTTTTTTCTCAGTTGTAATCTGGGATGAAAGTCCCTGCAAGTAAACAACATTAATTTGTGCTGATACAGGTTACAGTACCCCACTGCATTAAGTGGTAAACACTTTTATTTTGACAAATAACAAATAGATCTTAGGTTCTTTAAAGGGGAAAAAGGAGGTTTTATCGAATGATAATAAGCTCATCTGTTTTGTGTCAAGCATCTGTGACAGCACGTGATATCAAATATGAATCAAAGCCGCTGTACGAACATAAAAAAAAATCTGGCAGACAGTACCACAGAGACTGTTACACAAAGACAGAGGATACGCTGTATTTCTCTAAAGTGGAGAGCACAGCACTCTAAGCAATGGAAGATAATCGCTTTACAGGACATAATTTCCACAGTAATTAGTGTGTGAGCTTCACTGATAAAGAAAGAAAGATCTGTGTGAGGATAATTCAAATCTGTCAAAGGTTCAAGCTTTTGTAACGCGAATTGAAACGACTTAAAAACCTAACGATAATTAGAACTACAAAACAGATGGAAAGGAGCCAAGCACACAGAGTAGCTGAGTTGCACTGATTACAGCACAGCAGGGTCTTCACCTATGGTTGACCTGACACGCATCACCCCTGACGATAAAGAACTTCTCATTTCAGCACTGGCTGTTACCAAGAACTACTGTGTACTGACATGGAGGCAATAAACTGTACTTCATCCAAAAGTCACTGCTGAAATTCCATTAAGCATATCATTCTGGGCAACTGCAGCTGGATTATTGGCATGCATTTTGTCCACCCCATTGACCACTCCATACTGTCGTAAACTTGAATGCTGGACAGGACGACTGCTGTTCTCAATATTCAATATTGAGAATTGGATATTCCTAAATTCAGTTCTTCTCAGTGTTCAAAATTAAGATTGATTTTGCTAACGAAACTCATAGAAAAAATTACTGCAAAATGATAAATGTCTCATGACAGGTGACAGTAAGATGTAGCCTAGGCTACGGTGGCCCAGAGGTGCAATCCACATTTGTAAAAAAACAATATTTGTTTCTAAAAAAAAATCTTTCTAAAAAAAAGTTTCTAAATATAAATCCTCATTTCTAAAACAAAATCCTTGTTGCTAAAAATAAATCCTTGTTTCTTAATATAAATCCTCGTTTCCAAAATAAAATCCGTAATTTCTAAATAGAAATCCTCATTTCTAAAACAATATCCTTATTTCTAAATTAAATCCTTGTTTCTAAAAAGAAATCCTTATTTCTAAATAGAAATCCTTGTTTCTGAATATAAATCCTCATTTGTAAAACAAAATCCTTGTTGATAAAAATAAATCCTTGTTTCTTAATATAAATCCTAGTTTCCAAAATAAAATCCATAATTCTAAATAGAAATCCTCATTTCTAAATTAAATCCTTGTTTCTAAAAAGAAACCCTTATTTCTAAAAATTAATCCACGTTTCGAAATTGAAATCCTCATTTCTAAAATTAAATCCTTATTTCTAAATTGAGATCCTCATTTCTGTAAAAATTTATTTTTCTATAAAGCCTGAAAGCTAAATGCTACAGTTAGCCTATGCGCAAAGCATACCACATATAATTTAAAAAAAAACAAGCTTTTCGTTTCCCGTTCATTGTTGCACTGTACGTAGCCTACAGTGGTCTACATTTTAACCAGCTAAGTTACTTGTTGATGTGAAACGAAATTGACTCGTCAAATGAACTCAATGTAGCCTGAGTGGTCCAGACAAATTGCTAACAATAAAGATTGACTGAATACACACTAAAGTCAGGACTTCATGATCTTGATCTGAGGAAAGAAATATGTTGCTGTCCCCTTGGCACTCTCAGATATATATTATATGTACTGATAAGCCCGTGCAAAGAATCACCATGTTTAATTGAATGAAGTACTTATAACTATGAAAGGTGAGCAGAAAGGTTGCCTCCAAGCAGTCGTGCAGGTGGCAGCTAGCCACCACAGATTGTCTTTAAGTCATGGTCATGTCCAGGGCGTTGTAGTGGGGTGAATAGTGGAACTGACTACCCAGGGCCCCAAGGTGAGGAGGGGCCATCAGAAGGCCTGAAATTAAAGGTTTGCTTTAGGAAGGGGGCCCATGGAGACTGCATTTGCATGGGGCCCAGAATTTCATGCTACACCCCTGGTCATGTCCCTAATTTGTGGTATTCTGTATGCTCATGGTGTTAATGGCTTTGTATTAGATCAAAATACCCGTCTGAAATCTTTCATAAGATTTGAAAAGTTCATATTGTCTACATTTTAACCAGCTAAGTTACTTGTTGATGTGAAACGAAATTGACTCGTCAAATAAACTCAATGTAGCCTGAGTGGTCCAGACAAATTGCTAACTAGCCTACTGATTGTGGTCAATTTGCATACTTTGAGAGAAAAACAAAGTTAACCATTTTTGATGGACATGGTAATGAATTGGGACAAATGATAAAGTTGTAAGGTGTAACTGTGAGATAGATATAGGCTACAAAAATAGCCTACTGTAAATCCATGAAAATACTGTAATATTCACCTGGTGCTAACTGCACAGCAATGGGAAGATATGTAGCTACAATAAGCCAATATCATTACGAAAGAGACACGCATGCACACACAGTATATACCCTAGCTCTTTCGTGTATGATATGGCTTATTGTAGCTAGCTCTATTCGCGTAGCGTAATGTGGTGCTACCAGCCAGCCATCTATTGGGCGAATAATAGCTACTGCAGCATTTCCACGGATTTTAGTTATTATGCCAGTCAATGGACTATAGCTTCTCGTTAGACTTGCTATAGAAATAGCACTCTCTCAGACACACTCGTTAATACGTCATGTGGTCCTAGTATGCTTTGCGCATAGGCTAACTGTAGCATTTAACTTTCAGGCTTTATAGAAACAAGGATTTCCTTACAGAAATGAGGATCTCAATTTAGAAATGAGGATTTCAATTAAGAAAAAAGGATTTCCATTTAGAAACAAGGATTTAATTTAGAACTAAGGATTTTGTTTTAGAAATGAGGATTTTGTTTTAGAAAGAGGATTTACATTTAGAAAGAAGGATTTCTATTTAGAAATAAGGATTTATTTTTAGAAACAAGGATTTAATTTAGAAATAAGGATTTGTTTTAGAAATGAGGATTTCTATTTATAATTATGGATTTATTTTTTTGAAACTAGGATTTATTTTTGGAAATAAGGATTTTGTTTTAGAAACACAGATTTCTATTTAGAAATACAGATTTATGTTTACAAACAAGGATTTATATTAAGAAACAAGGATTTCTTTTAGAAATTACGATTTATATTTAGAAACAAGGACTTCTTTTAGAAACGAGGATTTCTATTCAGAAATATGGATCTCATCATAGAAACAAGGATTTCTTTTTAGAAAAGAAGATTTATATTCAGAAACAAAGATTTCTTTTTATACATGAGGATTTATATTTAGAAACAAAGATTGCTTTTTAGAAATGTGGATTGCACCTCTGGGCCACCGTACTAGGCCTACCATGTTGGCACATCTCCAAAGAACACGTTTTTCGGGAGCCACACCACCACAGCTCCCAAAGAACACATCATAATCAGGACATCACCAAAAATCCCAAGATGTCAAACTTTACGACAGACACAAACAAGAGTTTAGTCTCATGGTTACGAACTTCCAATTTCGGACATAGACTTTTCCTTGAAAATAATGAGCATAACTTCCTCCCAAGCTAGTCAGAAAATGTTATGTTCATGTTAAAATTTAACAGCTAGGAACTCCAAATTCCAGCTATTAACAGGAACGGGTGTGTGTGTTTGTCTGACATAATTTCATAATTCCAACACAGTCACGTAGATTCTCCACAGCAAAAAATGTGTATTGCATTTAATGATCGTTCAATTCAAGTAATTTACAGATTGAAAAGCACAAGAGCAGAAGCACAACTTTTGAAACTTCAATTGACTTCACGCCCAGGAACCCGCTGCCCAGCATTCCACACGACACATGCATGCATAGATTTACTCTCAAAGGAAAGAGAAATGTATAAACCACAGAACTATCTGTGGTATAAACCAAACGCACCACATACTATACGCTTCCTGTCCTACCGGCCGCTGAAAGCGTTTCTTCCAGTCGAGCGGAGAAGTTTTCCACCCTTCGCGCCTCTATTGTGATTTTAGTTTAAGCTCCTATTTGCCTATCAGCAATTACGTGCATGATGCACGCTTTAGCCTGCTTGCTAAATAATTCCCTGGAGTCGAAGCCACGTTCTCCCGCATTCCTTTTACGTCCGGTGCGAGTGAATGTTGAGTGCACAGCCGAGAAAACAGGTATGATCCTTTTTTCATCAAAATAGTAGCCTATACCTGGACTCCGAAGGGACAATAACTTGAAAGTTTGGAAAGAAATGAAACCTTGACGTAAAGAATTGCTATCTTTACGTCAATATTTTTCATGCCATTGACCTTTAAAATATAGCCTACCATGATTTTGCCATATGGTAACGGTTTGTGCTGCCTTGTTGTTTGTCCTTAATATTGGCTATGGACCATAGCAATAGCAATGCAATACAGCTATTCCACATCACTGAATACTAATTGACAGACTGAGGTTGGAAAGCATGTCTGCAGGTATCACGAAAGTGCAGTGCACATCTATAGCACACAGGTACAGCACAAGGCTTACTGTCAGTGTCAACTCTGGAAAAATAAAGCAGTGCTAAAATTGCTGGAAGGGATGGGAGCGTCAGGTCGTCTTCAAATCTTGCTGCAGAGGATTAAGCTTTGTGCACATACTTTATACATTTTCTCCACTGACATCCTCAAATTTACCATTTTATCTGAGCTCACTGTAACAACCTCATGAATAAAGATTGACTGAATACACACTAAAGTCAGGACTTCATGATCTTGATCTGAGGCAAGAAATATGTTGCTGTCCCCTTGGCACTCTCAGATATATATTATATGTACTGATAAGCCCGTGCAAAGAATCACCATGTTTAATTGAATTAAGTACTTATAACTATGAAAGGTGAGCAGAAAGGTTGCCTCCAAGCAGTCGTGCAGGTGGCAGCTAGCCACCATAGATTGTCTTTAAGTCATGGTCATGTCCAGGGCGTTGTAGTGGGGTGAATAGTGGAACTGACTACCCAGGGCCCCGAGGTGAGGAGGGGCCCTCAGAAGGCCTGAAATTAAAGGTTTGCTTTAGGAAGGGGGCCCATGGAGACTGCATTTGCATGGGGCCCAGAATTTCGTCTTACGCCCCTGGGATGTCCCTAATTTGTGGTATTCTGTATGCTCATGGTGTTAATGGCTTTGTATTAGATCAAAATACCCGTCTGAAATCTTTCATAAGATTTGAAAAGTTCTTATTGTGACTACAAGTCAATATCTCAGGTTTTTCTGGGCTAACCCTGGTTGCAGTTTAGTTGAAAGAGAAAGTCCTTCTTTCAGAAGTATTTTGAGTGAGTGTATTCATCATTTTTGGGAACAGGGTAGAGTGCTGGGTTACATTTGAGGGGTGCTTGCAGAATACAATCATTTTCATTACTACATCTTGACAATATCACCTTCAAAAGCCTAATTCAGAGTATAATAGCTGACAAGGGAGTTGTAATTTAGAAGAATACATCAAAGTAAAAAAAATTGAATGGTTTGGCTGAGACACTGCAATGGGGAGGTTGGGGACAGCAGCGATGACATAGTGTGGGCCGTAAAGTTAGAGTGAATGAGACAGCACCGCAAGAGCAAGAGCATGTTGCAGATGGCCAGTTATCATTAGGGTGAGATTTCCCAGGGGGGCGTGAGGGAATGGTCTGGAAGAGTCCGGTTGATTGTTTCTGGACTCCGCCGTATTTGTTACGTTTACACCTAAAGCACAGCAATCATGTTCTTTTTTCAGTGGTTGATCACCATGAAAGACATGATCAGCATTTTTAAAAAAACACTAGAAAATTGCCACAGAACAGGCGGACATGTGATGTGCTTCTCACAGAGAACAACATGCCTAACAAGAAATCATACATTGAGTGTAAGATTCTACTCACAGTATTATAGTACTGATATGAGCTGCTATAAGCTGGATACAAGCAAAATTGTTCAATAAATCTGCTAGAAAACAAAATGGAGCGCTTGGCTGTACCTCACACCTTTACGCTGTCAGTCACCAAATGATTAGCAATTTAACTTTTATATCCATCATAGGCAAGATCGAACCTTGCCCCTGGACAATATAAAACATCATACAGGTGAAAACAATTTTCTAAAGGATTTGGCACAGCAAGGTGACCTGTCCCATGAGGCATTTTGCAGTAAGTGAATGCTTTTAACTCCTGGCATGAATTTTTAAAGCCTGTGTCTAGTGCACAAAAAGTCTTAGGATTGCACCAAGATAAAAAGAGGTCTGTCAGCAGTGAGATAGACTGTTCATAACACACTGTAGTCACTTCTTACAGCCTTTATTGCAGTAATTAGCCAATGCAGTAATTAGCACACAGCCTCTCTAGTGTGATGTTTTATCACTACCAATTTACTTACTCACAATTTATAGCCCAGTGCTAAACGTATATGTATTTTGCAAGGTGTAGGTGATTTTTCTTAAACAGACTAGGTATAATGCCAATTTGGCAGTAAAACCCAAAGACACAAATCAACAACTCACTCATAATCTCCAACAGATTCCCATAGCCTGCTCCTGTCACAAACCCCAACAAAAGTCCCCTCAGATAAATATTAATTTCTTTATAGTTCAGCACTGGAATTTCCATGACTCCATACATGTTACATTTGATTCACAGCATGCAACAAATGGACATAAACAGAATGTTGATTTTCAGCCATGCTGGGTCCCCTTTTATAGAGAAATCTTCTGTTTATTTAATGAAATATCTTACAGAAAGATACAGTACTGTGCAAGTCTTAGGCACCATAGATTCTTTATATGATTTTTTTTCTTGTTTTGTCTTCTGCATTCGTGTGTCAGTAGAAAATAGCAGATTTTAGATTTCCAAACATTAATTTTCCAAAAAGAATTAATTGAACTATCTTCAGCGAAATTAAGAACAAGTAGTTCTGCAATAGATGGTAAGCCCTGATCTCAACATCATCGAGGCTGTCTAGGATTACCTGGACAGACGGAAGCAATCGAGACAGCCAAAGTCTGCAGAAGAACTGTGGCATGTTCTCCAAGATGCTTGGAACAACCTACCAGCTGATTTTCTTATAAAAGTGCACAAACGTGTACCTAAGAGAATTGATGCAGTTCTTGACATAAAGAATTGGTGGTCACACCAAATATTGATTTTATTTAGGTTTTTTTTTTTTTTAACTGTTTACTGCTCTTTATAGTCAATTGTTTGATATTTAGAAACTTAATTTCATTATTTTTGAAAGCATCTTAATTATTCTTTTTTTCCATGTGCCTAAGACTTTTGCACAGTACTGTATGTATTGGAATTTTATTAATTTATGGCCATTGCTCTTTATATTGACGCTTTTTCTTAAAGCAGTGCACCTTCTTTTTTGTTGACTTTTTATTCAGACAGGGGGAATGCAGAATAGGATCACAGAGCAGAAAATACGATGGCAGCCTTCAAACCCCCAAGCTTATGCAGGGAGATTAATATATACCTGGAGAGTTGGACGCCGTATGGACTGCGTCTGAACTCATGGAGAACATTTTTGATTCTGCACTAAATTACTTTATGAGGAATCCTGTTCCTGAAGGACTTAGTCCCAAGGGAGTCACTTACCTGGGCCCGTTGTAAAAAATAAATAAAAAATACATAGCTTTCCTGAATGGCCATCTGTTCAGTTTATCAAATCATAATCAGTCTGTTCTCTGAACACCTATTTCCTGTGTGTGTCCTTTGAAAATAAGAGTGTATGTTCCCCAATTCTTTTGAGAGGTTTGAATGTGTATGATATTAGTGTTGAGAGATTAGGCTTTACATAAATGCAGCCTCTAAAGCTACAAGGGTGACATTACAGACATTAGATGTTTAAATATATTTTATATGTATTATTTTGTTTTTTATCAGCGGGTGAAATGGTTACATATTAAAAAGAAGATTCCCCAATAACCTAAATAAAAAAAGTAGCAAGTGGCAATGATAATCAATATCTGGAAAGTTTAACAGATTTAAAACTTAGTTAAAACTTCCTCACCAAGATAACTCCCTGAGTATATATCCCTGAAAGGCATTAGGTCACATTTCCAAAATATTTATGAAGATATATTGCACGTTATCTTTAAACTGTATATAAATATCTGTGATAATGTAGATACTGCAAGTGTGTAATAATAAAAACAAATGGATGTCCATCCATTGTTATCCATTTCAACAATCATTGTGAACATATAAATAGCCAATACGTGTGCATGTTGTCCATTTTTGTAACAAGGAAGTAAACTGACATACAGTACTAGGATTTGTGTTTTGTGTGGATAACACTAAGGGTTTGATTTACTAGGACCTTTCAGCACACGCAAAACCAATAACATGACCAATGATTGGTCATGGTATTTGTCTTGTACCAATCATTGGCTGTATTATTAGTTTTTGTCTGCTAAAATATTTTGCACACGCTAAAGGTCTTAGTAAATCAGTCCCTAAGTGGATAAGAGCACACAACCAGTGTAAAAGCAGTTAAAACTCTGCTGAACCATCCTTAATACTGAGGGCCATATGAAGAGCACATGCCCAGACATACAGTACGTTAGCCCGGCACGTGGAGTATGTTACTCACCTCATTGCTACCATTACCATTACACTCTAAAGAGCCATCTGTAGCACACTTAGGGGAAATTGGGCTTTGCAATGTGAGGCAAGTAGGGGGAATTATATTTGATTTCTCCTTGTGCGCATGAATGCTGATTGGAAGATGAGTTCTTAAGGCTGTTGAAGCTTTTCCAACAAAGTAATTATTGCCCTAAACATAAATCAAAGGCTTATTAAGTTCTGATATATCCAGGATGGCTGTGCAATACATCTCGGTCCTCCTGAAATCTGCATTAAATGTATCATCAGTGGGGTGAAATGCTAGCCATGTTATTTTCTCTTTCGTTATACAGCACAATCGTTATAATGGTAGGTGACAGTTATGGATAAGGAGCGTTTGAAAGCATTACTCTAATTAATTATTATTGAACGACCTTCAAGACAGCAAGAAGGGGAAGCACTCGCTGGTCACACCAATGATAAAGAGGGAATTGGATTGCCAATTATTCAGACAGCGCAGCTAAACTTGCTGAAGTTATTCGGTCTGACAAGGGAAACTGACCTTGAAACTTAAGGCATGACACTTAAGGCAGTACACTTCCTCTGCCTGACCTCAAAACAAGTGTAGGGATGCAGCAAGTAATGCTTTAGAAAAGAGGACATAAGCACAGCTTTAATAAGGCCTTCTGGAAGTAATGGTAGCTGTGCGAAGAATACATAAAAACAGCTTTAATAAGGCCTTCAGGAAGTAATGGTAGCTGTGTGAAGAGAGTTCATAAGCACAGCTTTAATAAGGCCTTCAGGAAGTAATGGTAGCTGTGTGAAGAGTACATACACAGCTTTAATAAGGCCTTCAGGAAGTAATGGTAGCTGTGTGAAGAGTACATAAACACAGCTTTAATAAGGCATTCAGAAAGTAATGGTAGCTGTGTGAACAGAGTTCATAAGCACAGTTTTAATAAGGCCTTCAGGAAGTAATGGTAGCTGTGTGAAGAGTACATAAACACAGCTTTAATAAGGCCTTCAAGAAGTAATGGTAGCTGTGTGAAGAGTACATAAACACAGCTTTAATAAGGCCTTCAGGAAGTAATGGTAGGTGTGTGAAGAGTAGATACACAGCTTTAATAAGGCCTTCAGGAAGTAATGGTAGCTGTGTGAAGAGTAGATAAACACAGCTTTAATAAGGCCTTCAGGAAGAAATGGTAGCTGTGGGAAGAGTACATAAACACAGCTTTAATAAGGCCTTCAGGAAGTAATGGTAGCTGTATGAAGAGAGTACATAAGCACAGCTTTAATAAGGCCTTCAGGAAGTAACGGTAGCCGTGTAACATGCCAACCCAAGGAATTTCGAATGAAATTTGTACAACGTGGGAGACCTGCTGTGGAAGAATGGTCCTTTTGTTAAGTTCATTCAAGTTTCCGTTTCATTCTCTGAACTGAAAACATTCTAAACAATACAGACACCTCAATGGAAAAACTACCGTGAAAACAGGAAACTGGCTTTAAAGCACTCTTCACAGACAGCGCCGCCCTTCAAGCCTGTTTAACACTAGAGAAGCACGGTCAGCAGAGCAGCACCTGCATAACAATGGCCAGCAGGGCACGGTCAGTGTTTGGCCACAAAGTGCTGACTATGCGTTCCTCTCTGCCTGCTTCAGACTGGCACAGGGTTAAACTCACTCAAATATAAATGATAAATGGTGGAGCCCAGCAGCCATATATACCCCTTATAAATGGCATACATATTTTTATGAAACGCTCTTTGGTAACACATTTATTCAAGTAGGTGTCTTACAAAACCCGATTAATACAAGTATTAATCTTGCTTCCTTTTTAACCAGGTCCCATTTAAAAATACCACAATGGGTTTAACCTTAACAAAGGTTAAATATAAACTGTGCCAGGCGACAGGATGCCAAGCCGGGACATTGCTTTTCACTTACACATAGTAACTGAATACCTGTGCTGATTTAAAGTAGGATGGAAACATGGTACACTGGCTTATCCAAATATCAATTTCAAATTGTTTGTGAATTGGACGGGAGACCAGGCCATGTATAAATTTCACTCACAGGAGGAAATGTACGCCTGGGTGGAGTTCAGCCAAGTCCTTGAACAGACCTGCTCGTTAAAAAGGTGTCTGTCCCAGTCCCAGAGTTCTAATGGACTGGCCAGGCATGAGAGGTGAGAGACTCCTCTAATTATCCTCCTCTCCAAGGACGACCTCCCCCTGCCCGCCAGAGAGACTTGGGCCAGTGACACGCCTGCCTGGGGTGTCTGACCCGCTGGGTCCGTTTCACACGCCAACCGCGGTCATTCTGACACGGTCAAATGGATATGGAGAGAGACCCGGCCATTATCAAACTATGGCCTCTGCCCATCTGTTTTGCAACTTGCACCATTTACTTTCTTTCCTAAAATAAACAGGTAGAGACCGAAATGTAATGTCAAAAAGTGGGTGTCAGGCAGTGAAAAACATGTTTCTAAGTGGTAGATGCAATTAGAGGCATTCAGTTTATTATGTAAAAACAAGATTCAAGATCTAGAAAATAAAAAATACCAGCCCATTATATATGCGCAGGGCAACAGCACAGGCCATGCAGATTCACATACAAAATCCATGATCGACAGGGTTAAAAGGATATAAAAATAGATAATTTACAGAATGGTAAAAGCTGTGTCCTCTTACAATCCCTGGGGCTCTTCACAAATCTTCACTCAATTTCACATACAGAATTATTGTGGCTTTTCAGCAATCTTTTAAAAATATTTCCAAAAACCTTTTTTAAAGCTTTTAAAATAGTCTCTGGTGTCTGAAATAAAATAAAATAAATTTAAACGAATTAAAATAAAAAACAAGATTCACAGTTCATGAAAAGAAGTATGTGGCGTGCAATTATTTCAGGGAGGAACAATCGCTACACAGTAGTTTCATGTTTCCATAAGCCAGTCTTAATATTGCCAGTGCTATCTGAGCTGAGTAAAGGTGCACTCTGCCCGCTGTCTTTGAGCTGTCCGTTCTCATTGGCTAGATTCAGGCCGTACGACTTGGGTTGTGCCTCCAGTTCCACAGTGATGGACTGTTTTAAGCTGTCTTTACTCGTGTTGGATGCGCCTCCGCTGGACGCCTCTGCCCCGCCCCCGGCGGCGACCTCCCTACCGGCCCCACCTCCACCTCCACCTCCACCTCCACCTCCACCTCCACCTCCACCTCCACCTCCACCTCCACCTCCACCTCCACCTCCGCCCTTGTCCCCGTTTCGGCTGCGCCGGGGCAGGGAGGCACTGGCGTCGCTGCTGTCCTGCTGGTTCTGGCTCTGGTGCCGCTCCCTGTAGGCCAGGTAGGCGGCCCGGCGGCTGCGCATGTGGCCCTCGTAGCTGCTGTGGCGGCTGCGGTGCGGTCCGCTCTGCACGCTGCCCTCCACGCTGGTGGGCACGTCGTAGGCGTACTCCCGCAGCACTGTCAGCCGGCTGGCCCGGTGGGCCCGTGTCCGGTTCTTGTGGTGCCGCCCCGGGTGCCCGTTGGGCCGGAACTGCACCTCGATGGGCGACACGTGCATCTTTATCTCGTTGTCTACCGAGTGCTCCGTCAGGCTGTTGTCCAGCAGGGCGGCGCCGTTGCTGGGGGCGGGGGCGGCGAGGGGCTTGCACTGGGCGGCCTCTGCCTGCAGGTTGGTCAGCTTGCAGCCCTGGGAGGAGTTCTTGACGCTGGAGGCACTCTTATTGGTGCAGGAGGACTCCGCGCTGCCGTTGGGGCACTTGGGCGCCTCCTCGTTCCCTGTGCTTGAGCCCGCTGGAGGCGCGTTCACCTGCACGGAGTAGTCTCGTCGCCCCGGGCAACAGACCGACACCCAGTACCGTCGCATGTCATCCCTGTTGACGCAGTGGTGAACCACCAGGAAGGCCCCGAGGCCCAGTGCCACCACCCCAAACAGGCAGCTGAACACCAGGTCCATAGGGTGCTCCTGGGAGACTGACAGGGCCCCAAACACCCACAGGGCCACGAAAAGCAGCAGGGCCAGGCCCACGCCCAGCAGCTGGGCCGGGAAGGTGTGCTCGTTCTCCAGGGCCGACAGAGACACGGCTGAGAAGTTGCCCTGGGAGACGGAGGCGGAGTCGTGGGCGGGGGCCTCGCCCTGCTCGCTGCCCGCCAGGCGCTGCTGCTCCTCGGCCGGCTCCTTCAGTTCGAAGCGACGCTCGGGGTGGCGCCTGAGCTGAACCACAACGCTGAGGAAGTACATGCAGTTGACGAAGATGATGAAGCCTGCCGGGCCGTAGAAGGCCCCCAGACTGGGCTCCCATCCCATCCAGCAGCTGAGAAACAGGAAATGGGATTAGGATCATCAGCACCAAGCTCACCAGCCACCTCTCCAGCCAGAGTAACTCACACACTGTGCAGTCTTCACAGAGTCAGTTAAACATTTTCATTAGCTCAAACGTCTCTGCAAGAATTAGTGAGCTAACATCTAAGATTTATACGGCCCTGTGATCTGGAATCATTTTTTTTAAAGGCATAGACGAGCTTCATTAGGCTAAATCTGAAACTTCATTAAAATTCATTTTCAGCCATGATGCACTAAATTAGCGGAGGTATTTTGCGTGAAAAGTTCTGTTTTGCATTTTGAGTGCATGTGATCCACCACACCCCGATCTGCAGTTTTTGCCGTGTCTCTGCACAAAAATGAATTAAACCCAAGACATCAGAGAGTCGAGACTTCAAAATGACTCTGCAGTTACGCAATCCAACAGCTGCCGTTACTGAGAGGCAGCCTCAAAAACCGGCACTCACAAGGTGACAAGATAACTAAAAATAGCCTGTCATAATTAGTTGCTTAGGACTTCTGAGAGACTGAATTTTATAAATAAATATGAATTATTTATTAAAAAAACCCCAAAACAAACATATGCAGTTGGATGATTAAAAAAAGCTATTTCTCTCAGATTATGAATCAAGAATAGGGAAAGAATATTCAAAACTGTGCCTGAAAGATAAACAATTTTCAACAGGCAAATAAGTAAGCAGTTCATACAGTTCGTATATTGTTATTCATATCTATACTATGAGATAGAACCCAGGATACTTACAAAGGTGCATTAATACGGCTTCCATAGTTCTTAATGTTAGCTGCTGCAGTTATACCACACACAATGATGGGTATTCCTCCGCCAATTAAGTAGAACCTATTAAAAGAAAAATGCATTTTAAATCATGTCTTTGGTCCGCCATTCTCTTTAATGGGGTAACATAACTGTCTATTTCTGGGTAGGGTGACCAGCTTAACCCTATACTGTGTGCACAGTGAAAAGGAAAGAAATCCCTATGATTTGTTAAACACCTAAGTTGACCAATATATAGCTCCATTCATTTTCATAGATTTTAAAATGTACATAAATAAAATTCTGTTATGCTCTTATGAAGCATTTCACTAACATCTCACTGGCTTTATAGACGAAGACTTGGGATGAACACAGAGCTTAAGGCGAAGCAAACGCAAAAAGAGCTGCATGAACTGTCTTTCATGATAAAGTTTAAAAGACAAACATCGGATTGACACATCCACTTGCTTGACTGACAAGAACAGGTGCCCCCATGTGTATATATGATTAATTTTGAAATTGCAAAGATAATGACAAGTCACCCAAATACCCATGCGCATATACTTTTCATATTAAATTGGAGTGCAGTACTTTGAGATTAAAGCGCTGCCATTTAAAGTAGAGAATTTCACACTTCATGCTTTGGGTGTATGCATTATCTTCTGGAGAGAGTAAAAAATAAAAGCTTTTCATTTTTTGGGTGACTTTTTGGAATCGTCTTGAAAAAGCCACCATTACGCAAACATGATTTGTGTGAGAGGGAGAGTTCATGGAGGAATGTCTCCCATCACTTCATATACCACATCTACATCAGAAAACAAACTGTATAAATTAATGCAAATAAAAAAAGATAGGTGTGTGATTTAAAAAATATATTTTCCAGATGCAGTGTTCATGAACATTCATGCGCTCCTGATGGTTACTCTTGGATTCAAAACATCAGTAGAAGTAGTAGTGTATTCAAGTTCAAATGTTTTGCTGCATTTCATATTTGTTAATTTTCTATTCACATATTCCATTTAATGTGCATTTATCAAGCAAATAAAAGCATTGACATGAGTACAGTGAAAGTTACTGCAGAGAAACTGTGCCACTGATGTACTGTTAACACATTAGCAGAACTTTACATAAACTTCAGATAAGACCACACTGCCTTCATGATAAAACCTTAAGTAACCCAATGCAATCATTTCTTAGCCTGATTAATTACAAGTGTGTTCAAACAAGGAAAAGGAAGTCACCAACCTAAATATGCTTGGACACACGGAGAACCATACCACATATCTAATCATACAACACAACTTACACAAACTCATTTTAATGGTTTCACCACCAAACAAAAGTAAATTTTGAGTGGGTTTGCGCACATTCTGCTTGGCAAAATAAAATTTGTGTGATAACAAGTGTCTCTTACGTTTGGATGCAAACAATTTATACTTGCAGTATGTGGTGGATGGGGAGTTTAAGTTAATGTATGCATTTATATTTCATTCACAAAAAAGAGGGAACTTCGATAGAAGGTGGAAAAAACAATTGAGTCTTATAAGGATTACATATTCAGTTCCTGCAGCAAGTGTATGATTTTCAAAGAAAAGTTTAGAAACAATGAAGCAATTA
This sequence comes from Synaphobranchus kaupii, assembly GCA_029718625.1. Lineage (NCBI taxonomy): Eukaryota > Metazoa > Chordata > Actinopteri > Anguilliformes > Synaphobranchidae > Synaphobranchus > Synaphobranchus kaupii. The sequence continues at coordinate 102,957,891 of CM056376.1, forward strand.
CTGCCAAGGTTATCTGAGGAGATTCACTTGCATAATGGTACAATGACTACTGGGACAGAGTGAGGCAACTGGAGTGCTGGCAACAGCAACGGTGAAATACTATCCTCTGCCCAAGATAGTAGCACAACCAGTCAGTCCAGTTGCATTGTGGGGGATGTAGTGCCATACCTCAGCATTGGCCTGGGCGGGGGAGGTGGTTCGTCCAGTTCCTCGTAGCGCTTGGCCTTGCGGGTGACCTGCTTGTAGATGTTGCGCGCCGTCACTCCCGCCCACAGCACAGTGGCCAGAGTGGAGTAATGCAGCACGATGCCCACCTGAGGAGACACCACACAGAAGGCAATAAAGCTCCTGTCATCTGCACCACCCATTTATGACCATATGCTTTACTGGACCATATCACACTCCCAGAGGCTAAAGGAAACTTCCAAAAAATTCATATAACAATAATTTATACATCATTTTGAAATTTATTTATTTATTTTTTAAATCTCAGCTCTTTGCACATTGACTTTCCTCTCATTGGAAAGGAATGAACACATAATGTGAACGACAAACACATAAATTAACTGCGGAAAATTGAATGCCGAATTCCCACATCACGCTGGTTAGAATGGGAGCAGTGTGGCAGGCTTCCTCCATATCTGCCTCTAGCAGAGCTGTCCTCCAACCAGTTTCATTTACAAACAGCCCGGGAGCTGAGCTGACTGAGCCGAAAGAATTGGCCGACTCCATTTGTTGGAGCCAAAATGGTGAAAAAACCCCTCACTGAAAATGTGCTAGAGCAGGCCCTTCGGTATTGTAAACAATGAGTCTGTGCACCAGACACGGTCTGCAGCCTTGCGGAGAGGGTATGGCTGGGGGAAGGGTGATGGGGGGGCACTCACAGCCTGGCACACGCTGGCGTGACGTGTCTGGGTTATGCCCCCGACGAACACGGCGCAGGTCAGGAAGATGTGGAAGCACAGGTTGACCAGCATGTGCCAGCACTTACGGCTGACGCGGACAGACCTGGAAACACGCAGCGAAAAGGACACGTTAAACTGCATGTAAAACTTGCTTTTGCCTACAGAATAAATGGAAGAAAAGACATTTATATGACATTTTATCAAACTTTTCTCATTAGAAAGGGTCTATAAGCAAGTAATGACACGCAATAAAGGAAGCAATTCAACTCTGAAGGTGTTCAGAACTTAGAAGTGTAGATTCTTTTAGTAAGGATCCCACTCACAGATGGCAAAAAGTAATGTAGCATGATGGTCTCAAGTGATATAATGACAAATGTAGCTTGGAGTAGATTTGGATTGGAGTTGGCAAATAAAAAGCAAACCTCAGCCAGTGGGAAACAGCAGAGGCTCCTAAATGCTCTCTTATGTGCATTAGGAAGGCCCTATGAGCACCAATGAGCTCAGCCCTAGTGGCACTGCAGAACAGGGGTGTGGTTTACCGGTGGTGGTAGATGTAGCTGATGATAATAGCCAGCAGACACAGAAGCAGGATAATCGCAGTGGCGTAGATGACCGGGTGGAGAAGGTCAGCGCTGTGATAGAAGTACTCCCCACCGCTCAAGTCCTGGAAGATAAAACACGCATCTGTCTCAAGGACAGGGTCCTGGGTCTGGCTGCTATGAGCGCATGACATCATGAGACATTTTAAGTCCCAAAGCCAGTTTTCTGGGGAATGGCCATATAAGAGCCAAGTACTGCTAGTGTACGCCGCAAAACAGAGCATTACTCATGCTGCAGAAGAGCTAAGAAATGATGAGGACATTGACCGGACTGAGCAGATAGGAAGCTGTGCAACTCCGCAGAAGTGCCCCAAGCAGACGTGTCCTGGGGTATTTATAAGCAGAAAATGAGGGGGTTATAAGACAGCGGAGAGGGAAGGTGAGGCTAGTCTCACCATCAGCACTCCGTAGTTGTTGAGCGAGTTGCAGGAGATGGTGGTGAAGTTGTCGTCCGAGTGGAGGACGCGGCAGCCGTCCGACTCCCAGCCGCCCTGTCCTCCCAGCAGGCTGAAGTTCCAGTAGGCCGCCACGGCGTCTGCGCCGTGCGCAAGCCTGCGCAATGTAGCGTTCACCGGGCTACGCAGGTTCCTCAGGGGGTAACCCTCTGCGTGGGAGGGGTGGCAAATCAAATCAGACAGAAGCCCTTCACTACCCAGAATCACATACCCTTAAGCAGGCCAAATGCAACAAAACTAAATTTTCCTGAGAAGAATGCATTTTTGAGGACGACAATTGATTAATTTAAGGCTAAAAACAGGCACCCACAATTCCTCTGGAAGGCCCACTGGGTGTTAGTGTTATACCAAGGTTCTCTAAGGTGACGCAGTGCTATACAAGGTGCCCATAGTGTTACATTGCTGCTACACTCAGGTCAGGTGACCCAGCAGTGGACAGGCTGTTCCCACACCCACCGATCTTGGTAAGGATGACGGGGGGTAGCGACGCTCCGCCTCTTGCCCATGTCAGCTAGCTGGCTGGAGTTGCCGGTGGCGGGGAAGAGCTTGCCATTCCTGAAGGCCAGCAGGTGGAGCTTGTAGAACGTCTCCTCGGCCTGGCCAGAGAGCTGGGAGAACAGCGAGGCGGGCAGCTGCAGTGAAGCCTCAACTATGGTGTTCTGAGAGAGAAAAATCACATGGACCATAATAACTTCTTCCCTCTCATTACAGGGTTACAAGGACCACAACCACTGCATCTGTCTCATTACAGGGTTACAAGGACCACAAACACTGCATCGGTCTCATTAGAGGTTTACAAGTACCACAACCACTGCATCTCCTTCACGTGAGTGGTTTACAAGGACAAAAACCACTGCATCTCATTCACGTGAGTGGTTTATAAGGACCATAACCACTGCATCTCATTCACATTAGTGGTGAACAGGACCACAACCACCTCGTTTGCCCAAATAGAGAGGTTTACAGCGAACAAATACACTAGAGTTCAACAGGCCTCAAAGCTATGTTCCAATACTGGATGATCACCAGAATAAAACATCTCAGTGGTTCTGCCGGAACTAGGGCCAATTATCCTTGAACAGTGAATTTACAAGCTGCTCAATCTCTGCACTGGCCTGGAGTCAGAATTCCCTCTTTGGTGAGCTTTTACTCGTCAAACTGAAATAACTGCCACAGCACGGAACAGGAAAGGGAGGAAGAATTCTGCTATGGGAATGGAATGCATTACTATCCACAGCAGTGCTTTTCAAATGAGCAGAAACCGTTTGATCATATTGGGGGGAGGTAGGCGAGGCGGAGGGGGAGGCAGGAGGAGAGGATGGGGAGCTAGAAGAGGAGGAGAGGGAGGTAGGAGGAGAGGTGGGGGAGGTAGTAGAGGAGGGGAGGAGGGCAGACTGACTTTGAGAGCCAAGCTGGACAGGGTGCTGGTGACGTTGCACTTGAAGCTCAGCTGCTTGTCCAGGTTCATGTCCGGGTCTCGGCCGGCCAGCTCCCTAATGCCCGAGCGCTCGGGGGTGAGCTTCTGGAACAGCGTGCAGGTCATGCCGTTGAAGCTGCTGGCTTTGATGGTGTGCGCCTCCAGGGCGATGTTGGGGGAGTTCTGTGGGGAGAGCCATTCATCATTTCACCCTCACTGACATTCACCTGGGCCAGCACTGCTTTTCTTCAGATTATAGACTGTAACCACATCCACCTCACTACAGGGCAGCGCTTACCCAACCTGCCTATAATGTTCTGTGTACCACTGACACAGCACACATTGTTATAGACTGTAACCACATCCACCTCACTACAGGGCAGCGCTTACCCAACCTGCCCATAATGTTCTGTGTACCACTGACACAGCACACATTGTTATAGACTGTAACCACATCCACCTCACTACAGGGCAGCGCTTACCCAACCTGCCCATAATGTTCTGTGTACCACTGACACAGCACACATTGTTATAGACTGTAACCACATCCACCTCACTACAGGGCAGTGCTTACCCAACCTGCCCATAATGTTCTGTGTACCACTGACACAGCACACATTGTTATAGACTGTAACCACATCCACCTCACTACAGGGCAGCGCTTACCCAACCTGCCCATAATGTTCTGCGTACCACTGACACAGCACACATTGTTGTACAGTAGCCTTCTGCATCTTTAACTGCTGAAAAGTTTGAAACTCTATTCTGTGGGGACTACAAGCATGGTGCTACATTCCATCTGATTGGAATAATTTACCCTCTTATTTGCGATCTACTACTTCGTTTGGTTTGTTTAAAACTACTTTATTTTCATACCTGAAAACCAATTGCTCATGTTCTTAATTTTTTTGTGTACCTTATTACTACTTTATTGGTATGTGTATATATATGTATAAGTGTGTTTTTTGTTTTTATACATGTTTTATTTTTTGTTTTTTTTGTTTTGATGATGTACCACCCAAACTGTTGACTGCTTATTGAAGTATAATTCTTGTGTATTGTAGGACCCCCTCGAAAACGAGATGTGACATCTCAAGGGGCTTATCCTGCCAATGAATGATAATAAACTTCTATATATATATATATATATATATATATATATATATATATATATATACACACACACTTAAGAACTAATTTTCATTACTAACACTCACATTTTCTCTGGTGTTTTGAGACTATGTAAACATAGTGTGGATACTTTGAGAAAAAATTAACAAACTGTTTAGTAATTTACACATTTAATGTGCCTCACGTGTGAACTGCTGCTTTGTAGAGATTAGCTACACATGCATTCATTGTGCAAATGTGTGCATGTTTGTCTGAGGTGCATATGGGTGCAGGTGTGTGTGTGTGTGTGTGTGTGTGTGTATGTGTGTGTGCACATGTGGGTGCAGGTGTCTGTGTGTGTGTTGTGTGTGTCTGCGTGTGTGTGTGTATATGTGTGTGCACATGTGGGTGCAGGTGTCTGTGTGTGTGTGTGTGTATGCACATGTGGGTGCAGGTGTCTGTGTGTGTGTGTGTGTGTGTGTGTGTGCACATGTGGGTGCAGGTGTCTGTGTGTGTGTGTGTGTGTGTGTATGTGTGTGTGTGCGTGTGCGTGTGCGCGTGTATGTGTATGGACATGTGGGTGCGGGTGTGTGTATGTGTACATGTGGACGCGGGTGTGCGCGCGCGCATGTTGGTGAAGGTGTGTGTGTACGTGTGCCTTTGCGCAGTAAGCGCGTGCAGACTCACAGTGGAGTAGGCCTGCGCTCCGCTGGCGAGCCGATGGCTGGCGATCCTCTGCAGGCACTCCACGATGCGCGAGCAGGCGCGCGCCTCCCGCTGGGCCATCCACAACACCCGCTCGTCCGCCAGCATCAGGTTACTGGAGATATCCACCATCACGTCCCCCAGCTGCAAGCACAAACACACAAACACACTTACTCACAGTCACCGTTATGTACCGTTTCTTTCATTCATTCGCCCTCTTGGATGCCCACTGTGGTGGGCCAGGGTATAGTTTTGTTTTTCCTTCTCTCTTAATTACAGGTATGCAGCACCTGGTGGTACCCCTATATAACCAGCCAGTGAGGTTACCCAAGTGCACCTGGCCAAAAGAACAGCTGTCATGTGGCCACCCGTGTGAACCACCCTCTACAAGAGCCCATTCTTTTTGTCCTTTATATTGTTGTTTTATTGAGTGTCTTTGTTTATGTGTACCTTACGTTGCGATATGCAGGGACAGGCAATAACAGTGACCCATACATTCCATACAGATGGGACTCTTCACTGTGCTCACTGTGCTTACCCCATTTTACATACATAACCACACAGCAGGAGCCTGAGAGCCTGGCCTACTTTCAACTGTGGCTCTAGACCTGAAAATTAGCAGGTAAGTAAAAAGAGCAAAAGGCCACTGGATGGGATGGCCTCAAGCAAGGAAATGCAAAAATATGAATAGCAGATGGCGTGACTCCACCTCCATTTCCTTTGGCTGTACTGAAAAAATGTTTTGGCCTCAGAAGGAGCATAACTGTGGGGTCACAGAGGGAATAGCCCTAGCAGAGCCCTTACTGGGTTGAGTGACAGGTGTCATAAAACAGCAAAGGAAACCAATCAGCCCCTCTCGCCCTCTAAACCCAGAGAGAGGGTGGAACCCCCAGTGATCCACTCACTCGCATTATGACATCACTGCATATAGACCACGCCCCCTGTATGGACCAGATAGGTAATGGGAGGGTGACGTTAGCTCAGGGCTGCTGAACACAGGCTCCTGGCTCCACCCCCCCCATTCCAAGCCGCCCGCGAGCAGGTGCCACAAGCGCGCTGGCCGACGAGATGAAACACCTCCAGGTCCCGCCGAGCAGCAGGTAATTATTACTCCTGTGATCTGTCATCGCCCGTCACGCCCGATACCGTCCACACAAACAACATGCAGATGTTCCCCGAAGCGTAATTACCCGCGCGCTCTGGTTTATTTTCTGAGTCGCGGCGCTCCACCTGAGACAGCCGCCGCTCACCGTCGGGGTCAGGGAGACGAGGAGAATGATGGAGGGCGGAGGCTCCCCTCCATCTGCGCGGGAGACGGCGGCCTTTTCCCGGGGCTGCGGGGCAAGGTGAGGCCTTCGGGAGCAGATCTCAATTTGCGGCCGGGTGATTCATCTGGACCGGCCTGTCTCAAAGGCAGCCTCCTCTTAATGGATCACGTGGCTTTGAGCAGGACTGCTTTTTCATAAAGAGTGCTGGGAAACGGCATTCCATCTCATAAAGGCATGGTTTTCGGGATGTGTGTGTGCGTATGTGTGTGCGCGCAAAGAGTGTGTCTGAGTTTATGTGTCCGTGTGTTAAACGACAGCAGCCATCCAGCGAACCAATCACCACTGAGCCGTTACAGCAGTGCGTCACTGCTACACCGCTACCTGCTGGCTGAGACAAAGGTGTGGACAGACTGACGGACTTTAAACACCGACATCAAAACCAGACCTTTTGAGAAATCCAGGTGTCAGCCTGCATCCTTCAAACCCAAGTTATTGGGTCTGTGTGATGGATGGTCCCGTCTGCTTTTCCTCTGAGAATCTGCTTTAAAAACTGTGCCCGTCACTCAGGTTGAACAGAGAGGTAAAAATATGTTTTGTGAAAGGTTAAGCCATTCTTCCACAGAAAAAAAAGGCACCCTACCCACTAGAGACAGGGACGCTGTCAGTCACAGACACAAACGTGCCACTCCCCTCCTCTCTGCTCAGCGTGAAGTAGCTGCTGATGGAGGGGGAGTGGCCCAGTGACCGGGCTGCACCAATCAGAGGACAGGAGGTTGGCAGGGGGGGCGCTTTCCTGCGGCTGTGCAGCCTGTACTGTCGCTCCGCTCGGGCGGGGACGAGACGGCCCGAGGCCCGGCCAAAACCCACCTCTTTGTACTTCTCCGCAAACTTCCCAAACTTCTCGATCATCTGGGCAACGAAAATGACATCCATCTTGTCGGAGAAGTTGGCGGCCTCCATGGTGTAGACCAGAAGCTGCCGGGCAGTGGTCACCGCGTTGGTCAGGTTCAGAGGCATCTGAGGGGGACGGGAGAGAGAGGGAAAGAAAGGGAGGGAGGATGAGAGATAGAGGGAGTCAGCGGAATACACAAATACAGGGAGACATGGTGAAGGAGAGCAGAGAAAATTGACAAAATGCACAAGACGGAAAAAGGAAGACGAGAGGGAGAGACACATCACTACATAAGCCTGCTTTGCTGCTGGATTATGAGCAATTCCCTCTCAGTGCAGGCTGGCCCACAGCTGAACCCTGGCACTACCATGCATGTCTGTAAGTGGGCCACACTTACATGATTTGTACTGCTGATAGGGGATGCAAAAGAGCAGAGCTTAACATTTTTACATACAAAATAAAAACATTTTTGATTCTGGCACTATTTACTTTGTGTGCATCGAACATTTTGCAGAGCTTCAATGAATGCTAATACATTATTAAAAATAATGATATTGCACTCTGTATCAATTCCCAAAAACAAGCCGTAATGTAAGAAAAACACTTGCAGCTGTCTCAATTATTATGTACCGTATTACTGGAATTGTCGGTCTCAAAAAAAATGCAAGTCAGTAACGTCAGTCAAGGCGGAGGCGGGTTCAGCTGATGCGGGTTTGAGGGCTTTCCCCCCGCTGGTCGGGACTTCCCGCATGGCTGCATGCAGAGTGCAGAACGTGCTGGCTGCGCTTACCTGGTTGATGATGTAGAGCACCCGCGTAACGTCTTTCTGGTACTGGCAGCGGGCGTAGTCCTCCTCAGCCCAGAACCCGCCTCGGTCGCACCTGCGCCAGGCCCTGCGCTCGTCAGCGGAGGAGCCCGAGTAAATGCTGGTGCCAGATGCCAGCCGGTTGCAGGGCAGGTATGCGGTGATGCCCGCCAGGGTGCGTGGCCACCTGGCAGAGGGGACACTGCGTTACGCGCAATAATTCAAACATCTCCGCCCCCGCCCCCGCCCCCCTCCCCATCCATTCCCTTCTATTAACGGATGGAGTTTCCAAGGAAACGGGGCCAGGACGGCCACAGGGTTGCAAGCGAATTCGGAGGAATTATCGCTCATGTTGCGCTGCACTGCAGGTAAAGTACAACAGACAACCCATTTTGTTCTGAATTTAGGGTGCTAACCACTGTGACCAAGTCTTTTACAACCGTGAGGTGATTCCATTTTGGAGAAAGGAAACCATTTGGGAAGAAGGTCAAAGCACAAAATCAGGCCGCTGAATAATAAAAGAACCGTTCTCCATGCATAAATTCAAAAGCATAATAAAATGAGGTGCTTCCACTGACACGCATCGCTGTGCAATTTATATGGTGTTATGAAACCGCAAGCGCATTTTCCAGCTCTGGTGTCCACCTCAGGCTGTGCAACACTGAGTTTAACGAGAGCGTCTCACATTCTCAGGGTAAAACCGCGAGCCGTCCAAAAAACAAGGCCTCTCTCCAACACACTCCACTTCCCACTCATTACAAACTAATTTCTGGGACTCACAGAACAAAGAACTGTTAGTGGTCTGCTAAAACTGCTGCATGTCACAGACATGTTCTGCCACCAGAGGGCACCGTGGAGCTAAGGATTTCTGCTGCTTGTTGACTGACACCCTGGATTACTGAAGCTGGAAGCACAGAATGATAATGTCTGTGTTTGAAGCAGTCACCTTCTGCTAACAATAGCTAATGACTCCTACACGGCGAAGGCCCATCCGCAGGATTAGCTGTCATTCAAGTTTTAATGCAGCTGCAGTTCTCGCCTCGAACGAAATGATAATCTACAAATACCTGCCAGAAGAAAAACAAGGGGATTGAGTTGTGACCAGAAAAGACACACCAGTGGCCGCGTGTCCCTTTAATAGCTTTGTGAGGCTATAAATGAAAGAGTTCATGTGTAAGGCATCTAATAATCATTACAGAAGCAGACTGCAGGACGGTGAGAGGCATTAGCGGGTGAGTCACCCTCTCCCGGACCTCACCTGAACTCCCCCTTGTTGTTGGACACCCTTTCTGGGGGGCAGTATTTGGCTGAGCTCTCCAGCACCACGATGTGGACCGTGCGGGTGTTGTTCCCTCGGCTGGTCCTCACGCGACACTCCCAGTTCCCCGTGGAGCCCGGCTGGATGTTGGAGATGGTGAGTGCGCTGCGATGCCCAAGACAGAGACTGCATTCACTACACTGGGACTGTAGCTGGGAGGGTGTCAGTGTAGTATAATCGGAACTGGGCTTGTAACTGAAAGGTTGCAGGATCGATTCCCAGGTAGCACACTGATGTTGTGCCCTTGAGCAAGGTAAATGCATTACTACGTAAAACTATTACTATTTACTATGTAAAATGAAAAAAAAAGTTGCTCCCGTTAAGAGCGTCTACTAAATGCTAAATGTAATGTAATTAATGAGAACCTGCCTTTAAAGTGGTTCCAAACACTCATGGAGGACCTCCATGATCCAGTAACTACTGACAAACTGGCAACTCTTCCATACAGTATTCCCAGTGGCTGAGAGGAATAAATACAATGGCAAGGATGTACTGTAGTGGTGGAAGAGTAAGACTTCCTGAACCCAAAGATGGGTGGTATTGGGTGTGTCATCAGTGATTCACTGTTTTGAACCAATCATAGCACTGTTCTACAGAGAGCAAAGTCTTCTGAGCCATACAAATCTCTGACTGACAGCACGCGGCAGCTCTACCTGTAAGTGGAGGTTTGAGGAAAGCTCAGGGCCAATAGTAGCCTAAAGTTGCCAGGGGATTGGGCTGCAGCGTTCGGCGCTACCTTGCGATGAGCGAGCAGTTCTGGACCATGCTCTTCTCGATGGCGATACCCTGTGCGGCGTCGGGCTCCACCATCCTGCCGTCCTGGTACCAGAGGACCTGCATGTCCTCGTCTATGAAGGACGCCATGCACTGGAAGGGCAGGCTGTCGCCGCGGAATACGATCTGGCGCTGAGACGGCGTCATCTGGAAGGACGGCAGCTCCAGCGGGGCGTCTGCAAATGGAGTCGGACGTCTGAGGCCGGCGCACCTGACGCGTCATTTCAATTGGGGAGGAGGCCATCTGCGGCCTCGTCACCAAAGATATTGAGCTGTCCATATTCTAATTCCAACTATGCAACATGCGGGAGTAAAATAAAGGGAACCTTCTGGGAGAAAAGCTTATTTCAAGCATTTATTGCCCCTTTTAAACTGTTGGAATACATCCCAAACCCAGGCCAGTGACATTTGTGAAGCCAAGTACTCCATTAGCACAATCCATTGGGAATCCATAGGGCTATCTTTGGCGCATAATTACGTTTACTGACGGACACATAAATTGTGATGCATGTAGTGCACTCTACGCAAAGATAAATATTTAACCACATTTTTATAGCAAGCCGTGAACTACTACAAGCTTACACAATGTTACACAATATTGCAGTGCCCCTTATTAATATGAAATGGATGCAAAAGCAGTTTATCAGACAATCTCAAGCTTGTTTGAAAAGGGGGGTGATGATCTCTCCCACCTGTGGATGGGCAGAGGCTACACAGGGTACATATGGGTAGGGCAGTGGACAATAATAGACAATAATAGGCAGGTTACTAGATGGAGCAAACAGTTACACAGGCAAACTGTGGACTGGTGGGGGAGTAGACAGACAGACGGGTGGGGCGGACGGCCCGACTGGGACTAACCGCAGGTGAGCAGCTCTGGTTTGAGGGAGGTGACGAGCTGGCCCTGCAGGGATCGCGGGTACGAGCAGCGGGTATCCTTCACGGCCACGTTCTTTTGCTTTATCCAGCGCAGAAGCCACCTCAGGTTACAGTCACACAGCAAGTACTGCGTCTGGAACTCCCTGGGGACAGAACAAGGGCTCAATCGCTCAGCCACCCAAGCAGAACAGAGCCGCTGACGATGTCCGCAAGGCCGCTTCAACTGCCAAACGCAATTACCCTCACTGCCGAGCCTACCACACTATCGGAGTTAAGTACAAGCAAAGTGTTCGGTGGATAACATGAAAATACACTGAACGCAACATGGGCAGATACATTAACGCTATTTGTTCATACTCACAATGTCTTAAGAGAGACGAGACCATCGAAGATCCCTTGGGACAAAGAGGAGAACAGGTTGGCTGATAGATTCCTGAAACGGAACACAAAGAGAAATCAGGACATGGGAATGAGGATAACGAGTCCTCGTTAGCGATTCAGGACTTGGGGGAACCCGACACATGGTTGATAATGTACAACACTCATCTTCATAACAATCACTTAGCAGTGCCAGCTTGGCTCCATGACCTTCGGTGAGATAACCAGCCATCGTTTTCACATAGCACACCCTGATAGCATCCCACAAATTATATACCATCAGGTATGCAAGCTGGTGCACAAAATTCACTGGAGGACTGCGACAAAAATCAGTCATTATCACGTAATTCTAATCTCAACACACCTGCTACTGTTTTTCCAAGTTTTAGTGCTGGCCAATTAGATTTCGCTGTTCAAGATGTGGGAGCCGCTTCAAAATGACTTCATAGATAGAACCAAACTGAAGAACACCACATTACTTTGACCTGTGATTGTGACCCATGAAAGCTGTGCTTTCAAGCAAACGACTGAAGAAGGTGTCTCACGGCAAGAATAGTAATGCAAAGTTATCATATGGTTTGCAAATTACAGTTATAAAAAAAGCACAAGTACTTACAGTCTAACCAGATTTGAGAGGCCCTTGAATATATCCCCGTTGAGGCAGCCAATTCGGTTACTCGATAAATCTCTGTAAAAACAAATGGAGAGATGGGATTATGGGATTGTGTTTTACTTTCTACTACAATTCAAACTAATTCAACAGAAATGTGACCACCATCTTATTTTGAAGACTCATTCCATTGCAAGTCATTGTGAAACATTAACCTAGCTGTACAAGTGTGTGTAGCATTCAGATACTTCCCTGAAAAATAGCCTATACTACTAGAAGGAAGTGTATAGTGATTGTTATAATTACTACGTACAGAAAGGTGGCATATTTGTTTCCCTAATGTCTTATATTTCCAGGAATTATCAGCATCTATAAAGATAATCAACTGGCCATTTCCTGGAGCCACATTTATCAACAACGCCCCAATTTCACTCCAAACTCCGAAGTTGCTTTGTGTCAAAGACACGCCTCTACCAATTTGTCCCTCTTTGAGGACACTATGTGGTTTGCACAGTCACTGGATAGGTACACGTGTATCAGGTGTGCACGTGTGTGGTCATCAAGTGGTCAGTGATGACACAAAAGTACAATCAGTGATTTCATAGGAGGAAAAAAAGGGGGGGGGGGGGGTATCACAGAAAAAAAAACAGTGAAAGGAATAGTTGGCAAATGAACATATACTTCAGACCATGCCTCTGAACACTTCCTTCCAGATCAGCAGAATTTCCATTTCTCAGTAATTGCATGAATAATGTGTACAGCTGCACTAATATCCAAAGGAATTCAAGAGAAAGCTTCCTTTTTACATACAATTCAATTATGTGTGGCATAAGAAAACTATTCTATGCCTACCACTTCTGGAAAACTTGCATACACGGGTTTTATAAACACCACTTTACATGCTTTTAAGTAAAATTAAATTATGTAATGAGAGGGTATACCACCACAAATTTAGAACTAGTCAGCCATACACAGGTCCCTGAACTCATTATCGATCTTACAAATGGATGGACCCGGAAAAAAAAAAAACCCTACAGAGAACCTGAAATTTAAATGTCACCAAACAAAATCAGCTCCACACTCATTGTCTGCTCGGAAGGAGGCAACAAAGTCTTCAAATAAACATTAGCACAGCATTACATACTGAATGCCAGTATGAACCTCCAGATATCCAGTGGTATTTGAAAACATCACAACTTTTAAATTCAGGCATTATAATGCGTTAATACAGATCAAAAATGACTTAATTCTAAAAATGCTTGTAACAACTTTCACTTTTTTCTGTTCCCTTTACAATTTGCCTTGGGGCTTTCCACATCAAAGAGAAATGTACAGAATTCTGTTGAATCTGTTATTATTCTTGTCTAACACATCAAAGTTGCATTTTCATCTTTTGCACAGCATGGTTTCTGACAAGTATGTAAGTCTGGAGGCTTAGGATTACTGGCATCCAGTTAAAAAAGTACATGTTTGTTGTGGTATATCATGAGTGTAATGCAGACTGGGCGAACCTAAGTGATATACGAAGGCAATCAAAGCAAATTCAAACTTTACTACACTTGGATCTGGACCACGGACACAGGCCGTAGTGTTAACAAAGCTCTGCCACTGGCTGACCCGGCTCAAAACCTTTGCCTTTCTTGAATCCGATTTGCTGCACGGCAACGGTCAAAATCGCTTTACAGCTCCTTGGAGATGACCCCAGCCCCGGGGACGGAGCACGTAATAGATCCGCCAAACGCACACGGAGTCGGCGTCCATGTTACCGCCCGCCTCCCCTGCCACGGACAACGCCGCCACAATGACCGAGGAGGTGCCGAGGAGACGGAAGAACAAGGCCTGCGTGCGCGCAAACATTAGCTTTTTCCCCCCGCTTTGAGCGGTATGTTGCAGCTGGGGCTTTTATTGTGCGAGGTTATTAGTCCTGCTCTGGTGAAAAAGCCTTTTGGGAGCTGCCAAGCCTGGCAGGAGCGCTCTGTTTGGGGGGATAATGGTGCGGGGGAAGTCTTCCTTGGCCGCAGGGTGCGGACGAGCACCTGGGTGGAGGCAGACAGCGAGCGCGTCGCGCAGTCGCGAGCGCTAAGCTCGCTGCGCCAAAAAACAGGGTGGCGGAGGAGAAAAAAAAAAAAAAAAAACAGCACGCAGAGGGAGACTCAGTGTGGCTGTCAGCTTCTACAGCGCATAATTTAAGGCATTATTCAGATTGCTTTACATAGCTGGCGTAACACTAAATTACTGCTGACTGGTGAAATACAGTTTATACAAGTCTCCCGTGGTGAGGCAAACTCCATGAAAACTGGGATATGAGTGGTGCTTGTGGGGGGGGGGCGGGGGGGGGTCGTTTCCGTGGGCTGACATTAAGGTGAACGCAAGAATACCAAGGTAGCGTCTTCCCCAGACAATCTGCGATTTCTGTAATGACTGGACGCTACTTCCCATTCACGGCCTGTCAATCAGCGCGAGCCAAACGGGAAAGCTGGGTAACGGAACCTGACGCCCAAGTGACAGGTGGGGGGGGAGGGGGAACCGCGCGCCACTACATGGGAGAGTGGCGTATGTGACAGGTGGGGGCTTCTCCCGAGAAGAGGGACCGTAAAAACGATCGGTGCAGAGTGACATCGCCGGCTGGGCTGTCTTACGACGCGAAGACGGGGTCCTGCAGTTCAGGCTGCGGAGTGGCACATCTTCAACACAGAGTGAAATCTAATTACACACTTTACAGAGAGGCAGCAGCAGATGTGAGAAATTAAACATTTTGGATGGGGGGGAAAAAAAGGGAATCAGATACAGGGATTCTTCGTGAGACGCCTCGGCAGCAACGGAATTAAGCAGAGGAGCGTGGCTTTTGCTTGTCCGAGATGCCAATCAACTGTGACACCCCGCACCAAAATCTGCACCATGTGCCTTTCAGTGTTTTCAAAAGAAGCTCTCGTGAGCCACGTGTTTGTAATCAAATACCAGCCATTGTTTCATACAGTGTAACTCAAAAAGCTTTACAAACATATCTGTAGTAGCTAGCCAACGGGACCGTACCGAGCCAAGCCGAGACAGGCCAGAACTGCCTTGCAAAAGGCTCTTTGGGTTTCCAGGAGGCAATACTATATGGCACACAATTCTCAACAGGGAGAGAATTTCCATCACCCAAGCAGAATTAATACATGTAGGAGGTTTAAAGTCACAGAAAGGCCCACACGCCGATTTGGATATGCTGTTCTTCAACAGCGTAACTGCTAGCGACGGCTAGAAATGACAGCCATGACCTGTGCTTACACTTCCATCTGCCTGCTGGTTCTGTCCCTGGAGGGCAACAACCCATGCCCTGGTCTGCCTGTGAGTCAGCCAATCAGATTAGCTTTAGGGCCACGGCGTTCCTTTCATTGTTCTTTCTTGCTCAACCAGACCAACAAAAACAAAACAAAAAAACACAATTGAAGACCGTGAAGAGTTGGTCTGGACCAAAAGCCTGGTTCTGGCCTGGCAGTAGACATGTGACATACGCTGTCCAATGAGCCATTCTGTTCCCTCCATCTGTTTTGCATATGGGGGATTTACACAGTGCACAGTGGCTCCTAGGTAGCGTGAGGTATCATGAAACCAAAATGGGCGGAGCCACTTTATAACATCAACGGCTTGCTGAGCTGAGCCAATCATCGTGCTTTAATGTGGGGAGCAAAAACCTTTGATTGGTTCAGAGAAGACGGTTACCGACTCATCTCATTGTTTCTCCAACTAATAAGCATTCATGAAAGCTCACTCTCCCATAGTGTGCATCTGAATTCTCTACCAGAAGAATGCCTGAACACTGGGATTTTTGCCCAGTCTAATTTGGTTTAATGTGCGCTGTCAAATATCAAACAAAGAAGTCAAGTGAACGGTAAAGCGCTGCGGTACATCTCCCTTCTGTTCCACACCACGCTGCACGAGTCTTCATGCTCAATACCAATCATTAGGGGGGAAAAAAATGAGTTCAGGCCAAAACCAAACCCCAGAATGTGTTCATACCCTTTCCTCCACAGTCCAAGCAGTGCACCCCAACCACCCAGCCAAAGTTTACACTGGCAGGGACGGGACCATATCAAATGCATGTACATACATATGCATGCACCCACGTGCAGACCTCCACCTGCACATGGTCCACCCACACACACACACACCGCTGTACTGTACCGAGAGCTGTATCTGACCGGAAGAAGACCGTTGCATTTCTGCAACGCTCACAAGCATGTTGCGCTGGCTGAGGAGCCCCTGAAATGCACAGCGCATGTTCTCGCCACGCCGCCAAATACAAACCATCTGGACCCTGTTGAGCGAGTATTTGTGAAACAGATCGTAAAAAAAAAAAAAAACTACACAGAACCAGTGAAATATGTAATCGAATTTTTGGGCAGCTGTCCTGGAAAAAAAGGTAATGTGGGTAAAAAATAGAAAAATAATTGCGTGGTACTGACATGTACATTCTCTACCTCAAAACCTCACAGTAATTACTGCAGGTTTGGCTGCTCACACAGCTGTATCCCCTGACTTACAGTAATAATGCAGGTTGCTGGGGTTATTTGGACACTTCCTATATTTACAGAAGACGCAGATGTAGCGGCTGGCTTTGATTAGCAGCAGAAATATCGCAGGGCGTCAAAACCTACATGGAAACAAACAGAAACCTAAAAATAAGCAAGTAGCCCTCAGTGAGAATTTTAACAGAGTGGAACCATTACTACATGATGCGGTTAAAAAATAAATAAATAAAAAGATACCACGAACAGCTCACAGAATATTGTGCCGGCAGTTGTCAAAGTTAACTACAGTACACAAGTCTCTGAAGGCTTTAATATCACCCTGCAATGTAAACGCTAACATTACTGTTCCTTTCCACACATCAGGAGCCTGCTGATGCTTGTGCCACATAATAGTGTCATTCTCAGAACGAGGCACTTTGAAAGGCAATGACACAAACTCATCGTACTGTCAAAAGAGAATAGAGTCCATTACTGGCTAACACCTAGCGGAAAATAATAACACTGAATCAAAAAGCACAACTGTATTACTGAAGATCAGTATTTAAGAAGAGTAGCACATTACAATGCAAAACGGCAACCCGTAAGAAACAAAGGTGTATGGCCACCGAAGATGCAAGGGCTACACAGGAAACGCATCACTGCTTAATGCAGCACAGCACTTCCGGAGCCCAGCAGAACACAGAATAATACTTACAGTCTTTTGAGGGCCAGCAGTCCTGAAAATGCTCCGGGCTCGATGTGACTGATGGTGTTGTTCCGAATGTCCCTGTAAAACCAAGAGAGAAAATTACAGCTGGAGCCATGACCGCAATGAAGAAGATCCACAATCATGGACCTCATTTCATAAAAGATCTGCACCATTTCAATAATAAATACCAAGTACCGTTGTGGAAATGCATACCATGTTGCTATAACTAAAGCCAAATGCAAATTTTGGGTTGATGTAATTACATGTTATCTCATGACCCCCCCCCCCCCGCATGCCAACTCTAAACTCAAAACTAGCTGGCCCTTATAGAGCAGTGAGTCAGCAGTAACCTGCAGTTAACACGGTAGTTATATAATCACTGTGTTTACGGAGGACTCCCATCAGATGATATAAATTGGGGCAGGCCCTGCCTTTTCTAAATAGCCTTTCTTCTGCTACTACTGCCGCTGCCTTTCTGCTTTGACAAAACACACACTTAAGCACCTAGTGCTTTTGTGAACGTGATACTGCAATTACCACCTTTGAGCATTTTGTCTAAAGAGGCTCCATGCGGCATATAATGCGCAATCCATAAATGCTGTTATTAGCAGAGGTGCCTTCAGTTGTGAAGGATTGGCAGTCAGACAGCCCGTAGCCTAAATGTCCCGTCAGTGAACAGCGGCCCGGTCGATTACAGGCACTCGGGGGGCGTCCGACTTGGCCCCACACAGAGGAACGGTTGCGTTTCACTGTCACGCGGTTCAAAGGCCGCGGTCGCCAACACCTGCACTCCACGAGGCCGCGGCGGTTGATGGGGCTGGCGCGTCAGTCAGCAGCCGAGCTCCGAGCGTTCACCGGCTCATGACCGGCGTGCGAAAGCCCGACTCACCTTTGATGTAGCCAAGCTGCCCCGTAGGGCAGTTACACCTGGGCTAGCCCGAGCCGCAAACATCTTTCACCGCATTTTGGCTTTTCATGTCTCCAGTAAGCTGTCCCTTTTCCCAGGGCAGCTCGACGAAAGTTTGAAACGGAGGCACAAAAGCGAGCGAGTCTCTGGACCACCTGAAGCGTCACTCAACATGGCCGCTTCACACAACAGAGACGCAGTGAACAACAGAGTCACAAAGCCGCCATCTCACACAACAGAGACGCACTGATAACAGAGTCACAAAGCCGCCATCTCACACAACACGACCATCTCCGCAACACAAGCCCAAGTGCTCTGTAATGGGTCTTTTTGGTTGGACATCAAAATCAATCTGATCAGTGTGCTGACTTTCTCAGCTCTCTGATGCTTTTAACACTATAAAAGTACAGTAAATTGGACACTTTTCAAGCATTACCATACAGAACACTTTGTCAATAACTTTTAATGATAACATTTTCTTTCTTTGCATAAATATATTTCTGAGAACACTTTTACAAAATGAAACTCATTACAGATTTGAAGGACTATTTGATTTAGATGTTCCCCTGAAGTAATATTGCTAAGGGAAGGGTGAGACGGAGCACTTAAAGGATGAATGTCATGCACTTAAAATTGGCAGCAGATAGCTCAAACTGATTGAACAAGGGGAATCATTTTTTTACAGAAAAAAAATCAAAACACCACATAACAACAAAGCAGCTCTTTCCAAGTCTTTCCCCTCCTAAGGTAATATTCATACTGTCTGCATTAGGGTTTCCCCCCCGACGGCCTAAAGTGGTACTTTTTCAGCTCTAGCTGCTACAAACAGCCAACGATCATTACGTTAAGGCTTAAAAGACTGTTCCAAAAGGGTCAGATTCCTCTGATGTTTTCCAGCCATTTAAAATACATACGTTTTAAAAAATAAATGAAAAAATACCGGAATAACAAGAGCTCCAGTCAAAGGCAGAGCACTCAGCCCTGTAGTCTGCAGTAACCGTCACCACAATCCAGCAGATAACCATTCCACTCAGCCCTGTAGTCTGCATTACGTCACCACAATCCAGCAGATAACCTTCCACTCAGCCCTGTAGTCTGCATTACGTCACCTCAATCCAGCAGATAACCATTCCACTCAGACCTGTAGTCTGCATTACGTCACCACAATCCAGCAGATAACCATCCACTCAGCCCTGTAGTCTGCATTACGTCACCACAATCCAGCAGATAACCATTCCACTCAGCCCTGTAGTCTGCATTACGTCACCACAATCCAGCAGATAACCATTCCACTCAGCCCTGTAGTCTGCATTACGTCACCTCAATCCAGCAGATAACCATTCCACTCAGCCCTGTAGTCTGCATTACGTCACCACAATCCAGCAGATAACCATTCCACTCAGCCCTGTAGTCTGCATTACGTCACCACAATCCAGCAGATAACCATTCCACTCAGCCCTGTAGTCTGCATTAGCTCACCACAATCCAGCAGATAACCATTCCACTCAGCCCTGTAGTCTGCATTACGTCACCACAATCCAGCAGATAACCATTCCACTCAGCCCTGTAGTCTGCATTACGTCACCTCAATCAGCAGATAACCATTCCACTCAGACCTGTAGTCTGCTATTACGTCACCTCAATCCAGCAGATAACCATTCCACTCAGCCCTGTAGTCTGCATTACATCACCACAATCCAGCAGATAACCATTCCACGCAGACCTGGAGGTTAAAGGGTTAGTTCGACACTTTGGACATAACATCTATTTACAACTTACCCGTGATCTTGTCAATCGATGGAGACCATTTCTCGGGATTCCATGCCGTCCTTCGAATGGACATCCAGCTGTTGCTAATGCTAACGCAATCTAATGGTATTAGTTTGCATCCACTACCAAATGCACTTACACACTCCACGGTGCACCCAAACAAATAAAATACCACGATAGACTATCGGGATGGATTTGAGTGTTTAAACCATCATTTTGAAGTCAAACTATCGTTGAATCCTTTACTTGTGCTATCGCCCTATGTTCTCTGTGGAAGGAGCCAATGCATTACCTGCTCGTCGGTTGTTTTTGAAAATGGTCTCCATCGATTGACAAGATCACGAGTAAGTCGTAAATTAGATACGTCAAAAATTCTGAACTAACCCTTTAAACTGCAGTGCTGTTTTTAAGGTCGCTGGCATTGGTGAGTCTATCGACATTTTTCAGGGAACTCGAAATTCTAAGAGGAGGACCTCTGTCCTGAAAACAACAATTTGCAGTGCTTTTCAAAACAGCAATTTGCCAACAGGGGAACAGCACGCTGTCTACTGATGTCTCCCAGGCAGGCAGAGCAGACGAAGTAGGGTGTACAGGTCTGATGGCTCTTTCCGGAATTTGCTTCCACCAACAGCTTTGTTTTTGCTCTATGCAATCCAGGGTAAATATCACACTATGCAAACAACAGATGCATGGTGATATTCTGGAAGGCAAAGTGTTGCTGGTGCTTTTTAAAATGAGCTGGAATCAGTGTGATGCTACAATTTAAAACACACAACCATCTGCTCCTGTCTCCGTTTGATTATCCATGCGTAAGCCTGGCAAATTTGCTTAAATTGATTTTTCAATGGTTCAACTTTGCTTCCCTTCTTTGTGGATAATCAAGAGGCATTTTTTGCGCACACAGTTTACCTCACGCTAAAGCTGAAATGATCCTCCAATTTAACCCTCCTCTTACCCAGTGGTAAACAGTATTCTCTGTCAGCCAACAAAATGCACATAAAGATACCTGGATAGGTGGCATTAGACGGCCCATTTGTAACCAACCGATAGGACAAACCGAGCTGCGTTTCTGAGCCAACAGCTCATTGCTCATAGTCAGCCAGATCAGGCCTTCAAAGTCTTCAAACGGCAGAAACACGTAAAGCCTACTTGCCATTTTAAATGAAAATGACTGGGAATACAAGTCTGAGTTCATTTCCTGGAGAGTACTTTAATGGGTTACAGAACCACACAGGCTTTCAGGTGAGGCAAGCCACACAACCATTGCGTAGGGGCTACTGCAGTATTGTAAGAACACTGTACAAATAAGATCAAGGGAACAACAGACACGGCTTCTATGACTTCATATTATGCAGATCCTCTTCCTGCATGGCACCCACTAATGAGGCTAATGTCAAAATGTCCGAGTAATGTCAAAATGTTCCGATAATAAGAAGGACATCCAGCTTTCCTTTATATCATGCTACGTCCAACATTACAAACCTAGCCTCACAAAAAAGACTTTGTCAACTAGGCAAGAGTGAATCTGATGTGCATTACTGTGAAGTGCCGATGCTTTTCGGGACATGAAAACCAAATCTCCTTTCCATTAAGCACACATTTATGGGAGAAAGATAAGCAATGCTTTGCACTGAAGTGAAATCAGTGATGCTTTTAATGGCAAATTTCCTGAGGAAATCCCAGATGCTTCCCTGCTACGACTTAACAAGTCCTGCTCCCCTGTAATATTAGGCTCGTCTCAGTGCAACTTCCATAAGCACCATGCAATGTGTGTTTAGGTTTTAATAATGGAGTGGAGCGAATGGGTGGGGGGGGGGGGGGGGGGGGGGGGGGTAACATACTCCATTAGTTCTGCTTTGTTTAAAATGACCATATGCCTTTTTGGAATCACTTTACTTGGTAAGACAGTACCTTGAAATTGGTACACTCTTACCTATGAAGCGCACGACTTTTTAATTTCTAGTATACTGCTATAAACTGATTATCATTTCACCTCTAAACTATCAGTGTTTTTATAAGGGCAAGGGCTGCTCAATCAACAATTTCCCCAGAGCAAGGAATTTTTCAGGCCGCTGCATTGGAATGAGTCACTGCTCTCAGTATTGGATGTCGTGTGCCTTAGAGCAGTAAACGGATGCGCATCAGTATCACGTTCATACTTCCCACAAAGACAGGCAACAAAAAAACAAAACAAAGTGGGTTCTCTGAGCCAGAGGGGGCGCTTTGTTCAGCATAACAAAAGGCTGGCCCTCTTCCACAGTCTCAGTGCGATTTCCACGGTGGGGGGGCGCGCCACTCTAATCGATTTTGTCCGGCTGCCAGTCACGATGCCTGTGAGTGTCTCTCCCCGGGCTCTGACCCGCACCTCCCTATGGCGGTCCGAGGAGAACCCCTCCCCCCGTTTTCAGCCCATCTTGGACGCGGGGAGGGGAGGTGGGGACGCACTCAGGCGTGCAGAATGGCAGCTGGATCACCCCTGCCAACACCTCTGGCCCCGGCTCTGCTCATTACAATGACAAAGCCGCATGCCGCATTGGGCTCGGGCAGCACAAAGGGGGCTCTTTTCTGAGTTAAATGTGCCGTTGGGTACATATCAGGAGGAGAATGAAACGAGCCAAATTGATTCACTGTAGAGAAGGAGCTGAATGCCTATGGGTTCTCCACACTGGGAGGATCAAAGCTGTTTACACTTTCAGAAGAGATATAAAGCCTGAGCTTATTATACTCCCGCCACTTATTCTGCTCTCCCCTTTCTGACATTCAGGACACCAACTCTAAAGTATCTTCCCAATCCCTGCATAATTTCTGCACGGCACTCTTATCGAGCGCTGGTGCAGAGAGAGAGAGAGAGAGAGAGAGAGAGAGAGAGAGAGAGAGAGAGCGCGCTCCGTGCAATTTGAAAAACAGAAATAAGAAGGGCAAACCAGCCCCCCCCCCCCCCCCCCCGCCCCCCCCCCGCAGCCTATCAGCTGGAAAACATCTGAAAATATATTTCAATAACTTAAACGCGATCGGCCTCTTCGGATGTGGTGCGGAGCCACAAGGCTGAAATGCGTGATTGGCCACCTTCCAGGGCTAAGTCACCCGAGTCAGAATCAGATATCATTTTAATTGCCTTTGTCTTGATGGATGATGCTTGAGAAGAAGTCCTGATTCTTTGTTTTATTTGACGAGGCATGACCATACATCACACCTGTCATCCACAGAAGCGGTGAAGAAGGGCTATCCTGCGAGGGCCAGATATTATGACCACCAAAATGCGACTGGAGTAGAAAAAGACGTCATGGCAGGCATTTCTAATGCCTGTGGTAGTAAGTGTGCATGGTACCGTTTGCAATGGAGAATGTGTGCTGCTCGAATTACAGTGATGGCTTCCTTCAGCCCAATCCTGTCAAACTGAGGTTTCAGAACCAATAATCCACAGCCAAATTACAACCATATTATGGACGAAAATCACTTGCGGGCTCCAATCTGTTGGACGGTCATGGTTTTTTTATTTTTAGTTTTTTTTTAAAGAAAGACCTGGAGCAATTACATGGAAAAGATGTCCTTAAAATTCCACATTAATTTCATCATGTGTTATTCCAAGTCTCGGTAAAAGCAGGCTATTAATGCTCTGGTTATTTTATCAGCGTGAAGCAATTTCTGCACAATAAATCAAGAAAATCTGTACGCACATGGCAAATGTATTTCCTATAATCCCCTGGGGACGCATCAGCAGCAGATTTTCAAACTCCGCAGCCGGTTGCATCACTTTTGGCTCGACAATAACTTCTTTGAGTCTGCTCAAATAACCACTCCTCTACATATCAATTTAACGTTTGCAGAGTAGAGACTACTCCATCACACTCTGTCTCACAGCTGACACAAGGAAAGCAAAGGCTCAGAGTGGCCTGGGTTCTGTTCAGGCTAACTAAGGAGCAGGACAAAGAGGAAGCAGAGCTTACACCAGCCATATTCGCTGTAGAAACCATTGTTTCCATGGTTTGTATGCATTATTTTCAATCAAAAAGAACAATGAATCCATAAATTGCAATAGCCACATAACGAAAGAGATAATAAAATATTAAAAACTGGGGGTAACCTCAACAGTGTGCGTCTGTGTGTGCGTGCATGTATACACACTGAGAACATTCACATGCAATATCCCTGGATTGTTAATTCAGTAAAAGTGGGCACCCAGTCACCTCTTTTAGGGGAATAATAGTATACTCACAGTCTTTCTAGTGCAGAGAGGCCAAGAAAGGAGCCATTCTTCAGTTCTTGAATTTTATTGTTGTTTAAAATCCTGCGGAAAGAAAAATAAATGAATAAATACATTAATGAATGAATAAACAAAAAATTTTAATACAAATGAATTTCTTCCAAATACAAATATTGATTCACCAAACCACAAATCTGCTACAAATCTGGTAGGGGATGAGGAAATCGATGCAGTTATGGGACATTCTGTCTAAATAAGCATTTTCCATTTTATAACAAGCAATCAGTTAAGGATAAATAGGTGGTGGTAAACATGTGATCATCCGGTGTGGTAATTAATATGCATGACATCAATGTGTATATTCATAAAAAAGAATAATTCATAAAACCCACATATAGGCATGGTAAATTATATTAACACCGACTGGTTTTTCAGTTAGGCTATACATTTAGTGCACTGACATTTAATTTTTTTTTTGCTTCAGACAAGGAAACGTACATTATCTTTATAAAGCTCTCATATCTCCTCAATCAAGAGCCTACTCAATGTGAGACGTGAAGAATGCTCTGGTGTTTGACAGGTAACGACAGTCCATTGTGTTGACGGTTGTTTTGCTTCTTAACAAGGACATTCCTAACAAGGAATTCCTCTATTCCTAGGCCCTACACATCAGCCTCTATAGTGTACAGTTCAATCATGTACCTCAAACGTGATAACGTGCATATTTTCGTTAAAACGATAATATCCCGGGCCCTGAAGTCTGAGCTGGTTTCAGGTATGGTAAACAGACTCCGAGCAAGTATGACTAATTTACCACTTGTTTTCATAGCTTTACATACCGTATGAAGTTGTTTGAAGCAAGATTATATGCTTGATCGCCCTGACAGTCATAGTTCTGATGTCTTTGATACTTTGATTAAACTGCAGTGCAGCACTGTACTGTGGCATCGTCTGAAGAGGTAAAATGGTCTAGTTCCGGCGTAATCACGTCCCCCAGGCGTAACCGAATGCGTGTTCAAACACATTCCTGTTTACCTCAGAGAAATGTCTTAAATGAAAAAGGTTTACTCACAAATGTGTGCTTTCAATCTCATCTGTTCACAACAAGGTGTGGGGGGCGGGGGGATATTCTTAATGAATAAAACACATATCCTGAAAGCACAGCTCAAAAGTGAAGAAAAACAGACTCTTAAAACGCATGTGATTCGAGAGGGTTTAACGCCCCCCCAAAGCACTCACTGTCAATAACCTGTCTCATGGCTTCCCCACTTGTGCGCGGTGAAAGAGGGGGTTATAATGCAGGCCAATTAGGATCGGTGTGCTTGCGAACAGCGTCAAATAAACCCTTGTGCCACCATTAATCAGCATTTCCCACATCTGCTCTCAAACATTAACAGCAGCAGTGAAATATTTTCTACTCATTTTCATCCTAAATGGAAAAAAAAGCAGTACATCCCCCTCCCATCCAAACAGTAAAAAAAGGAGGTGGAAAAAAAAAAAAAAAAAGCAGCGATGTTTATATGGCAGAAGAAATTTCCATATTAACTGCAATGAAAATGAAACGGTCACATACGATGTGTGACGGGAATGCAGATAATCACCAGGGGCAATTATGTCCATAATCACGAGTCAGCCAACCGCACTGTAAAGAAAAGAAACAGAGAGGAATGGCTGCAGAAACCCTAAACGTGAACGCACTGGCAATAAAGCTGGGGGTGAGGGAGGCTCAGGGGGAGGCCCCTCCCCCTCTAGAAGAGCAGACAGAGGCTTGGCTGGAACTCCACCAGTCTGAGGCCGTTACTCCCTTGAAATACACCCTCCAAACACACGGCTGCTGCTTCACGGGGTCCGCATTACAACAAGCAGTGCAGGCCGCCCGATGCAAACCGACTCTTGTACACACACAGTCCGCGGCCCGCGCAGCACGGACCCGTCCAAACCGCGCGTTGGTCGCCCAGCCCAAGCTTTCTAGCGCAAGGCTTCCAGCCTGCTGGGAGACACGTCTCACGGCTTTACATTTTGTTTGCCCTGGCCCTTGCTCGATTTCATGTTAGCGGGAGCGCACACCAAAGAAGGCTGTACCGAGAGGCCCAGATAAAGGGCTGGGACCTTAAGCCATTCTGGGGTGAGAGCGATCTGACTTGCGGTTGACATTTTTTCTGGCTTTGGGGGGGGGGGAGGGGTGGGGAAAGGTAACGCAAGCAGGATTGACACCACCCTTGGTGTTTTCTCTTCGACTCCAAAACCTCAGTGAAAATACGCTACGGGCCTCGGCTTAGTCGATCGCGTAAGCCCTGCCACAAAACTCCAGATGTCGGAATTTGGCTCAGACAAAAGCACGACATCCATAATATTGCAAATATATAATAAATCAATACACACGTTGCCAGTTACTCAGGGGTATACTGGAGAAACCACAATTTGCATTGTGAAACTACAGGTCTGGTCTAGATTCCTATCTGATGGTGTAATCACACAAATGAGAGGCTCCTACACAACCGTTCTGTGCACTGTGTGTGAATGTATAAGATGCTGTAATAAAAAAAGTGCTCAAAAAAAGAAAGTAAACTTAGGAAGTAAAGCAAATAAATGGGGGAAGTATGAGTAACAGAGGACCCCAAAAAAACAAAAAAAAAACAAAACATTGAATGGTTTTTGACTGTCACTTAGCTCTGTGACCTCAGGAAAAACCCTGTTCTAATTATAGCCTGTTTATTGACACAAGACATCCAGCAGCCTTTCAGACAGATTGGTAAGGCATGGTTACATTCGAGCACTGGACGCGCATTTATGCAAGGCTTAGTTTGGAAAAACAAAATGTTCACGGACCAAATTGGGTGAAATTTGAAAAGACCGGCTGGATAAATGTGCTAGGGCGGCCTTGTGACTTTCTAGCTGTCAAAATAAATCTTTGTAAGGGGCTCCCTCCGAGCCATAAGCTGAGAGCTCTCTCCCATGACTGGAGTATGACCCCACAGTGGAGAAAATCACAGAGGGCCTGCCATGTATTTGCTCCTAACAGAAACCCCCCCCCCACACACTGTTACAACTTACTGCTGTCAAACCAGTCCATAACAGCCCCCTATCCTCGTTCGGGCACCTCTGAGTACCAGCCCGTACCACCTCACAGGTTCAGAGGAACCTAAATTACAGGCTCACAACTGTCAAGTGCTATAATAATGAACAGCCAATTCGTAGCCGTCTTCAACCCGGTCAGGTATTTTCGTCTGTTAAAATACTTACGGTCGGTTTGTTAGGTTTAAGAATACACTTGCTGGCTTCTGCACCTTCTTGCACTTTTGTATTCCTGAGACGAACAATGAGGTTTCTCCACTTTTGTAATATTAGGAGCGTCTGCTAAATGATTGTAACATAACATCTAGTTTTGCATGTGTACATATGGCGTATAATGTTTTGCATATGCCAGGTATTGGATATGCCAAAAAAAAATCCTGCCTTGAATTTCCTCTCAGCTCAGCTGTGAGAGAGAGGAGGGGAAATGGGGAACTTGCAGAGGAGACCCCAACAACCCCGACCGGAGCCGGCAACGCAAGCCGAGAACCTTAAGTGCCTTCACCTCTGCGGC
Organism: Synaphobranchus kaupii; assembly: GCA_029718625.1. NCBI lineage: Eukaryota > Metazoa > Chordata > Actinopteri > Anguilliformes > Synaphobranchidae > Synaphobranchus > Synaphobranchus kaupii. The sequence goes on from CM056376.1 coordinate 102,985,675, forward strand.
CTGGCCGCTCCGTCTCCGCCCAATCAGCAAATGCCGCAGACGGACGTGTCACTCCCACAGGAAACAGGGCAGAGCCGTGATCGCTCGCCAAACAACTGGCCGTAATCAATCAGCGGGACAAATCCTGCCGTCTAATAAAAGCAGCGGGGAGATTTTGCGGCGCAGTTTAAGAGCTAATGTACGCGGAGCCCAGTTCGGTCCTGTGCCGTAGGAAGGGTTCAGCCTGTGCATGCGGTGACGGACACAGGAATGCCTGACCAAAGGCTAAAGCGGAGATCTCTCCCAGCGCTCCGACACAGCTTAAGAGGGAGCATGCCGCGCTCCGTAAACAACTGTGTCCTGGCATGTTTAGGATCAGATCACCCGCTCTGACTTAGCCTGCAAAAACCTCCTTTCCAGGAAGCTACGGAAGTTCTCTCAGAATGAACACGCTCAATATGCCCTTTCATGGAAATCAAGGAGCCCCATCTCAAACTGCAAGACTCTTAAATCTGGCAATTAGAAAATTAGAAAAATTTTACCAGACAAGACACTCAGCTAAAAGTGCTGATCATTCATTTAGCCTGCCTGTTAAACTAGGCTATTCCCTAATCACAGCTCTGCAAGTATAGACTATACAATATGTTGCCCTATATAATAGCTTGATGATCATAGTGCAACTTTTCAGTAATTTGAATATCTCTCAATAAACCCAAAGTTAGATGTATATGAAGGAATACCCGCTGGCCACCCACTAAGCCATGAAGTCTTTTATACAGCAGGACACAGCCCCAGCCTGTGTGGAGCGCTGATCCATTCCCAAACAATGCACGCCGCACCTGGGCAGCTGAGAGCACTTTCCAGCTGACAGATTGAGAAACTATTTCAAAGTAAAGCAGTGTTTTTCTACTCAGATGTCAAGGGACATTGCGCAACAACGGCTCACACATTTTCTTTTTTTAACATGTTAAAAGGACTTGTACAAAGAGATGGTACAAAAGAGTGTACCATCGTGGACTAACGGTACCAATTAACATGGATTTAATTTTGCCCTATAACTTTTAAATTCACTGCGTTGGTAAATAGCCTACAATGTGACAACAATATCCCATTGTCTCAAGTGTGGTTAAATGGAGAGACAACAGGATGTAGCCAATAGGATAATGCAATAAGAGGATGCAGACATATAGACTGCACGCTACCTCCTTTCCAATCATCCGTGACAATATGATTTATCGCCCACTAAAAGGCTGGCTATTTCTGTTCCATTTGGGAAGAGGCCACTGAAAGATTGGGCAGAAATTTCTCATAAGAGAGTTACCAGGACACCCTGCAAATGCCCGTCACATCCACGGCCTCACAGAACGATCTCGCCGCAGAAAAGCAACGCTTCCTGGTCAACACGTCTCAGCTCTAAAGTGGCAAACAAAAGGCAGACTCACAAAATGCAGACTCCTTTATAAAACAAAGGAGGAAGTGGCGAGTATGTGGCTGCAGTTAGCTCGTAAAAACGGGCCGGGCTGCCCTTCAGCCTCCCCCGAGTGAATGGCGGCCCAGACCGGATTCCTCAGCTGAGACAAAGGAGGTCAGCTGCAGCCGGCTTAATGGGTGAAATTACAGTCGTCTCCCAAACGAGCCCACCCATAAACCCCCGGGACAGCACGTCCGGAAGGAATGCGTCTGGACCTGTGGGAAAAGAGCAGTGTCTCCTACAGGACGGGGCAGGAAAGCTACGTGCGTTTTCCCTCCTTGTAGCAAGTGGACGGTCAACCCAAGATTACCATCACCCTTCAGACTCGCTAACAAAGCCCTGGAATCATGACAACCTCACATGCACACATGTGGTAAGAGCAAGCCCTACAGACTCAAATCAGCACTCTCATCCCCAATCGCTGCAGCTGTGTTCCTGCTACTGGCAACTATTGATCTGATGCATTTCTAATGTTCTACATTTCAACTGTACGTGTCAAAGTAACATTCACAATGCTGGTGTCACCAAGTCACCACAGGAACTTCAACTACAACATTTTGATCCAATACCTAATTATTCCACACCATATGCACATCACATAAGTGACTCACAGTGACTCACTGCGATTGGAAAAATGTAATTCCCTTGTGCCTACTTTCTTCCAGCCTCTGGTGAATCTAGTCTTCAGCCCACAATCAAATAAGGACTCCAGTTTCATTGCCGCCAAGGTCAAATCCCAGTTGGACGCCACTGTTAACTTATTATTTTTATTTGACAGCAACCTGAAGCTTACAAGTATGTCACTGCGTTCCTCCTATAGGTGATAACTAAGGTTGAAAAGCATGATGGGAGCAGTTTCACTGACTGCACACCATAGTAAGTTTGAGTAGTATCTTTAACTGTGTCAGGTTCTGCAGTGCTGCCCAGTCATTTAACACAGGCCAAAAAATAAAATAAAAAATAAAAAAAAGGCTGTGTTAACAAAATGAAGGATAATCGATACTTGTCCTCATAAGTTAACATGAGTTTGATATGAGAATAAGTGTAGACAACATGACACTAATGAGCAAATGTGTGAAATGAGTGAATTCAAGCCATTTTAGTGCGTGTTCAAAACAAACATGAACAATAAATTCATTTATACAGTACATTTATATTGGTCTTAGCTGAAAAGAATTCTTACGATCTGAGTGTACTTTGTTTAGGAGATGTCTATGGACAGCCAAACAGGGGCAGCGACCACAGGCATGCAACCCATAGTGTGTATACAAATTCCTCTCGAAAATAAGACGCAACTACATGCATGGAACAGGACATTTTGTTCACAGAAAAGCACACGTCTTTTAATATATGTTATTATGGTCTTAATGAGGCCCCACAAGGGTTAGGCAAGCAATCCTGCGTAGCCGGACAAATGCATGCCAAAACCGTGACACAGGGCTAAATTCCACAGAGGGCAATTTGTAAGAATATTTATTCACAGTTTCTCATAAAGTAGTTCTAAAACTTGGAAGCCTCTTCCTTACAAATCTTTGTGCTTAAGACTTCCGCTTTCCGCTTATGAAATGCCTTGCTGCACATAGGAGCACTTGTGTTGTTGCAGAAGACTTTGAATAGAGTACTGTTTCCACTAAGGCATAAATGAAATCCACTAAGGTCATTCTACTGAAATCATCAATCTCTACATATCCCATTTCGATTCCAATTAGACAAGCCCCTACACTGAAAGGTATAGCTGTCTTCAAAGTAATCTCCCATACCACCCTACCACAAATGTTTAAAGTTTGCATATCAGATGAATTATATAAGCTGTACACGTGAACATACCCCACTATGGGCTATCCAACAACAAATGAACAACCCCTTACATACACATGCTTGTAGCTGGTCTAATCCATTTATGAATGACAAAAACGTTTTTTTTTTTTTTTTCCCCCATTAGACTACTGAAAGGTTCCATTCATTGAAGCCCTCCTTTTTTTCTTTGTTCACTATACAATCTCCAGGTTTTTTTTTTTTTTTTAAAAAGCAACACTGCACACCACCAAAGAAAAACATATGTCCTTCAAGGGATGTTCCATACAGGAAAGCTTAGGCTGGAAGGCAGATCAGCACTGTCAATCCACGGGCCATGCGTGACCATGTGCTCACGGGCACAAGTTAAACAACTGCTTCAAAAGCTCAAAGTGTGTGCAGATATGTTCTGTAGAGGCGGTCGCAAAAAAAAATTTAGGCCTATTTGCAGCTAGGCCAAATATGTCACCACACTCCACATTAACGCAATAATCCATTTCAGTAGTTAGCAGTTAGTGTGACTTGCACAGAAAACATTATACGTTTTTTTTTTTGTTACATGCAATCCATTTACACACATGGATATTTTTCCTAAGCAATTCACATTAAACATTTTTTTTAATATATATATTTTTTTTACCTTGTTCAAGGAGGTACAACAGCAGTGCCCCACCTGAGAAATCAAACCCGCAACCTTTGAGCCACAAGCCCAGTTCTCTAACCAGTATACTACCCAGCCACCCCAGCGGCAAGTTTAAGGCCTGGACCAGCCCCAGTGTACGCTGTTTGTTTTTATCTCCTTCATTCCATGCTGAGAACTGTGCTGGTTTACAGCGCTCGACTGTATAGACCCCCTCAAAGTTTGGAAACAATAATTGGGTAATAATGATGTATGCTCATTTTACCAACAAAACAAGGTCGGAAAGCAGGCTACATGGAGAAACTTAACTTCCAAGATCAAGCAAGATATCTAGTTAACTTACCCTACCAACCAGCAAAAATCTTCCAGGTCCGTATGGTATAACCGAGATGTCACAAAATTATCTTGTTTAGTGGCCAGATAGTATATAAACGTACTTTATTGAGAAACCTACCATTAGGGTTGCAAAGGGGGGAATTTTACAGGTAACTCAGTAATTTTAGGAATTTTCTATCTCATGCCTACTCTTCCTAGGTGAGGTCAATATATTCTACAGATCCCCCCAACATCAGCTGCATCAGAGCGGAACTGGACCCCGTTTGGTGGAACACACAGCAAAGCGCGCAACAGGCTGACAAAAGATATAAACTGGTGGCTATTTGTTCAAACTTGAAACTCACTGAGCCCAAGATGACACCGCACAAATTGAATCTGAGGAGGAATGTCCAGCTTCCAGAGTCTCATTCTGAAGATGAAGCGAGCTGTAGTTCAGATAAATAATTAGCCATGGTTAAGCAAGGCAAGTTAAAATATTTAGTTTAACCTTATTTTAGTCAAAAGATTAAAGGGTAAGTTCGCTATTTTGGACCTTGGACCCTATTTGCGGTCCGTCTTCCATGAACCTGACCCATAAAGTCCATTTTTTCGCTGATCGGTCCAGTATTGAGTTCGGTACAGATTTCCTGTAGGCTCTCACTGGGCTACAATGGAAGTGAACGGGGCAATCAGAAATGTTCGATAAATGTGCTTTCATGTACAATAAATGAGACGGGAAGCTCAGGGTGTATTGTTACCGGTCTCAGCATGCTCTCCTGTGAAATGTATCTCAATCCGAACATTTTTACGTGCTTGGCATGGCTTGGAAGTAAGAATTTCTCTGTTGCTTGTTTGCGCTGCACTCGCGGAGTACTATGTGTCGGGGGTAGGGGAGCGGGAAGGTGTGCCGGCCGTTTACGAAACTATCTAGCTGAGCAGTCTGTGTTTGTTTACCTGCAGCAACGTAGGCTACAATTTCCACAAAAAAACTTGGATGATGGATGACTATAATGATTACGAAGACGAAGAATTCGATTTTGACTTTGACGTTACTGGCTACAGATTTGAGCCAGAATACACGGACACGGAACTACAAGAGATGGATGATAAGAGAGCAAGAGAAGAGAGAGAGGCTGAAGTTGCGCAGGTAATGTTATCCGAAGTCGCTGCCGAGGCTAGACCAAGAATTTCGGGGGACTTTTGGTGTTCTTGCAAGAGGTGCAAGCAGATGCCCAGAGAGGAGGAAAGTTTGTGTTGTAGGGAGTGGGATCTGTTGCCACCGAATGCCATTGAAAACCTGGATGTATCCGTGGATGACACTGGATCATCTCCATTGATTACAATTACACTATGACTGCCAACAGATATGTGATAGATGAGAACTTTGGACAGGACACCATGCGTCAAGCATTTGTAAATAAAACATTATAGAATTGTAAAAAGTTATAGTTGATGAACGTTTCCGACAGTTTTGTTACAAGAAAACAACTTATGTCAAGCTCGGATTTTGTTAGTTGGTATTGAGTGCTGGGTCAGAGGACGCGCTCAAAAAAAATAAAAATGTTAGTAACGTTATAGCTAAATATAACTTACCTCCGCTCCGGTGCTTGATAGTGCTGCAGGTCCGACACGAGGAACAGCTGTGTTCTTTAGAAACCAGTGTTTTGGTTCTGATTTGCGGTTACAGAAATCAGTAGCGTCGAAATGCGCTCCACAAACTCGCGAGTCTGCCAAACGGAGTTGATTGACTGGAGTGTTTATGTCGATCCGTAAGACAACCAGCCAAAGTCTCAATCTTTCTGGGTCAGAGAACGGGAGCCTGTGAAAACTGGTATTTGAGCGTCCAGACATTTTATTCCCACAACCGGGGACTGCACATTCGCGCACCATTGCTGTGATGAATTATTACAAATGATGATTACAAAAACTGCGTTACAAATATTTCTGCTGTAGGCTACTAGCTAGTAAACTCCAACGGGAGGTCAGGATTTGTGATCAACTGCTTTTCAAGCGCCCCCCCCCCCCTCTCTACAACGTAGCTAGACTGCGGAAGTTTACAATGCGAGGTAGTGCGGTCGGAGAAATAGTTCTGTTTCAAATGGAACTGTTGTTTCAACGTTCGGTTTGCGTTTGCGATAGCCTACATTTCACAGGAGAGCATACCGAGACCGTAAGAATACACACTGAGCTATAAAAGCACATTTATCGTTGTTTTTCCATAACATTTCTGATTGCCCCGTTCACTTCCATTGTAGCCCAGTGAGAGCCTACAGGAAATCTGTACCGAACTCAATACTGGACCGATCAGCGAAAAAATGGACTTCATGGGTCAGGTTCATGGAAGACGGACCGCAAATAGGGTCCAAGGTCCAAAATAGCGAACTTACCCTTTAAGTTATTCCTAATACATAGGAGCAGGGGTTGCATTAATCGAGAATTCACGGTCATTTACCGATTTTTAGAAGCTTTGACAGAAAAATCCAAATTCCATCCGTAAATTTGACAGATAAAAAATATTGCTGACTGCAATAGCATAAAAAGACTACTGAGTCTATTGTAGTTCTAGCTATGCTTTGCTGTGGTCCTGTCATTGTGATTGGCGCTCCTCCTCCCTTCCCGTTAATACTAGCATAGAGTCGCATCTCTCTGTCATGTCACAAATTAAGCCCTTTTTGTGGCTAATGTTATAGCAAGGGCATGGAATTAAGACCTTTTAAAAAAAAATTAAATAATCATGTTCTGCACCAGAGGTGCCGGCTTAATTAATTCTTTTTTTATTTATCCTAAACAATTCTGCCACAGGCTAAAAAAACATTGTAGTAAAGCGCGTAAGCATAATATTTCAGACGTTTTTTTCTTTCACATATCATTCGGTTTGTTAGGCTACTGCATAGGAAAAACAACATTCAATGCTTAATGTTAACCCGGGTCCTTTCAAAACAATATAACATTTTGTACGTATGTAGCATATGCAATGTCACGTTTTATCCTATGCTCATACAGTTGAATGCCTCCGGCAAATAACTAAAAAATTATTTATTATACACAATATTTTATACACAATCTATTTACGTGTATTTGCTGTCTTTTACCGATGCAATTCATATGTTCATATAGGCTATTCATTTAGGATATTACAGGCCCCTGAGCACCCACAAACTTTGTTTTAAAGGCAATTGATTGCCCCCAATATTTTCAACACAAGTGAATGAAAACTTTTTTTTTTTAATAAACATGTTCTGCACTTTGCATTGCATAGGCTACACGTAATTAAGTGTAATGGAGTCGTTGGCAGGCTAACTCGTCATAATTTAACCTAATAATTTAGAATTTTCGTAATGAATAGACTATTTGTTGGAACTAAAACGTTATAATACCGCAAAAAAAAACAAAACAAAAAAAAAACATACATCCAAAAATTCTACGCAGACGATATAAAATCGGTAAACATTAAAATAAACTTAATGACAGGTAAAAATAGAAGGTGACGGATTTTTTTCAACCCTGTCCGTCACGTTGACGGATTATGATTTATTCCAGCGCAACTACTGCATAGGAGTATCTAATTTGCCATCTTAGATGAAAGACGTCCTTATACAAAATGCTTTTTTAAAACAAACTGCATTTGAGAAAAACAAAAAAAATAAATAAATACAAATAAATGTTTTTACATTGTGGCAAACCTACATCATGTTTGTTGACATTTCTTAAAACCCATGTTTTTCTCCCTAACAATGTCAAAGTATTTGCAGTGACCCTTCAAATAGGCCCAAAACATAAAAAAAACCAAATGCATACTTACGAATTATGAAAAATTGTGTTAACATATAAAGTTCCAAAATTACCTCAAAATTCCAGAAAAGGGGGAATTTTCTTAGAACTTTACAAACATACCTATATATCTCCATAAATGCAACAGCCTGACATTTTCTTTATTTAAGCAGTTGAGAAAAAGATATTGTATGAACCTACTCTCCCGGTCACACCGGTCTCCACAATAGTAAAGCGTATACTTCCGTTGCCAAAATGTGCGCCCATGTTTTTGATGACTAGTCCGTGAAAGGGTCTATAATCAAGTTAAACTCACTCTGCAGAGCCAGGAGGAAACCTATCTTTACTGCTACCTGACATCAACCCTGCTCTCTAGCCAGTGGGTGCCAGATGTGGCCTACTGAAAAGGGCTGCTCAGGTGCTGCTGGGAAGGCATGCCATTAACACTCAAGACAAATTCAAGCAGTGCCTGCCTGAGCCCAGTCAGTGTAACACAAAGTTCAGTTTGTGGATTCTTCAGCTGGTCTTGGAGCGAGTGACATAATGAAGACTTCCACAGAAAAAGGGAAATATGTGGGATATCGAGCAACTTCTGGGAACACTCGGTAAGAGTGGCATCCTCCGAAAAAAAATCTGCATTCTTCTTAACACAGGACTGTAAAGGCTTGAAAGCTGGCATTCTTCGTGCAAAGGGCAATGCATAGCTCATGTGCCTATATTTAATTAACAATATAGCTATATTATGCTAGGTGTGTTTACCTAAGCTTCTTAAAATCTATCAACTGTCTACACAATACATTTTGCAGTTGGGTATTGTATTGCTAAAGCTGCTATTGTACACCATATATTATTCATCCTGTAATATACAAATGCAAAAAGCATTTTTATTTTTATTTTATTTTTTTAAATATAGGCATATACACTACTCACAAAAAGTTAGGGATATTCGGCTTTCGGGTGAAATTTCAGGATGAACTTAAAATGCACTATAACCTTTACAGGTGAAATTAATTTGACCTTCTCTAAACTTTTGAATGCACATGTCCAACTATTCAATGTTTCAGTACTTTTTGCACAACTTGCTGTTCTCTAACAAGGAGCTGAACGGCAAAATTCACAACAGGTGTTTGATCCATGAATCGACCAATACATTTCCTGGTTCAATTAGAATTGGTATTTAAACAGTCCTCTTCATCATGCTGTTCACATTTTGACATCATGAGACCAAGACGACACCTAACAATTGATCAACAGTACCTCGCCATTGCGAGGCTTCAAACAGGATGTTCTCAGAGGGAAGTGACCACTGAGCTTAGAGTGTCACAGAGTGTCATCAGCAGGTTGCAACAGAGATACAGAGAGACTGGAAGAGTCACAGAAAGGCATAGAAGTGGACGTCCTTTGGCCACATCCCACACTGATGACCGCTTCATTGTGAACAGTGCCCTGCGGAACCGGATGATGAATGCCATTCAACTCCAGGCACATTTAAGGGAGGTGAGAGGCACCCAAGTGTCACGTCAGACCATTCGAAACCGTTTACATCAGCGTGGTCTGCGTGCTAGACGACCTGCAAGGGTACCTGACCACACCACCAGGCACAGGCGTCATCGTCTTGCATGGGCCAGGGAGCATTTACGCTGGACGAGGGACCAGTGGGCCTCAGTGCTGTTCTCTGATGAAAGTCGATTCACGTTGAGCAGAAATGATGGCCGCCAACGATGTTGGAGACGTCAAGGAGAGCGCTATGCATCAGCCACTGTTGTCACCAGACGACCCTTTGGTGGTGGCTGTGTTACAGTGTGGGCAGGTGTGTCTAGTCAATACAGAACTGCCCTACACTTTGTGAATGGTACAGTGACAAGCCCATACTACCTGAATAACATCATTAATCCAGTCATTGTGCCCCTGCATGAACAACACAGGCCTAATTTCATCTTCATGGACAACAATGCTCCAGCTCATCGAGGTCGCATCATTAGGGAAAGGCTGCTGGAGACTGGGGTACCTCAAATGGAGTGGCCTGCACTTTCTCCAGACCTGAATCCCATAGAAAACCTATGGGATCAGCTGACTCACCGTGTAGAGGCTCGTAACTCTGTACCCCAGAACCTCAATGACCTGAGGGCCGCCCTTCAAGAAGAGTGGGATGCCATGCCTCAGCAGACAATAAGTCGACTTGTGAACAGCATGAGACGTCGTTGTCAAGCTGTAATTGATGCTCAAGGGCACATGACAAGTTATTGAGACATTGACATTTTTGTTGTGGTATACCCACCACTGTTGTTGGCTTTTGTTTCAATAAATTGTTTGAGATGAGGAAATCACCATTGCATGCTTCTACTTAAATGCCCTACTTTCATGATACGTATAATATCACTGTAGCGTGAACTTACATTTTCCATAAATTTCACCCGAAAGCCAAATATCCCTAACTTTTTGTGAGTAGTGTATATATATATATATATATATATATATATATATATATATACAGTGCCCTCCACTATTATTGGCACCCCTGGTAAAGATGAGTAAAAAGGGTTATAAAACATTCACCTTTTGGTGAATTAGCTTAATCTCACACTGAAAAAAATGGGAGAAAAATGGGGAAAAAAAGGGGGAAAAAACAACCTTTAATTGAAGTAAATTTATTATGAGGGAAAAAAAAATCCCTCATCAAGAAATAATTATTTTTAACAAAACCATGTGTGCCACAATTATTGGCACCACTGCATTTATATATAGAATAAAGTAATAATATTTAATATTTGGTCACATATCCTTCGCATGCCATGACTTGATGTCTGTGACCCAACAACATCAAAGACTCTTGATATCTTATTTTCTGGTACTCTTACAAGCAATACTATAACGTCTCTGCATTTGAATGGATCTCTATGGGAATTGGGGGGTGGGACTATATTTAGCTGTAAATATACACTGGAACAGTATGGAACACATGGTTGACTAAATGGCTGTAAGTCATCAAGGGTCTGAGGTGTCAAACAAGCCTTAAACCATCACACTGCTGCCAGATATGCAGTAGATATGGATGGATAACTTGAAGGGTTTCTTCTCCTGACTTATTTTTCAAAAGAGTTCAATAGGAAAATTTGTCAGGAGAAACAACCCTTAAAGTGATCCATCCATATCTACCGCATATCTGGCAGCAGAGTGATGGTTTGAGGCTCGTTTGATACCTCAGACCCTTGATGAGCCATTTAGCCAACCATGTGTTCCATACTATTCCCGTGTAATTTACAGCTTAATCTAGTCCCAACCCCCAATTCCCATAGAGATCCATTCAAATGCAGAGGGGTTGTAGTATCGCTTGTAAGAGTACCTGGAAATAACATATCAAGAGTCTTGTGATGTTGTTGGGTCATAGACATCAGGAAGTCATGGCATGCAAAGGATATGCAACCAAATATTAAATATAATGACTTTATTTAAATGTATGTTAACTACTTTTGGTGCCATAAAATGGGGGGACTATGTGTAAATAGGGCTACGATTGATAAAGTATAAATAGAATTAAATAAAAATAGTAGTTTATAACATTATCAATGTCTGGACTGTATTTTTCTATTAATGTAATGCTACCTTGGTGAATAAAAGTATCAATTTCTTTCAAAAACAAAAAAATTTCTAAGTGACCCCAAACTTTTAAACGGCACACACAAAATGTTGCCATGTATACACGCTACTTCCCCTGCCATCAGAGCCAACTGATATATCCGATTATTAGTTAAGCTGAATTTAACTTTCGCTGACATGCCAGAGAAAAGGAATCAATTTTTATATCACCACAAAATGCAGACTTCATATTAGCAGCGTATATAGCGTATAAGCAAATGTAGGCTACGATGCAGCACTACCGAATACAATCTGTACACGGATCACAAAGAGAAATGCAATAAAGTCCATTTATTGTTGAAATATTCACTGGTTTACTTTTGATTGCAGCTCACTGGTAAGTCTGTGAAATGGGCCTATGGCTGAGAACAGCTCCATTGATACAAGCCCTGATTCCACCCAGGTCTCTCACAGCTACCTCCTGAACAGCTTCACACTGGGGTTCAAACAAGCCAGGTTGCACCAATTGCCCGACACATGAAAGGTGTCTATGTGCCAACGGAAGCAGAAATGAAGTCGGTGTCAATATGGCTCTGACCCCAGTAGGAGCTTTCACACGGGCCAATTGTTTTACCCCGCCTGGCAAGAGGCAGGCTGTGACCTGGTTCCAGAGTGTGGGTGTGAAAAAGGGGGGAACTTGGGTTGAGAAGCTTGGAGAGAGAATGGACTACTCTTCCTGGCCCCCGTCACTCCTCCCCCACAAAAAGCAGTATAAACATTTCCGTCACCTATTGCTCCGTCGGCCAGTAGCAAAGTTCCAAAGTGAGACCGAGGGGAAGAGAGTTTATTTTTCCGCAGGGGCAAGGTGGGCTGAGCGTTAGACAACCACGTTCCCACGTTTCTCATTCTGGAATTCCTTACTCAAGTCAAACTGAAATAAACCAACTAGTTTCCCTACGGCTCCTATGGTTTTAAAAAAAAAAAGTTGGTGCAGCACAATGTAGCTTTTGTTTTTAGCACAAATGAGATTTCAAGCTGATACCATCACACTAACTTATACAGGATGAGTCAGTGAGGGTTATGCATTTGAAAAATATTATTATTCATTCAAGTTTCAGAAACCACAATCCATCCATCAAAAGTAATATTCGACACAGGAGTCAGGACAAATGTCCATTCCCACTTGCTGACCCGCCATTTTCCTTAGGGATGTGTGCTCCCCTCTTGCTACACAGCAGGTCCATGCAAAGTAGCAAAGTAGCCTACAGAAAGGGTGATTTACAGTGTCCAGGAAGGGGAAGTGATTGATTTTCAGGGTCACAGGAGGTTGACTGGAGCAGCGGGGAACCTGCCTGGGATCTTGCATACCCAGCCCTGCAGCCAGCAAACAGCCCTGCCCGCTGTCGGCTCCTCCACGGGACATTCAACCGGGGTCGTAAAAACTCAAACCAGCGCAAAATGGGCGGGCTACCGATTTTACAGGCCGTTAATAAACACCGCAGTCCTAGTCCTCATATAGGAGCTCTGCATTACACTTGCATGTCTGGACAGAATTAGCAAGTCCATTTCTCAGACCCTTTCAACACCCACCCCTCCCCCAAAGCAGCTACTCTACAATTGCTCACAACAAGGAGTTCAAATCATTTACAAACAAAACCAAATGGTTTTCGCCATGCCATGTGTATAGTAAGACTGACTGAGCACACGGGCCAAGGAGCTCTGAGCATTTCACTTCAGTAAGTCTGTGAAAGACATCCTTCAAATAAAGGAATGAGGGTCACCCAATGTTGTGACTATAGAGGACGGTACCATTTCCACTACCATCTAAGCACCATCAGTCACCATCATGCCCTATATATAGAACCCTCCTTCAAAATCACTACAATGGCAACAACACAGGGATAAATGTTATTTATGAAACAACTTCAAAAACTACTGATAGCATCCCTCTTACTACTAAGGAATTCAGGGAATAGAAATGTTTAGGCTTACTGAAGAATGGGTGACACGCATAATAACCCCTAAATTGATACAATACAACTTAGACATGCTTCAGAAGCGTAGGCAAAATTGAAAAGCACCCAGTGGATATGAGATTATGCCCAGTTTAAAGGAAATGTGCTTTTTTTTGTTTTGCCGGCGCACTAAAAGGAAAGAAATGTAAACGGCCAAATGTTATAGTTTATAGTTCCTTTAAAATAAAAAACGAGGCATTCAACCGAGTAATTCTGTTACAAGACATTAAAATACTCTTTTAAAAATTTTTTTTTTTTATAAACACTTGCACACCAAATTTTAACTAGAACCCACATGCAGGGCTATTCATGACCTTTATCTTTTTGTCCGTTTGTTCATCTTAACAGCGAAACGTTTTCGCACTTACCTGACCAAGTAGCACAAGGTTAAAGAAACATCTACTACAAACCTGGAAGCAGTTAATATCAGTACGATCAGTACACTTCACTCATGACTTTCTGATTCTTATCCAGGGAAGAGAATGTTTATTGTATTCTTGCTACAAAGCTACTTTTCCCAGTTTAAACAGACATGTTTAATTAGGCATACAGACAGCTGCACTGATTTACAGAAATCATCTGTGCACAAGAATACTAACCCGGCAAAAATAAATGTGCAGTATTCTGACTGGTCTGAGAACTGTGGTAGCCCTACACAAACTGGATACATCTCATCAGGCCTGCGACTGTTGTATGCGAAAGAACATCATTATGATGGGAACCACATATTAGTAAAGGTGGTCCAGAATAAGAACCAAGATGAGCAATCAGTCAGGCCCCAACATCTATCGGAAATACTCTACATGAAACTTGGTTGGTATAAGGCAATTTCTGTCTCATTTTGGCGTCAGCAGTCTACCCATGTCAAATAGCTCAGGGTGGTCATTGATTTTTATAGAAATGTGGAAACTATCAATCTGAAAAGGAACGGAATATAGTGAAGTTATAAAGTGATGCACAATGGAGTGATCGCAGCAAAATGCTCAAGATATGAAAATGAACACTGTCTAATCAAGGTATCTGGTAAGGCTAAGGTAACCACATCTGAACTTGAACTAGGACAGCAGCCATCACAACTTACTGACAACATGCATAAGGCTACAATACATACACAATAGGCTGTCAAGAACCATAAGTAAGTACCCCAAGTGATGGATAGTTAAACCTCCCCTTTATATAACGTCGACAACTGTTAACACAAAGTTAACTTCAAAGTTAACACAAAGACTTCATCTTCAAAGCACAAATGACACGTACTAAGTGCAATGGGAACTTTCATTTTGGTCAGTAATGTGAAGGGTCAAACTGATCAAATGCATCCATCATATTCACATTATTTACATTTGATCTGAATCACCTGTTTTTACCAAAGCCAATTAGCTAACCATGATCTTCGGGGGCAATTCTATAGAATTACTAATATTTTTTCTAAATAGGGAATTGTCTTCTGTGTTTGTGTAACAAAACACGAACTGCATTTTGATAATTATACATTTTACCAACAGATGTGCCTGGAAATTAAATTATTTTAGGACATCAACGTAGCATTGCCGTTTCTTTCTTTTACTTACAGGGTCACTGTCCTGTTGGGAAACGAGTCTGAAGGCAGCACCTGATCGAGGTCCATATTGCTGCACACCACTCTCTCCAATGTCGCTGTAGGAGAGGAGCCTTTGTTTCTTGGACGTTCTTCAGATGTTTTACAATCAGATGATATTGTCAAGCCATCGCTCGTCAAAAACAAAAATGCAAGGACTCGCAAGACATCTGCAACGTGGATCTTCATCTCTAATAAAATTTGAAATAAAACCGCGCGTATAAGAGGGTTTAACTGTAAATCGGAACAAGATGAATGCACGCAAAATGTTTCATGTGGTGTATTTTAAAATGGCCTGGTGGTTTACGATAATCCAGTTCAAATAAAACCAATGTTTCAGAAAAAAAGATGTACTGATTTCAGTCATATTGCAACCACCTCGTCCTTCGCATTGTAGCATTTCTCTCCCATTTTTTGCATGGATTTAGTTGTATGTGGTCAGCGTCAATCAAACCGACAGATCGTCTCGACATCCTCTTTGTTTGCCGAACGCTTGGATTTAGCTAACGTTACCAATGCATCTCGCTGCAGCTCTCATTGTGTTTTCACGAGTGTAGAAAAAGTGTGTATTCTTGCCGGACCGACAATGGCGAGGCTACACAACACAACATGTAGTTTTAACTCCAGTTACATTTCCTTTGTTGCCAAGTGAGTGAAGCGAAGTCGGGATCTTGCTTTGTTTTTCATAAGGAGACAGCTGCAGTCATTCCATGCTTTGACAATTTAAGGAAATCTGATCAAGCCTCAGCCGAACACAAAACTTTCTGATTGCTGAGTTTATCCATTGAACAAACAGCAAAATCCACACGTCACGGCCCAGTATTTAGCTTAGGTACACGGTAAAGAAAAATCCGTTTTCAACAAGCTGGTGAATAACTTCAAGTTCGCCTACTTAACTTAACTTTTCACATAACTAGCGAGCGAGCGAGCTAAATATTAAGCGATGTCAAACAAAAACAATTCCTAGCAAAACAAATCGCATAAACTTCTTTCTCACTTTGAACAATGCTTTGAAGTTTGGTACTGTAGTTCGAATTCAAAACAGGTACTATATTTAATGCCGTTAAAGATCGTAACAACATTCAACCTTAGGTTTTGTACTTTCTCCTGCGTTAGCGACTCCTCGATTCAGTCCTTGCAGTTATTCTTAAGCTATCCATTGGGAACTCCACTCTCACAGACCTGCCCCGGGCTCCATGTTGAAATTCCACCCCCTGACGTCATCACAGGTCTGTCCTGTTCTTATAGAGTTCTGTGGTCCTTTTTCAGTAGGCTACAACCTCCCGTGAAAGTTTCATGTTACGTTGTAGGCCTACATTCTGTAATCGTTTTACAGTCAACAGGCATATTTTTCATTGAATATTTTCTTTGTGAGGGATTATGTAACGTTAGTTACTTAAGTTTATAACCATCTATTATATCTATTCTATTAGGCCTATATTGAATAGTTTTCTACATTATTTTAATAATGATTCATTAATTCACATTTCACCTTTTCCGTTATATTCTATAAACATTTTAACGTAGAAAATTTTAGGTAAAAAACTACTTCCCATAAAATGTGCCTCGGTGGAATATTTTACAAAGAGGTTTTGTGAAAGCCGACAAAACCAAAGACTTGACTATGTTTTTATTTTTTTTGGCGACTCCATCAGCAAACACAGATAAATGCAATATGCAAATTAACAGTTAGGAATAAATGTGAATAGGCTACATATCCATCAACAACATCCTGGCATAGGCTATGGCATGACATTGTCACTAGGCTACATCCATCATTGTTTCTGAAAAAAAAAAAATGTTTTCAGCACACTGGGAAACCAACACAACCATGAACGTCATCCTCAGTATATCAGGAACTGAGTTTATTTAATCTTGCCATTTAAACCTTAAAATGCTTTAAATAATTATGTATCTAAGTTATGCTAGAATGTGGGATTTCTTTATTGTCCCCCAAGCTTAGAGGTATAGAATTCACACCTTCTGAAAGCCAAATTTGCAGACATACAGTGAGGCTACACTGTGGATGTTCATTGGTTTTGCTACAGCCAAATCATTATCCTGTGTGTACAAAAGAGAGTTGGCTAGATCACCATAGACCCAGGCAAAGGAGCCTGTTGGAGTTCATTTTGATAACTGGTGACTGCATGTGGCTATCTGTAACAATATACTGTACATGGAGGGTGATCTTGTGTAACTTTTGATTTTGTAATGAATTAAACAGTTTTAACGGTGTTTCTTATTAAAAGAAAGGCCGGCAATAATGTACCCATGTTAGCTTGTCCATCTCCAACGAATAGCTCATACAATATTGACAGATACTGGACCTGTTGAAAGTGTAGGCTACATAATGAATGAAACACTCCGTTATGTGCTTTGACTCATGCATGGAATGAACGGGTGATACAGACGGTTATATGACACAGCAAAACTAAATGGTGACTAACCATTCCTTAACAGGGTTGATATTGTGCTGATAAACAGTAAAACTGAGTTAACATAGCTTCACATTGAGATAAGGATTTTAAACGGGGCCAGGCTATTTTAATAGACCTGTGTTTTATTACCTTTTAAAAATGTTGCCTCCTGAAACAGTATTCCGATGAAACGGGGCTGGGAGTGACATACTCGGGCTGGACCACACATAGCCAACAGTACCTTCACAATACTTGCAGTGATGCCCCTCAGGAGGACTTGTCTTACGCCAAGTGCTCTTCTGTCCATTGAGGACATTAATTTGCCTCTGAATTATCATTATAAATGTTATACTTCACTAATTTTGCTGTCAATATGGGCCAAGGGTTATACTCAGTACTACTAATATCTATGCCACACAGCCTTTGAGAAAAGCTTCATGCAATTTTGCTTTTGAATGGTCAGTTTTGCTGGTTTATCCCAGACACAGGTAAAAAGGAAAGGAGATGCACATTGAAAACGTACTTCAATTCCTATCATTGGTATTGCTGATATGTATACATCTGATTTATTTATGGTCCCATGTCACCCTGCTTGCATCTCATACTCTGGAGAATCTTAGGGTAACTCGAGAATTTTGATAAGATGTGCTGATGCGGTTGAACACAGCCCCGTTTTGTTTGCACGCCGTCAAATAAATCATTGATGGTTTGAGCTTCAAAGGCAGAGCACTACGCAGGCTTGAAAGAGAGACGCTATCGGCCGGCTCTCGGGTCCTTGCACCAAGTTTCAACCTGACAGAGGATAAGCTCTCCTAAGCTGATCCCTCTGCCTCAAAGTAAGGCTTTGTGCAGTGCTTGTGATTTGTTTACATGATAAGTATGACGACATCACGTTGGTAACTTGAAATGAGCTGTTTGAAGAATGATGTTATGTTGGGTTATGCCAAGAGCCATGGAAACAAGGAGAGGAAATAAAACTCTTAGCATTTCTCTCTGCAGTCTCAGCCTCTAAGACACAAGTACATATGTATAACTCACCATTTAAAGTTTAATACACAGCTGCTGATGGACAAGTCTTCCACAACCTATAGACCGGTGGTCCCCAACCCTGTACCTGGAGATCTATTGTCCTGTAGGTTTTCACTCCAACCCCAACAAAGCACGCCTCTTTCAACAGCTAGGCCGTGACCGAAAACAATCCCTACACCCTTTTGAGGGCGCATATTTGAGTGCACTTCATCAAATTTTTTTTGAGTGGTCGACTTTTTTTCTCACAAATGGGGGCACTTAAAATACCAGGATGAACCCCTTATTTCCGGGGTTTTGTTGAGGGGATTCAGGAGCCTCATCCACAGAACTGTGCACTCATCTGACAATTACAGTAAGTAAACCTGAAGTAAAAAACATGAAAGACATAGAGCGTATATATACATATCTATGGTACAAGAGTGGTTGATATTACAAACTACTCTCTTTTTATTTTTGTTAATTCTATCTTCATTCATAATCTATAAACTTTGAAACAATCATCATATGTACAATTACAAACTACTTACTTACTAGTTTGGAAAGAGTTTTGCAAGATTTCTTTCGCACACTGCTTGCAAAGTGAGGGGACAGGGGCCAGGGCACATAGTAGACAGGGGTATGAGTGGACAGGGGGCAATGAACAGGGATCACATTCGTGTCACGGCCATAGAGATCTCGTTGAGCAGCTAATTAGTAGAACAGGTGTGCCAAATAAGGGTTGAAATGAAAACCTACAGGACAATACATCTCCAGGAACAGGACCACTGCTGTAGACACAACACACAGTACCACAGAAGCTCTAAACTGGTAAGCGATTGTACATTCCCCATCTCCCACAACTCAAAATGCATTTCACTTACTGACTGAAATCAGGAAACAATAAAATGTGTTCACAAACCATCAATTACATTTTTCAAAAGAAAGTATTCCATCATCTGAGAGACAAAATGTATGTTTGCATGATTGCTTTAACACTTTAGCTAAATAGATACGGTCTCAAACAGAATAATTTATAATTATATTCTTACACATTGTGTAAGGGTGACATTGCAGAGCTGTATCTTCCAAACACATTGCCACGGCCCAATGGGAGGCCATATACAAGTATATCTAAATGGCCATATACAAGTATTTTAAGCTCTACAAGCCATATTTGAAATCCCTTTTGGCAAGCATGAAACAAAATGTTTTCTCCTATAACAGTCAGTTTTTTCTTGTTCCTCTGTATTGGTTGTTATTGTTGAGCCCTTTGGACAGTATTCACAAGCACCAGGACCTCATTTACTGCAAGTTTCTTGCTTTTTCCTTACGGGAGGGCAATGTCAGGGGAGTGACAATAAAAAATGCTCAGGTTGCCCGGGGCCTGTCATTCTTATTCATCTCTGTTATGATCAGTACAATTAAGGGGCTTCACTTTAGAAACTACAGTATCAGCCCATAGTACCTTCATGTGGGATTCAGGGGATTCTGTCCTGGGGCCATACAGCTTTCACTTCCATTAGTCTTCATTTGCTTTCAGGCTCTTTGAGAGTATTGACTGTAGCTGAAAGAGGGCTGACTGTAAACATATGGAGGGCAGTACTTTCAGAAATACATTTCAGGAATACATTTTGGCAGCCACACAGAAAACAAGGAACAGGGAATGTTTTATGACATGACCTTACTGAATAAAACAAACTTGGTTCTTAGGTTCTGATAATTTATATCAGTGGTGCAACACATTATATTTATTTTATAACTGTTGCATTCAATATCTGTTTCCATTATCAATATTCAAAAAGATAAATGTGGTTCATGCCACCATCTGACCTGGATTATTGAATTAACATATTTTACAATCCACATTCATAAGATACTGAATGTGTCTTCATATCACTCCAAAGACAGATTACGCTCAGACAAATTCAGAGATATAAGGAAGTGCCTTCCTGTGAGAAATGAAAACACAGGGTGGGCAGAGCACAATGTTCACATGAGATAATGAAACTGAGAGTAGGGCAGACATTAACACCATGAATCATCTAAGGTTATGTCTGAGTGAGAGTTTCAGCACAATAACCCCATATAATACTGCCCTTGGATGAAATAAAATGCATTTTATGTTCACTGAAGCATAGACAAGCTGCCTGACAGAAATACAGTGTGAACGATAGCCTACGCACATATATCCCGTCTCCTTGTGGCAGTCAAGAGTACCTCTGGGTCACAACGTCGACGTGTTAGGTACAGACAAACCATTTCTGAAATCTTATTACTGTCTTCAGTAAAAAATCATTAAAATGTATATAAACTCGAATCGAAGTATATTACTGCTCTGCTTTTGTTACTTTAAAGGACGCAACTAAATGACACATAATACTATTGTTCTTTGCTAATTGCTTGTCATTTTAAAGAGCTTAACGGAAATATACAGAAATCACTCATAAATAAATGTTAATTGGCAGTGTTTAGAGCAACGTAATATGCGTACCATACGCACAGACGTAAGCAGCGTGACGTTTGGCACGTAAGCGCCTCCATTTTCGCTCAAGTCGCATGGAAAGTGAGAGAGCTATTGAGAAGATCAGTTGGCAAAATTTAGCCTACAATTTATGAATGGTAAAAAGGTATATGTTTACGAACAATTGGTAACGAACATAAGTAAAATTATGTGGATTTGTATTGCGATGTAAGCTTGCTCGTTAGACGTAGGCTAACCTACTAGGATGTCTATCGGTGGTAGAGAAAACGTATTTCCTTATGACTTTGCTTGGGGAGCAGCAACTTCAGCTTATCAGATTGAGGGTATGTGATACTAAATTACGTATTTATTTGTTTATTTGCATTAAAACATTTAAGTACTTGGAAACCTATTCTGCAATTTGATCTCTGGGAAGGAAGCCCAAAGTTTTTATATGTATAATGCGGCTGTTACAGGATAAAGTTAACGAGCTGCAGCTTTTTTGGTCTCAAGGCTGCCAATAATCATGTAGCTAACTTCTCTCTCATAAATCAACCTAAAAATTCACGCAAAGGCTTTACTTTCACCACAAATTTACTTCGGTAAATTGTAGTTTTAGAATACACTTGGGTACGTTATAACTGTAAATTATACATTACAGAAGTGTTTTGTTTCTCTTTCTAGGGGGGTGGAATACAGATGATAAGGGTCCAAGCATTTGGGACACTTTCAGCCATAGGAAAGGCAAGGTGTTTGAAGACCAAAACGGAGATGTGGCCTGTAACAGCTACAAGCTATGGGGGGAGGACCTGTGCTGTATAAAGCAATTAGGACTGACACACTACCGTTTGTCATTGTCCTGGTCCCGCCTGCTTCCTGATGGGACAACAAGATGCATCAACCATAAAGGTAGGCTACGTGTACCAGCCTTCAGTTACACTGCTTTAGCCAATGGTGAGATCAACTGTAAGATTCCAGTGGATGTGAAGCGCAGCTTCGTGGACCAGTGGGCTCTTTTATTTGCTGTATTCTAATAGCTGCGAAAATGCACATCTGTATAAAGGGGAGAGAAATTTCTTCTGTGTAAACAAGTCACAGAAAATTTATAAGTAGTCGTGTAGTTCAGCCAAAAGTGACTGTTTCTTACTGTTTTTCCATATATTTTTGGCCATCACTGCCACTTGGACCACATCAGCTCTCAAATTCCACTTTTTACAGTTGTAGTTCTAGCTGGCTAATTCATACATTTTCCATTTTTCCAAGAGCATGTAACAGCTTTTCCTTTTGTTTCCTAGCTGAGTTTTAAGAGCTGTTTTTACAAAGATCTGTTGCTGTTAATGCTACTGTGTCATATTGTGGAGATTATTTTATGAACAATCACACTGGTCACAATTTGTTAAAACCTGTTGCAGGCTCCGAAAATTTATTAATGCTGCCAACCAAATCTGCAAAAGGTCAAGATATGAAAGATTAAAGGAACATAACTCGGACCAGTCAGGGTAGCTGCTCAGCTGTTACAGTTAGAAACACAACTGGACAAGGAATCATATGTAGAAATAGAACACATAGACTCTTTACCAAAAATTCTGCCCTAATTAGTATTCTTAAAAGAGGCACTAATAGCACACTATCCTCAAATTTGTCTTGACCCTCTCAAGCCAACAGTTCATCATGTCAAACATTCTTTGTGATTTTGTCTTCTTTGTACCATCACCTTCTGTTTAAATATGGCTGCTCTGCATTAAGATGTATTGGTGCATCTCTTTTATAGAAGAGATACAATATATAGCCAGAAGTATATGGACACCCCTTGGTCTGGGGCTGTTTTTCATGGTTCTGGCTAGACTCCTTTGTTCCAGTGAAGTCAAATCTTAACGCAACAGCATACAATGACATTCTGGATGATTCTGGGTTTCCAACTTTGTGCCAACAATTTGGGGAAGGCCTTTTCCTGTTTCAGAATGACAATGCCCCTGTGCAGAAATCAAGGTCCATACAGCAATCCTTTGTCGAGATCAGTATGGAAGAACTTGACTGGCCTGCATAGAGACCTGACCTCAACCCCATCAAACACCATTGGGATCAATTGGAAAGCAGACTGCAAGCCAGGCCTAATAGCCCCACATCGGTGCCCAACCTCACTAATGCTCTTCTGACTGAATGGAAGCAAATCCACACAGCAATGTTCCAGCATCTACTGGAAAGCCTTCCCAGGAGAGCCGAGGCCGTTATAGCAGCAAATGGGGACCAACTCAATATTAATGCCCATGATTTTGGAATGAGATGTTGGATGAGCAGGTGTCCATATACGGTTGGCCATGTAGTGTATATATTAGCCTGTCTCAGCATGATGCTAGCTAGGTATCCTGATCAGCAGAAAATGGGAGTGGAACAATCAGAGAAAAGAATGACTAATGTTTGATACACACTTTCTTATTTTCATACTTATTATATCATAGTCCCATGTCTTTTTCTTTTTTTTAAACATTTTAAACTGAAAGGTTTGTAGGAAAATTGGTAAATAGCTTTTTTTTTTTTTTGCTCAATAGGTGTGAATTTCTATAACAAAGTGATAAACGATTTGCTAGCCAGCAACGTCACGCCCATGGTTACCCTGTATCATTTTGACCTGCCGCAAGCACTGCAGGACCAGGGTGGGTGGATATGGGCAGGAATTGCAGACGTCTTTGAGGCCTACGCCATGTTCTGCTTCCGGAACTTTGGGGACAGGGTGAAGCTGTGGCTCACGCTGAATGAGCCCTACGTCTGCGCCAAGCTGGGCCACGAGAACAGCCTCTTCGCCCCGGGGCTTGGGGACCCGGGGGTCTCTGTGTATCTAGCGGGGCACAACATGCTGCGAGCGCACGCCAAGGCCTGGCACACCTACGACGCCCTCTTCAGGCCCGAGCAGGAGGGATTTGTGTCCCTGGCGCTCAACAGCGACTGGGCAGAACCGCTGGATCCGGGCAGCCCCCGGGACGTGGCTGCCACAGAGAGATACATGGCCTTCACTTTAGGGTGGTTTGCCAGCCCCGTCTTCATGACTGGAGACTATCCAGCCACCATGAGGTCCCGGATAGAGGCCAGGAGCCTAGCGCAGGGCTTCCCAAACAGCAGGCTGCCAGTTTTCACGGAAGGAGAGCCGGGGGTTCTGGGCACTGCAGACTTTTTCGCTCTGAACTACTACACGTCCCGCAGGGTGAGAGCTGAGAGCTCTCCCTCCGGCACTCCGAGCTTTAAGGGCGATCAAGAGGCGGAGGGGGTGGTGGACCCGTCCTGGCCCGTGTGTGGGGTCCCGTGGTTGGCCGTGGTTCCCGACGGGTTGCGCAAGTTGCTGAAATACATTAAGGTAAAGGAAAAAGTGAGGCATGATTGATGCCCTAGTGAGCCATCAGTTACTGATGTGAAAAATATTTGACGCCCTCCGAAACAGATGTGCAGTCTTTTAGTTTCCACATTGAAAAACATTGGTAGAGTATTTTGTCTGAAAACACTCAATTTCCTGTGGTGCTGGCTTGCCAGTTCATGCAGAGCAAAGGCATTGGCTGCAGTCACAAACCGAAGTCTCAAGTCAATGCTATAGTATCAAGTTCATTTAAACAGCTTCCCCCCCTAGGGTTCATGAGGATTTAATACATATTTATTGCATTGAATCACGTGAGGATGGCCAACTAAATTCCTGTTGTTCGTTTAGGCCACATGCCAAGAGCCTGCCATCTATATCACAGAGAACGGCTTTGCTCAGGTTGGAACTGTTGACCTGGAAGACTCCCAACGCTGTCAGTTCTACCAGGACACCCTTCTGGAGGTCTCAAAAGGTACTGTGCTGTGGAAGGGTACCCCTAGTGGCTGATGTAGGAACATTTGCTTATACGTACTGGAGTTTTGTGTACAGAGTAGAATGCATGAAACCTCAATGTGTATCCAGAGGAAAGCATTAACAATAAAGGCTCTTGCATGCTTTCATACCCTGACTTTAATGAAAGTCCAATTCCAAGCGAGTAGCTCCATTATCTGGCCAAAGGTATATAGATCATATAGAGTCGTGGTGCCCAATCAGGTGCCACGGAGGGCCCAGAGTGCAGGTTTTCATTCCTACCAATCCCTAAACTTGCTGATTTTACTAATTAACACACCTTCAACCAGAGAGGAGGGAACTAATTGGTGAAATCAGTAGGTGTAATCACTGGTTGGAATGAAAACCTGCATACTCTCTGCCCTCTCTCATTCGGCACATGATTGGGCACTGCTGATATAGAGGCACATACAGTGGAGGTGATATAGTTTGGATTAAGAACAGGTCAGATCATGAAGGGGTTGCGTGAGGATATGTATGACATTATTGTCATTTTTTCAGCTGTCCATGAAGATGGAGTCAATGTCAGGGGCTATTTCGCCTGGTCCCTGCTGGATAATTTTGAGTGGGCTGACGGATTCAGCGTTCGCTTTGGCCTGTTTCACGTGGACTTCGCACATCCACTGTTGACACGTACCATGTACCGCTCAGGGAGAGACTACGCGGAAATCATTAAGAGCAATTACTCTCAGTCCACAATGAAAAACTGAGAGCAGGAGTCTAAGAAAAAGGGCCAATCATAAACTTCTTTTATTTTGGGAGAAAACGGACAGCACAAACCTTTTTTGGTTCCTGTGGTGGGAAAAACTTTAAAATGCTGTCTTAAAATGGTATATTTAAAAAGAGAGAATAATTTAAAAGTGTAATTTTTTATTTTGTTAAGCTCTCCAATTACCATGGAAATATAACCAATTTTAAAAAGCCTATTCTGCTGTGCTGTATAATATGCAAAATGGCCATTCAAAAAGTAATTTAGGAGAAAATAATTTCCCTTCCTTGCTTGTCCAAGTTAAGCAAGGAACAGTGTAATGTTTAAGTTAATCTGAAGTGCTTCCCGGATCCAAGTGAATCTGTGTAAGGCCCATATATAGAGTGCTCTCCTAGAGAGAATCCTGCGGCTGCAGTCCATCCGCCACAGACTGCTAATGTCAATGGTGGAGATGAGGGCTGGTGGAGAGTAACCTGATATCACAGGCAAACCTCAGCCAGTGGGTAGCCCCTATCACGCACATGAGGGTTTGTAAATCCGATTGCGCTCGTGCTGAATGGAAAGGCACAATGCTAGTCATTGTACCCTGGCCTAAAAGCAAATCTGTACATTCATACCTCTACAGAACCCATTTATTCCACTCAGTGGTGTGAGGGTGGAGTCTATTGCTATGTGACTAATAAAGATGAAGCGCAGACTACTAAAACAGGTAAGGACTCCATAGCACATATACAGATCCTTTCCAAAAAATTAGAATATCATGGAAAAGTTTTTTTTTTTTCCATAATTCCATTCAAAAAGTGAAACTTTCATAGATTATAGATTCATTACACACAAAGTGAAATATTTCTAGTCTTTATTTGTTTCATTTTTCATAATTTTGGCTTACAGCTCCAGAAAACCCCCAAAACAGTATTTCAAGAAATTAGAATAGTGTGTAGAAAATCAGCATTTACTTCAGTTATTTCAGGGAATGAGTGGAGTGGCTTGACTCGAGGAATCCGACAGTTGTAGCCCATGTCCCGGATACGTTTGTACGTGGTGGTTTTTGAAGCACTGACTCCAGCCTCAGTCCACTCCCTCTGCATCTCCGCCAAATTTTGGAATCGTCTTTGCTTGACAATCCGCTGAAGCCTACGGTCATCTCTTTTGCTTGTGCACCTTCTCCTGCCACATTTTTCCCTTCCACTAAACTTTCTATTGATATGCTTGGACACTGCACTCTGTGAACAGCCAGCCTCCTTAGCGATGACCTTTTGTGGCTTACCCATCTTCTGGAGGGTGTCAATGATGGTCTTCTGGCCAATTGTCAAGTCTGCAGTCTTCCCCGTACTGAACCAAACTGAGATAAACTTTGCAGGTGTTTTGAGTAAATTAGATGATAGTGTGACACTCAGTCTAAAACATTAATTCTCTGAAATAACTAAATGCTGATTTTCGACACACTATTCTAATTTCTTGAAATACTGTTTTGGGGGTTTTCTGGAGCTGTAAACCAAAATTATGAAAAATGAAACAAATAAAGGCTAGAAATATTTCACTTTGTGTGTAATGAATCTATAATCTATGAAAGTTTCACTTTTTGAATGGAATTATGGAAAAAAAACAACTTTTCCATGATATTCTAATTCTTTGGAAAGGATATACACACATACAGTGAGCACCATAATTCATTGGACAGTGACACATTTTTTGTTATTTTGGTTCTGTACTCTAGCACTGAGTTTGAAAGGATACAATGGCAATACAGCTGACGTGCAGACTGTCAGCTTAAATTTGAGGGTATTTTCATCCCTATTGGATGAACCGTTTAGAAATTATAGATCCTTTCATACATAGTCCCCCCCATTTTCAGGCATTAAAAAAATATTGGACTGTTTAACATAATGTAGAATAAAGTAATCATTTTTAATATTTGGTCGCATATCCTTTGTATGCCATGACTTCCTGATGTCTGTGACCCAACAATATCAAAAGATTCTTGATATCTTATTTTCTGGTACTCCTACAAGCGATACTGTAGGAGAATGGATCTCTATGGGAATTGGGGGGTGGGACTAGATTTAGCTGTAAATTACACTATGTGCAAAAGGTTCTGAAATTTCTAAACGGTTCATCCGATATGGATGAAAATACCCTCAAATTAAAGCTGACAGTCTGCACTTCAACCCCATTGTCACAAGTGCTAGAGTACATAACCAAAATAACAAAATGTGTTATTGTCCAATTTATTATGGTAATCACTAGATGAAGTACATTCAACACTGGTATGCATAAGCTGCAAGGCTCCAAGTCTGACTACACCAGATTCCTAGTCATAATAAAACTTGTCATGCTCAGAAAGATTAATCACCATGTAATTCCACTGAATTTATGTCCTCAAAAGATTTTTACTATTTCTGTCTCACACCTAGGCATCATGCATATTGTCTTCTTGGGTCTGCTTTTAACCAGCCAGGTATAGATAGAAAAAAGGTGCTTTATTTCCCTAAGTTACACCTGTCTTCCATGTTCATGTTTAACTTTAGGCAGAGAGTGCAAGCTAGTTTGGTTGTTCCGATCTGCCCACTGAACAAAATCGGGTGTCACTATGTAGATCATTAAGACATGCTAGATCAGGGATCTCAAACTCAAATCCTGGAGGGCCGCTGTGTCTGCTGGTTTTCGATGTGTTCCTGCACTTAAGTGTTTAATTTAAGTCATTGATTGGCTAAAGAGTCTGCACACCTTGTTTCCAAGGCCTAAATTGGCTGCTGATTGAAAGGAAATCACAAAAACCAGCAGACACAGCGGCCCTCCAGGACTGGAGTTTGAGATCCCTGTGCTAGATACTGTATGTTAACGATGCATGCTGCTCCTAACTAGCTAATAAAACTAATTTGCTAATGTATTTATTTGCAATAGCTAGGGTTTGACAGTGCTTTGGCAGAATGGTAGTGTCTTAAGATGACAAGGTGAATTAATAATTTTATCTCCTAGATGGGTACCCCCAAATAAAATCTCCTTAGTGAGACAAATTAAATGAAATAACGGGTAATAGCATGGTTGCTATGCTTTGCTATGATATCTATCCAGGAATCACAACTGGCTATCTGGTTTTAGTTTGGTTTTTCTATATGTAAATCTCATTTCATTCAGCCGATTTCTTACAGTTCTGTCACAACCATTGACTCCTGTTTCCGCCAATTTGTTTTTCATTTGTTTTGTTGTGCATTTTTTATTTTCAAGGCATATTGCTTTGAGTTTTCTATTCTGACACTCTGACGTCTTCCTTGGTCTACCCATATGTTTTCCTTTTATAACCTTCATATTTTGTTTTTACTTGCACCAAATTTTAGACACAGCTGACTGGGAACAACTAACATCTTTTGCCGCACTCCGTGTTGGAGTTTTATAGTCCTTTCCATTGTTTCCATTGACAACTGTCTTGTTGGGGCCATGTTTCCTTTCAATTAGCCAAGTCCAACAGCTTGTTAAGGTCTGTAAGCACTCTCTTTAAACTGCAGACTAATTACCATTTTTAGACTTGTGCCGGTATTTGTTTTAGAAATGCAAATTACAAGGTGATTTCATAATTTGTTCCTCAACATTGAGTGATTCCGTAAATTTTTCCTCTACTTGATCTGGAAAAAAATATGCCATTAATTAAAATAATTTAATTTGTTTGCGGTATGTTTCACGAAGCCAGAATGTTCAGCTATTAAACAAAAATAGTTTTGTGTCATATCTGTGATTTGCTTATTTGCTACCAAGTAAAAAAGCTGGGTGAACATCCTCTAAGTGTGGTGATTCCATAATTTTTGCCAGAGGTTGTAGGCCTGTTAATTTGAATGCAAACTCTAAGCTAGACTGCCTCCCCCTCTAGCCATTGCTTACAGCCTGTTGTGCATCACGTCCCTGGGCTGCTGACCACAGTGGGCACCAGCAGGGTCAGGATGTAAGTCTAGATCATTATGCCCACAGGCAGTACCCAAGAGCTGTTAATAAGTGTTTTGTCTACAGGCTAAATACTGCTCGTTGTGAAATCTAACATTACCTCTGCGCTACATCTTGGTTTTAACAAATATATGACCATCAGGGATCAATCATTTTAATTTATGTTGCCTTGGAGGACAGTCTTAACTTTCATTGTACACCTGTGCTGTTAGTAGGATTTATGCCCAGGCATAGCAGAAGGGCAGTTCCACAGGTAGTGTAACAGGTATGAATGTTATGTCTGGCTAAAAGTGATGCTTTGTGTCTGGGGTAGTGTTTAAGCCAGACGTGCACCTGGATGGTGCAATTGGCCCCTGCTATCTGGCACTGAGCACAGAGGAGGTTAAGAACACATGAGGAGACTTTGCTTTCAGGATGAGTGACAGTGGAGAGGGAGGGGCTCCCAGGTGCTCGGGAGTGCTACTGTGTGCCCGGGATTGGGCTCTCTTTAATAGATTGAAGGCCCACAGGTGATGTCACTCTTCCAGAAGCCAGGTGACAGCCCAATGGGTTGTTGGACTGGAGAGATGCCGGGAATTGGACTCCTGAGCGGGCAAGCGGTCACTCAGCTGGTGGGCAGATACACCACGCCACCCGGTTAGTCCCCCTGGCGCCCCTTACTTGTACCCCACCATGGTAGCCAGGGCTCACAGGAAATGCTGCACCTCACCCACTTTATGTGCCACAATGGAAACTTCTCTCATATAATAAAAGCAGGAAGCATTATTTCATCATCTGCATATCCCTTTATTGTTTTCTCCCGTCTATTAGAATGTGGAATAATTCATATTCTGCACTTTAATTGCATACAGGAACACCCATTGTCTGTCTGCTGGTGTCTGAACTTCCTGTGACCTGGAGTCTTGTCTAGCTGGATTCACTATCCGAGAAACGCGGGGGAAAGAAAATCTCACACTGTTGCACGCAGCGGTTTTTACGATTTGGCACAAACAACCGCAAATGGGCTTCGTAGGTTAGGGGTTAGCAACAAGAAGCTTATATTTGTATGTTCCCACGAACCTCCCGGTGATTCTCTCCAAAAATAAAACCGCAACTTTTAATTAGAGGATGCGGAATGGCCGCTGGTGGGGGACTGCCTCAGTCAAATGCTTCGCGTTTCAACGCCAGCCAGGCGCTCCAGCGGGGCCGAGCAGCTGAGCAAACACACCCTGGGTACAGAACAGAGGTTGTAAAGAACAGGCTGAAAATCCACAAGCCTGCAAACTCCAGTACAATTACAACAAGGCCCTGTTGGAACGCAGCACAGAGGCTAAACACAGGCTTATACTGTATTTTAAGACAAACTGGTTTTTTGGTCAGCTATCCTGCTCTGGCCTTGAGCTGACATCATTGACATGAGTTGGCTGTGAGCCAGGGTGATGGACAGGTGGGGGAGCAGATCACTGTGTTCACTCTCTCTGCCCCGATGCTGTACCTGGTGCTGTCCCATCTTAAGGAGGGTGACTCTCTCAGAGTTTGTGATTGACACCTCAGGAACCTCATTGTTACTCCGTTTCCTGTTCCTGTGGATACGCCTCGGTCCGAGCCTGACATTGGTTCATGCAATTCTTCAATTCACACAATTCACCTCATGGACCTAGGAGATGCAGTGCATTTAAAAGTATTTTATAGAGTTTTTTGTAATAGGAGTTTTTTGTGTGTGTTTTCAAATGACCCAAGTAGTTTTTGTGTGCAGTGAAGCATATTTTGTGTGCAATGAACCATATACTAGCCTGCTTACATTGGCGAATATAATGGCATTGGGAGGTTTGTGGTTTAAAGCAAGAAAATACACTTAAAGTAACTCCAAGAAGCGTGCTCAGTGATGTTAATCTTTCCACAGGCTATACATACAAGTTTTAATTTTGTACCAGTACTTCCTTCCTTCTCAGTTCTTAAGTGGTGCAAGCTCTTCTCCCTCAAGGTTAAGGGCCAGACCAGAGATGTGTGGTTTAGATGCAGCTGGCCTGGCCAAGCGTTCGCTACCACACTGCCTGTTCTTGCATTCTCAATCTTAGCCAAGTTAGTTGCAAATAAAAATTGAAGCTATGATTATGTCCCAACTATGAACCAGATGAGTTAAAGGAGAAGTTCAGTATTTAGCATGTTAAGCCCTGTTATAAGGTTATTTACGATCATATACAACGGTCCATATCAACATTTTGACAAACTGCAGTCTTGAGATATATTGCTTTTTGCTCGTCACAGCTAACTTACACAATGGATCTGGATGGGCATATAGAAAATCCTTCAAAAAGCAATATATCTCAAGACTGCACAGTTTGTCAAAATGTTGATATGGACCGTTGTATATGATCGTAAATAACCTTATAACAGGGCTTAACATGCTAAATACCGAACTTCTCCTTTAATTCTGCAATGTTTGCAAAATGTTATTTATTCAAGCCTGAGTTTATGGATGAGGAATTTCAAGAGAAGATAGAAACCATACCGCTTTTTTTCTGTACACGTCATAGGAAATAGTTTCAACTGAAGATGAAATTTAAAAAATCAGTTGGCTTGAAAAAATCATTGTTGTCCACGCTACTTTGGGGGGTTAAATCATTTATATTATAGTATACTATTTCAATAAAATTTAAACAATATTTAAAAAAACAAAGCTTCTCAAAGTGAGCAATCCCTTTTGGCCAAGTTTCTTTGGCTTTCCACTGTGTTAATTCTTCCAAAGGAAATGCCAGTTGCCCACAGGATACCAGTTGTCTCTTCCATTTGGTGCTAATACTGTGTGGATGATGGGTGGTAAAATGTCTTGCAGGCAAGAAGGACTGCACACGCTTTAGCTACAGAGCTCCTGTTATGTGGCTGTGGGTGGCATAATGGTAACCTAAGAGCCGCTATTGGCGATGCTAAATTGGAGAGAAAAAGGAAAGGAAATATTTTCAAGTAATTGATATGTTCTTTCTGCCATGTAGTTTTAGGTGTATTAACTTTCAAATAAATATATTTTAATGTGATTTAATGATATATGAAAATGTCTCAAAGAAAGAAAAAGTTAAATAGTGTGTGCTGCCTTGTTTACAGCGACAAAAAAAACCCCATCAAGGTGCAGACTGGTCTGAAGATCAGTTTATTTTCTATTGACTTGTACTGCCCTCTTGTGGTTAAATGTGG
This sequence comes from Synaphobranchus kaupii, assembly GCA_029718625.1. Taxonomy (NCBI): domain Eukaryota; kingdom Metazoa; phylum Chordata; class Actinopteri; order Anguilliformes; family Synaphobranchidae; genus Synaphobranchus; species Synaphobranchus kaupii. The sequence goes on from CM056376.1 coordinate 103,018,391, forward strand.
TATCACAGCAACAGCACATGCCACATCAAGCTTGTTTCCATGAAGATTTTTAGTCACTTATCGTTTACAGCCGGAGTATTCATACTCTGTGTCCCCAGTATGCTTCTGAGGACTCTATGATAATGCAAGGCAATGCAATACAAAAGGAACATCACCGTAAATTGTCTTGGTTGGTGCATACTTTTCACATTTAATTCTTCTTCTTAATTATAGCAATTAATTCTTAGTGATTATACTATTGTGCTCAATAATGGCCATATTGTGTATTTTAGAATGCATGCAAATCGTGTTGGATGTATAGTACTTTTATTGAAGGGGTTTAAACATTTATTTATGATATTTAAAATCTATTTAAATACCATGAAACACTCCTCTACCCCAGAGTACCTCCTCTTTCACTGTGGTCCAATCCCAGTCCAAACTGAGTAGTGTCGGTGAGTAATCCCCAATGAAAAATGATTTAGCCATCCTTCACAAGGGTAATTTCCAGCCCTTCATTCTGTCTGAAACACAGAGTGACTTTCAGTCCCTGCGTCCGGCCCCCACGCCTTTCCATTATCATTATGTGAGCTGTAAAGTCTAGAGGTGCATGGCTAACGGCGGGCCCTCCCGAATGATCTTTCTGGAGGTTACTGCATGTTCCTGCTTCCCGCTCTAGCATGAAATGAGCGAATCAGCGGACTGTACCGCTGCCCAGACCCGAGGCTCCTGTGCAACATCATTCCGCCTCTGCAAGCAGGGCTTAAAGGGCTGTGAGCCTATGGAAGCCTGTGCCACAGAGCATCCCCCTCCCCCCTCAAACCAGGGCCAAGACACCCAGAACCTTCTCCCTCATACAGTATGTACCAGTCCCCTACAGAACACAGCGTGCGTTTCAAGCACTTCACCAAGACACCCAGAACCTTCTCCCTCATACAGTATGTACCAGTCCCCTACAGAACACAGCATGCGCTTCAAGCACTTCACCAAGATACCCAGAACCTTCTCCCTCATACAGTATGTACCAGTCCCCTACAGAACACAGAGTGCGCTTCAAGCACTTCACCAAGACACCCAGAACCTTCTCCCTCATACAGTATGTACCAGTCCCCTACAGAACACAGCGTGCACTTCAAGCACTTCACCAAGACACTCAGAACCTTCTCCCTCATACAGTATGTACCAGTCCCTTACAGAACACAGAGTGCGCTTCAAGCACTTCACCAAGACACCCAGAACCTTCTCCCTCATACAGTATGTACCAGTCCCCTACAGAACACAGAGTGCGCTTCAAGCACTTCACCAAGACACCCAGAACCTTCTCTCTCATACAGTATGTACCAGTCCCCTACAGAACACAGCGTGCGCTTCAAGCACTTCACCAAGACACCCAGAACCTTCTCTCTCATACAGTATGTACCAGTCCCCTACAGAACACAGCATGCGCTTCAAGCACTTCACCAAGACACCCAGAACCTTCTCCCTCATACAGTATGTACCAGTCCCCTACAGAACACAGCGTGCGACTTCACCAAGACACCCAGAACCTTCTCCCTCATACAGTATGTACCAGTCCCCTACAGAACACAGCGTGCGCTTCAAGCACTTCACCAAGACACCCAGAACCTTCTCCCTCATACAGTATGTACCAGTCCCTTACAGAACACAGAGTGCGCTTCAAGCACTTCACCAAGACACCCAGAACCTTCTCCCTCATACAGTATGTACCAGTCCCCTACAGAACACAGAGTGCGCTTCAAGCACTTCACCAAGACACCCAGAACCTTCTCTCTCATACAGTATGTACCAGTCCCCTACAGAACACAGCGTGCGCTTCAAGCACTTCACCAAGACACCCAGAACCTTCTCCCTCATACAGTATGTACCAGTCCCCTACAGAACACAGCATGCGCTTCAAGCACTTCACCAAGACACCCAGAACCTTCTCTCTCATACAGTATGTACCAGTCCCCTACAGAACACAGCATGCGCTTCAAGCACTTCACCAAGACACCCAGAACCTTCTCCCTCATACAGTATGTACCAGTCCCCTACAGAACACAGCGTGCGACTTCACCAAGACACCCAGAACCTTCTCCCTCATACAGTATGTACCAGTCCCCTACAGAACACAGCGTGCGCTTCAAGCACTTCACCAAGACACCCAGAACCTTCTCCCTCATACAGTATGTACCAGTCCCCTAGAGAACACAGCGTGCGCTTCAAGCACTTCACCAAGACACCCAGAACCGTCTCCCTCATACAGTATGTACCAGTCCCCTACAGAACAAAGCGTGCGCTTCAAGCACTTCACCAAGACACCCAGAACCTTCTCCCTCATACAGTATGTACCAGTCCCCTACAGAACACAGTGTGCGCTTCAAGCACTTCACCAAGACACCCAGAACCTTCTCCCTCATACAGTATGTACCAGTCCCTTACAGAACACAGAGTGCGCTTCAAGCACTTCACCAAGACACCCAGAACCTTCTCCCTCATACAGTATGTACCAGTCCCCTAAGAACACAGCGTGCGCTTCAAGCACTTCACCAAGACACCCAGAACCTTCTCCCTCATACAGTATGTACCAGTCCCCTAGAGAACACAGCGTGCGCTTCAAGCACTTCACCAAGACACCCAGAACCTTCTCCCTCATACAGTATGTACCAGTCCCCTACAGAACACAGTGTGCGCTTCAAGCACTTCACCAAGACACCCAGAACCTTCTCCCTCATACAGTATGTACCAGTCCCCTACAGAACACAGTGTGCGCTTCAAGCACTTCACCAAGACACCCAGAACCTTCTCCCTCATACAGTATGTACCAGTCCCTTACAGAACACAGAGTGCGCTTCAAGCACTTCACCAAGACACCCAGAACCTTCTCCCTCATACAGTATGTACCAGTCCCCTAAGAACACAGCGTGCGCTTCAAGCACTTCACCAAGACACCCAGAACCTTCTCCCTCATACAGTATGTACCAGTCCCCTACAGAACACAGCGTGCGCTTCAAGCACTTCACCAAGACACCCAGAACCTTCTCCCTCATACAGTATGTACCAGTCCCCTACAGAACACAGCGTGCGCTTCAAGCACTTCACCAAGACACCCAGAACCTTCTCCCTCATACAGTATGTACCAGTCCCCTACAGAACACAGCGTGCGCTTCAAGCACTTCACCAAGACACCCAGAACCTTCTCCCTCATACAGTATGTACCAGTCCACTACAGAACACAGCGTGCGCTTCAAGCACTTCACCAAGACACCCAGAACCTTCTCCCTCATACAGTATGTACCAGTCCCCTACAGAACACAGCATGCGCTTCAAGCACTTCACCAAGACACCCAGAACCTTCTCCCTCATACAGTATGTACCAGTCCCCTACAGAACACAGCATGCGCTTCAAGCACTTCACCAAGACACCCAGAACCTTCTCTCATACAGTATGTACCAGTCCCCTACAGAACACAGCGTGCGCTTCAAGCACTTCACCAAGATACCCAGAACCTTCTCCCTCATACAGTATGTACCAGTCCCCTACAGAACACAGCGTGCGCTTCAAGCACTTCACCAAGGCATCCAGAACCTTCTCCCTCATACAGTATGTACCAGTCCCCTACAGAGCACTTCACAGTGTTTAATCTGGACTGTCTCTGGAAGCTTCTCCCGAAGCTTGAGACGTGACATGCCCACATGCGATAGTGACGAGAACAAAAAACCAAAATCTTAACCTGCTATAGTCACTCACCTACTTCTACATCTGTCCCAATATGAATTAATCGGCTATATGTAGTTCATAGTCTAACCTAATAATATTGTCAAATGACAATGTACAGTACAATTTTCACATGGTAGCAATATGCAGTCAGGTATCATGAGGAAAGATATAAATACAATTTATTAAAAATTATTTTCAGCTTAAATTTAATTGCACATACGAATACTTGATTCGGAAATAGAAACATATTTTAAAAAATGTAAGAATTTTGGAGGAAGATGGGAATCATGGCCAGCCCTTGGTTAAAAAAAAAAAGAAGCTCTCGCTGCAAGTGTGAATTTGTCACAGTGGCCTCCTCTGTAGTTCCACCAACCTGCTGAACCGGTGTGGGAAAGCAGTGAAGCCTCAAGACCACAGCACCCCTTGGAGGTTGGAGGAGGGAATGTAATCTATAGGCTGCACTCCAGGAGAAGGGGGAAGGTGTGTCTGGCCGCCCACACATGACAGAGAGCGGCTCATTAGCTGTGTGTCCTTCTCAAAGGGCACTCCACACCTCCACTCTTGCACCTTGCACATTCTTTAATTCATCTGTGCAGCAGGATTCTGCCTGAAGCCACCTGGGGGAAATGCCTCTTTCTCAAGGACTCAAACCTGTGACCCTCAGCCGCAGAGTGCAGTGGTCTGACCCCTACACCATGTGCTACCCACCATCTTGATCATGTGTTTTATGCCAACGGCCACCCTCGCCGAGATCAGCGGTTAATCATTCCACTGTGCAGGAGAGTGAGGAAAGTCAGTAGTCAGCCTTTCCTTAAGGCGGCCATTTCAGAGGGCTGTTATGAAAATGCCAGACACAAAATGGGAAGTGCGACCGCTCATCCTATTCCCCAAAACCGTTTCCATGATGCATTTTACAATTTTGCAGTCCGACAATGTTGTTTTGCACTTCCTTAACCCAGCTTTCACATTGTCAGTGTAATCACTTAAGAAATATAATTGCTTCTGGATCATGATTTTTAAAGAAGGTCAATTTAGTCAAAAGGCCACACAAGATGCCCTCACAAAGTACAATACTGCACAGTCTCTTTTTACAAAGAAGCAGGAATGAAGTCTGAGGGAAAAAGATTACTTTCAACCCAGTGAGAAGCGCAATTTGCCCCTGTAACAGTTTAGACTATTATGCTCTGACTTCAGGTTGTTATATTAAAACATTAATTAACATTTTAATAATTCACTGGCACAGTTTAATAACCTCAAGAATATTGCCGCCATTTCATTGCGGGACAATTTATTCCGATTAGGCTAAAATACGAATGAAAGCCATTTCTAACAGTGCTTAACAATTAAACTGCACATATATCATGTGTATAGATAAGTTACTTCTGACAATGAATTAGTACTTTTAATTGTAACATTCAATCGCATTTGTGATGGAGATCTGCACAGATGAACATACAAATTAGTAGGTGAGTCACATTTGTATTTGACCAAACTTAACTTATGTTTTGACAGGTTCTATGAAATATTCAATAGCAAGTGAACTCATTTACTCAATATAAATTAACTGAATAATTTAGCTGCTAATTAACTATCTCCATAATAATTTATAAAATCTAAGCTTATTTTTTTTGATGTACTGCTTACAGGTACAGAGGCGCTGACTTCTGGCAAATAATTACCTTTTCTATTTACTGATTATCCTCATATGCATATTCCCTGGAGAAAGGGTGTAATTAAATAGTTTCTTTAATATCTAGATAAAGAGATGCAGACTATATCCCAGACTCAACTTGTGTACATCTCCCTCTCCCCCCCCCCCCCCCCCCCCCTCTCAGAGTGGCTAGAGAAGGTCCTAAAGAAACAGGCTTATTGTGTTAACAGAACAGAAGGCATATCCCACTCCAGTTCACCACACTCCTCCAGCTACATAAAAAAAACACCCGACTCTCTAAATCCCATTGACCTACTTTGCCTGATATTTTGGGGATTTCTTATTAATGCAGAAACACTCTGCGGGGAAAAAATACGTATTTTTCTTAATTGTTTCCCTTTGCTACTGATATCCCCCCTTCTATCAGCTCCAGGCTGTCTCCGCACATCCCATTAAGTGGATATGTGTGCTACATTGTGGTGGGAATAAGTACATTCCATGGTATTAGCCGTCCTGTTGGAGCCATGCCTCCGCTTTATCAATGCCGTAAGAAGCGTGACATTGAAGTTTAAATGTGTTTTAGACGGCTTTTGAAATCGCTACATTGATTTCTGAGTTGGGAATGGCTGATGCGGCGGGACGGCGAGACTGGGCCCGGAGCCCGTTCGCGTTCACCTTCGCCCGACGGCGAAACGAAAAGACTACCAAAAAGTTCCCTCCAGCTCCTGCCCGGCTGAGGCGCTGGAGCGAGAAGCCTGACCCGTCACGCTGCCGCGCGATGACAATGCTTCACAGATCCCGTCCCCGTTGCGAGATTAAAACACATCATTAGAATATTCTGATACGGCTGTTCAAGCAGGCAGGACTGTGTGTGGTAATTGGTATTCTGAATGTTGGGGGTAGGTTGTGGTGATACAGGAAGGAGAGACCCCCTGTGAGCCGGGAGAACGGTGCGTTTCTTCACCACCACTGGAGGAGACGGGCTCATTTCACATTCAAGGCATATAGAAACAGGAGACTTAATAGACCACAATGATACCAGGCAGCCAGGCAGAAAGAAAAAAAAAAGTGAAAATATAAATAGATATGAAACGGAGACCGACGGGTTACTGTATTAGTATGCTGGGGGGTTCACTTCTCTCCACTGTAAATGTCAACAAACACAGTCGGAAATGAAAGCAAAGACACACATTGCTTGTTATGACTGTCCGACACATAATATACATGCTTTTGCCTATGGAGGTTGTCACTGAAAACCCATCATATTTAGTTTTACAATCAATAGCAATTAAAAATGAAATGTTAATTTCCCTAAAAAACTAGAAATTAAAGTTTTTATGCAATTTACGCATCATCACATGGTCATTTTTGGTTTCTTACTGCATTTCCCCCCTCTATATTGTACAACCAATAGATCGTCGTGGATAAATAATGACACTCCCAGCTTATTACTGAAAGGGGGAAATGGTTGCCACAGCATGTATTGACTAATTAACTCTAAGCATTGTAATACATCCATTTGACCATGTTGCCTCTCGCCCAAAGTGTCACTCAGGGCTGGAGTCAGTCTATTAAGAGAATTATCTACGCTGACAAGTAATTCATTCAAATTAACATGGCCGGCCTTACTTCTGTGACTGGGCTCTTATCTAATGACTTAATCCCCCTCCGATCTAATGCTGACTTTTAGTTTTCTGTAGAGCTACGTAAACATTTCCCTCATTGACTGCATTTGACCGCTTCGGGTTCCCCTCCCCCCTCTGCAGTTACTTCCAATCACCTTGTGTCGGATCAGCAGGTATGTGGAACCAAACTGGCTCCTTTTTGAAGTGAGCGATCAGCAGTGAAACAAAGCAACTGTCAATAAGTGTGTGTAAGCCTCTTATCAAGTGCATACAGTGGCGGGATTATAGGGGTTAATAAGGTCACAGGTTTACTGTTAAATTCCATAACATGCAAATAGCTTTGTTGGATTAGCATAATAACCGTTATCCTTTGGCGCCAAAACAAAACGTGGACTTGATTATCGAACAAACAATAACTTCTGATGCAATAGAAATGTATAGGGGGGGGGGGGGTGCGCAAATTTAATAATTACCTGCTGATATTATTAATTTACGCATTCATATTAAAGGAAAATAAGCCTCAGACTTTAATTGGATCAGAGTGTCAGTCTTCATTTAGTGTGAAATTGAATGCACGCTGTTCTTGGTTCTTTAGCGAAGCGGCATCGCACTCTAGCGACGTGAGGAATAACCCCCTTCAGGTATTTTGGTGCTGGTCTTTTTGTTTTTCAAGCAATTCAAGGTAATAAATAGCAGATTGGAGGAAGTTCAAAGCTTCTCAGAAATTGCTTTGCATTCCTGTTTTGGGGCTTTTTATTGTAATAAATCTCATGGTGGGTGGAAGCAGGAACGTTAGGAGTGTGTTAACTTGGGCAGGAAAATCAAGCTAAATCACAGTCCATGGCTCCATATGTCATATATATATTGTGTGTGTGTGTGTGTGTGTGTGTGTGTGTGTTGGGGGGGGGTGGGGGATTGTGTGTTTGGGAGTTGCTTACATAGAAGTATCTGCACTCCCGCCTCATTATAATGTTTTCTTATTGTGTACACACAATTTGAATTTTAGTGAAAAGAGCCTAACGACACAATTAAGATGGATTTAATGGGATTTGCTGCGAGTCATGCCGCGCGGACTACGGATATACCTTCAGCAGGCAATTCATTCCAGAATCTACTGTACGTTTTCAGTTCAATTTAAACTGAACAATGCACACTCAGAGTGAACTGTCATCTCCAGAGCTACGGGGGGAAAAACACCCCGGAACCTCAATAATTGCTGGAAATATGCGCACACGTTGTTATTCCACACCTTTTGTTTATACAAGGACTTTTTTATTTTGTCACACCTAAACCTCTTTCCCCTCGTCAGCTTTATTCTAATGGAGGCAAATGACATGGACTGGCACACATTGGCTTTGTGTATAAAATAGATTAGGGGCGGATACTCCCTCTCTAGGTTTATAATGGCGCTGAAAGAGTGGCGGGTTGGGGATAAGCCCCGTCGCCGTGCAGTCTTTTCTCTGTGTGGGCAGATTGAGGCTGACGGTAGCTAGCTGGGCCGTTGGCGGGCGGGGCCGCGGCGGTTAGCGGCGCGGTCCTGGTTTCGCGGGGGCGACGAACAGCGCTACCTGCCTCCTCGGCGAGCGATGATGAAGGGAGACGTTGGGAGCGAGTGGCAGGAGCCCGTCGCGCCTCCGCCGGCTGTCAGGGGATGGATTTGGGCCCAGGTGCGAGGCGCTGGCAGGGCCGCCGGCGGGTGGGCCCGGCGGGCAGGTGCCGCTGCGCCGAGCCGGCCGCTAACGCAAAGCGCCGAGCGGGCGCCGGCGCCGGCTTTCGGTCGCACCCGGGAGAGGAGAGCGGACGGACCGTCAAGGACGGGCAAGCCGCGATGACGGATCTCTTGTCAGCGGATCAGCGGGCCTCCGCTACGTGCCCGCCAGTGTGTCCGTCGGACGCCGTTGTTTGTTCGGGCGCCTGGCATGTCGAGGGCGTGGGGAGGACCGGGGAGGGGGAGGGGGAGGGGGAAGGGGGTGCGTTCTCTCTCTCTCTCCACATCAGCATCCATCCAGCTGCCCCCAGCCTCCCGTGCGCCTCGTGGGGCCGGGGGCAGATCTGTCAGGGTCGGTGTCAGAGCCTCCGCATCAATCAACATTTCATCTGCGTGCTCCGCTCCTGATGAAATTTAAAAGCATATTGCATGTCATTACAGGGCTGTACCACAGTAGGTTTGAGGGATTAGAGGGTACTCATGACTCTGGTAATGAGCGATATAAATAGTGTTGCGGCATTATGCAGATGGGACGAGCCCGGTCGACTCAAGGAAGCGCCTAGAACTCTCAGTGCTCTCCTCTCCCTTTATTGCATCAAACGCACATCGGCTGAAGAGGAAATCCGCTTCCGCACATTGCGGAGTCCTTCCATTGACTGTTTGCCAGCAGTGGCGCCCCTGACCTCTACAACAATGAAAATGCAAGGTGGAGGAATTGTAGTGTAACAATGATCAAGGCGTGGCCCTTTTCTGGGGGCCAGGGAATGAACCCCAGACTGAAAGATCGTTCGCCGCATCCGATGTCTGACTCGCCGGCAGGCCGCGTCTCGTTATCGACGCCCGCTCGCCTACCCGTGAGATCCTCCGCTGCCGGTCGACACGCGTCGGGCGCGCGGACCGTTCTTCGGGGCTTTGATTGGTTCTGAATGGATGGAGCACTTTGGGAAGGTGGCGTTCGCCCGTGCGAGCTTCCCCGCACTCCGGACGTGAATAAATAGCGCTGTCAGCGGCGGGTGGCGAATTCTTAAATCCCGGTGATTATTGCACAGCTGCTCGCAGACGCATGGGGAGATCAATGCGCCCCATCAATAAGTCCTGTGTGCTGCGTGTGAGTGAGGGGCCTCTTAATCAATGTGATGCAAATGGCTCAAAAGGACCTCGGAATCAATTTACATTACCGAAAACAAATGGACTCGCGCCGCCAAGACCAAATTCTGCCCCCTCCTCTCGCGTGGTAATTACCCTCTCACCCCAAATCTTAACACCCTTCTGCGCAGAGCGCAATGGTGTGGACTGCCACCGACTCCTTTTACCCTAATGAAAAATCATGTTTGCAGGTCACACGAAAAAGGCGTAATGATAATTTATAGCTTTTAGGAGATATTAAAAAGGCGAAACAAAATTTGCCCGGAGAAACACAAGGGACAGGGAAATTCAAACGGGAACAGAACCGCCATCAGTCATGGCCGCCACATAATGCAGTCACGCACCGCGGGCTCTCCATTTAACGTATGTATTTCCTGATGACATAAGCAACTGGGCTTTCAGTCGTGTGCCCCTGGTTTGGGGCTTGGGCTGCCAGGTGAAGGCCAGTTAAAGAGCCCCTGCTGAATTGTGCGGTAGCACGTGCGCCGGCAGTAGTTCAGCCCCCCTTTCGGCTCGGGTCACTGGCGCAGGCTGTGGTGAAATAAGACGCCTATAGGAAAGGGGAGCTCTCGCCGCGGGATCAATGTTCTTAGAGAATGACCTCAGAGCCGCGCTTGATCAGCCACTATGCTAATGGAATGTCCTCTTTTAAAACACGCCATCCTCTCCACGCAAGACTGAGCGGTGGCTTCCCGGAGCAGCAACGACCTGTGTGCGCAAATGACCCCGCGTCAGTCTGAGGTTTTATATCGCTGATGGCCTGGCCGTTCCCGCCAAACGCAGGCACGCGTGAACGGTGATTAACTTCACCGTAGCTTTCGCGCCGCGCCCTCCCGGGCAAATCAGGATTAATTCAGGTAGGACCCGGCTTAGAGGTTAGACGGTGTCGCTGCGCTCCGAGAGACGGCCTGTCGGGAAGAAGGCGGACGCGTTGATTGCGCTCGATTACTAACGCGCCATTTTGCATAAGCAGCGCTTTGTTGTGATGAAAACACGCGTGGTTTCAGCTGAGGGGCAGACACCCAGAAAATGAGCTTTTGTGGTGCATAATTCAAGGGAGCCATCTTGTTTAAACGACAGCGTGCGATGGGATCCAGAAACCGCGTGTGTGCCCGTCTTGCGCGTGACGTGGAATGTGACTTTTTTTTAAACCGAAAGAATGTTATGCTCATGTTTTTATTTTTCAAATAACGTTTGTCATGCCCACTTCATAAGTAGATGGCAAAGCCCCCCCCCCCCGCCCCTCAATGTCACCTCTCATACTGATATTTCTGGAAAAGTTGCCTACAATAGCTCTGGAAAAAAAAAAAAAAAAAACACAATTTCCATTTCTGTCCCCGTTCTCTCTGCACAAAACCGATTACATATTGTCAATTTCAAAACCGAGTTTAAAGTCCCCAGGGCCACTTGCTTGTCAAATTGTAAAGACACAAGGACAAGCAAGCAGAGACCAATCCTGATATTTAGACCCAGAAAGTGCAAAGGCACATAACAAATTCCCCCGTGAGCGAGAGGGACTTGGATCTGGAACATCTGGCCCTCAGCATTTCTATCAGAGGTACGCACAATGCAGCCATGGATCACTCCAGTCAGATGGTGTTAGCGGTATCAGGAGAAGCCATGGGCTGTCACCAAGTGTGGGGCTTTCATATTTTACCAAAGACAGCCCTTCTTCCAGCCTCACTCAAAGCAGTTTCTGGCTTTGAGGATAATATCTTCAAATCTGTCCTCTGTGCAGAGAAGCTATTTTTTAATATATATTTATTTTATTTTTCGCCATTTGCTTTACTGCTTGTGACTGTTAAAGGAATTTGTACAAAGTGTCTCCGTGAGCAGACGTGGCACTGTTCATTTTTCTGTCAACAGAAATCTCTAAAGCTTTATTTTCTTCACGTGTTTGGTTATCCTGTGTTTTTTCACTTATTTTTTAAAATTATTTTTCAACATGGCCGTCCCCAGCACCATGCAGTCTTTTCCCATAACACACATTGACGCAATCTTTACTCCTGTGTTCACGCGCCGGGTCATTTAACAACGGAACGGGGCTGGCCGCTGTACAGAATTGCTATGTTTCATTTAAACACACCTAAGAAGGTAATGAGACTCTCGGAGCACAAACTCAAGGTTGTTTGAAGGGAATATGACATTGACAGCCACCCCCCTATTAATAAATTACCCATTATTTTCACAAAGAAAAATCAAAACAATTGCCATGAATGTAAAAAAAAAAAAAGGAAAAAGGAATTCTTGAGGTGTAATAGTTTGGCGTGAATTTTTCATGTATGTCAAAACGTGTCCCAGGGTGATTTTGCATTCTGAACACACACACTGATTAATCTTATTCAGAACAGTAAGGGACTTCTCAAGCATCAGGATAACCTATAGCGCTGTGATTTATCCAGGAGGGCTGGTGATCAACCCTGATATGTGCTTCTCCTTCACAATCTTTCCCCTTCTTGAATACATTACATAAATGTGAGCCCTGGAATGATCTTTGTTTCTGCAAGGTGAATTGGACTGCTCATATTTCCATGTCACAGTATAACGGCGGGAAAATAATGAAAAGCAGACATGGTACTGCTTAGCGTCAGGTTTTTTATGAACGTGTTACCGGCAAAATGCTCATTGCAGCATGTCACAGGCATGCCATATGACCACCATATAGCTTACACCTCAACTGAGGCTTACACCTCAATGTGCGGACAAAAAAAAGAAAGGTCTCATATTTTTCCACAGGCCGCAGCAATATAGATTTTTCATATCGGAAGGTGGTGCCTATCCTTTTCCAGCACCCCCATTGTATTATAAATAGAAGAAAGAAAGCAGAGCTCTGGCTGGCCTGGGGCCTAAAGGCTTCTCTACCCTCTGGTCAGTGCTTTAATATTGGGAGACTGATCGTGAATGCGCCGCGGAATCAAGTGGGTCTAATAGATCGTAATGCGCAGCGATGGCTGCTCTTCTGACAAAACGGTCATGGGAACGGCCGCTGTGTTCACACCCTTTACTCGGCAAAAGGTTATCTGGCAACGAAGGGCATGGAAAAAAAAGGGATATTTTAGGACCATTGTTATTTTCAGACTGCAGATAAATAGAGCCCCTGCGTCATCTGCACACGGGGTTTACTCCCCGTTTTCTCCTGGTGGTTTTTGCACAGTGAGCGTATTGGACAAATTTATCTCGGGCCACGAGGGGAAGTTGTCAGTTATCCTTTATCTGGTCCTCTCTCACCCCGGTTATAAAGAACTCCATCACTGTCCATTTGCTCAGCTAATCCTCGTCTTAATCTGGCCGTCTGCTCCCCCACAAATGTTAGGGGTTATGTATGAAAAAAAGATGCTTGGCTAGGCAGGCTGAGGATTCCTCTGAATTCGTCAGGTCGTCCTGTCTACGGAGAGCCTTCTCCCCAGCCATTATTATTACCAAACAAGCATTTTTTTTGATGATGATAAGTAATAGCTCCATCCATATGTGTAGGATTAGACCTCGAAGGAATACTAAACCATCCAAGCCATTTTTCTTTCCCATTCTGTATCCAACCTTCAGAGAGAAAAAAGGGCTAGAGCTTATAAATCCTTGTTTTTGCACTGCTATATATTCTCATCTGAAGGAGCAAAGCCTGGCTGTTTACAGACAGGGCCATATATCCCTATCTGGTGACAAAACATGTTGTATGTGATGGAACAGATTGGATTAGCTCTTCTAATCCACAGGAAATAAAAAGCCAAACATAATTATTTGGCCTCCGGTTGAGGTGAACTGATATAAATTAAGCAGTTTCCCCACAAGAGCAAGAAGTGAAATGACACTCGGTGGGCACCTCGTATATAAATGAAGCAGTGCATTGAATGAGGTAATCCGGCTGTGTGCTCAAAGCCTATCCTTTCCCACTTACAACATGCTGAAACACCGGAGTAAACAGTGGACAAACCTTCTCCAAGATAACTACCGCCAGGCAAATAATTTTTTAAGTATTCACACACCTAATTGGTTATATATTTAGCTAAAAATGGGTTGATTATTAAACTTCTTTATGGATTCATTTCACTGTTAACCATTGATTTAGCCTAAAGAACAGATTGTTCCTCTTGCTAAACTTACATTACTAATACTACAAAATAACAGCTCTACGCAGTATTAAGATAATTATATTGCAGGATTCATAAATGACACTGAGGGATTTACAAGACAAGACATTTGTGTAATGTATGCCTTTTTGGTTTTTGAACTATACACTTTTAACACTTTAACGGTTCGTAAACTGCTGGTATTTTGCTGACAAGACAACAGCGATTTACATACAGTTACAACTACAGTTTGTGACTAACCATTACAAATACGAGTGCCAGTAAGGGGAAATATTCTGTTTGCAAGATTAGTTGTGAATCATTTTTAAATTCACACTGTTCAGGGCTGATTTTCTGAATATATAATCCCAGTTGCTGTGCTTGTTTGCGCTACAATGTAGAAGAAGATTAAATAAAGGGGGAAGTTTTGTCTGTGAAGACTGACAGAGGCATTAAATTGGTGGATGTTGGGATCAAAGCCATCAGACAGGAGAGAGATATTCTCTAAACAAGTTAACACAAATAAATAGCTTCTCCAGCCCTAATCCAAGAGACAGGCTCCACGGTTTCCTGTCAAACTGTGTTCTCCAATTTTAATGCACAGCTTGAATTCTCCTCATCAATTTTGTGGGTATATTCTTTTTTCTCTTGCGAATCTATTGTGTAGTTTGCATATGGAATAGTTTGACATTGTAAACATGCCGAAGAGCAGCTAATGCACTGAACCTGAAAAGCATGATGGGATATAAAAGAGTGTTCGGTGTCTGCTCATTGTAAGTCTGTCTGTCTGTCTGCCTGTCAGTCACTGAGAGTACTGTCGAAGGCCTGTAATGGTGTGTCAGGACTGAGGACCACAGCCCAAAGCCTGCCAAGCTTTTTGGCGACATTTGGCAACATACCAATGTACCATCATCATTTATTTTAAGGCTGCTGTCCGGACCAATGCGTTTCCACTTTTAAAGACATTTGCATGAACAATTGACTCTGCGTGATTATTTGCAATAACTGAAAATTGAGAATGGGGAAAGAGCCTTATCCAGAAACTGAAGGTGAGCGCTCCAATCAGACGCGATGTGGAACATTTGGAGGGGCATTGCCCTGCACCTGTATGTGCATGTCTCTCTTGTTAGATCGATTGTTAAATTGTCTTTTATTGGTTGTTACATGTTATGTTACATTAAAACTTTTCTTTGAATTTTAAAAACACTTTACAAAACAACATTACATTTTCCAAATCAAACCTATGTTAAACATGGGTTTTAAAAAGAGATATTCACATTATTCCTTTAATAAAGCAAGGCAGAAGCACACAACCCCATCACTCATAAAGAAACATCATATACAAAAGGAAAGAGTTCCACACAAAAATGAAATCAAATTGACAATAAAAAGTTTGTACAGTGGTTTCTCGGGTGGACTTGCAATTCTCTCTCGGGGGTGGACTAGATGATCAGTTCTTCCCAGTGGTCCACCCCCAATTTTCTCTCTTGCCAGTCGCTTGTTTTTTTGATGGTCCACCATAATGCTGTCCTGGAGGAGGTTTTGGGTCCTCCTCTGGAGAGTGACCAGATGCTAGATAGACAAATAAATTACTTTTATTAAACTTCTCACATCAACTGAAGGACACGTGAGCAATTCCTACACCCACGTGTTCCAACATTATGGTTCAGCCGCGGGTAGAGTGCCGAGGTGTCTGAGAGAGCACAGCCCCATTAAAAGTGACTGGAAACTGCTAATCCCAGAGACGCCACTGAGAATCCTGACCTTTGATTTGGCTTTTTATAGCATTGATCCACAGTCACTTAGAGGATAGGAGGCGGGGTCACCGTTTACGCAGAAGACCGTAAACTCTGAAGCTCCTCGCTTAGGCATGCACTCCTGGACAATTAACACATTTCCACAGCACAAAAGGAAATGTCTCTGTGATCTGTTTTTTTTTTAACGCTATTTGATATTTACAGTAATGGAAGCGCAGATACCGGCAGTTACACCGACCCGGTGACCTCTTGGACAAAAGCACGTTGAGCTCTGCCTCCTCTCCCGTCAGCTGTGCTGTCCTGACAACTTCTTGGCAACTCCTGGCCACCCGTCGGGAGAGCTGAAGGTTGGCATTAAAGATTGACACAGCCTGGCACATTCCAGTGTGCCTCTCGCATACCCTGAGCACAAAGCATGCTGGGCCATCCATGGATCTCATTACTGAGAAGAGAAAATGGAGTCCTGGGATGGCACTATATTTTTGGATATTTTGTTTTAATTGCAAAAGGCAGACAGCTCATTGAAAAGCTGGTGCTCAGGATTTCTTTTAATGAATGACAATGTTTGTTCACATCTGGCATACAAACATGATATAGCAGTTTGAATAAACAGCATAAGGAGTGCGTCTAGTAATGCAAAACAGATTCAGAAGAGGGCTGTAAACAACTGTGGCAGAGATGGTGAGGAGAGCTAGAAAATGGTCTGCATTTTTGGCATATAGATCCATGTGAAGCAAAACACTAGCAATGAGAATTAAGAAAAAATGTCAACTTAGCCTTCTCCAGCAGGTAGTTGTTTTAACATTCAGTAGGCTGTGTTATTTGACATAAATAAATAAATGAATAAATTCAAATCAGATTTTCCGAAAATGAATAATTTCACTTATCTTGCTGTAGTGAACCTTCGTGCCACTGAAATAATCACCTTGTATTGCTTTGCCATAGCTGCTAACGTGCTAGGTGCCCTGAGAGATATACCATTGCTTTGCCATAGCAGCTAACGTGCTAGGTGTCCTGAGAGATATACCATTGCTTTGCCATAGCAGCTAACGTGCTAGGTGCCCTGAGAGATATACCATTGCTTTGCCATAGCAGCTAACGTGCTAGGTGCCCTGAGAGATGTACCATTGACAAGAGTCGATGAATCATTTACCATGCCAGAAATGGATTCCAAGTACATTCCATTTGAAATGTGATACATTTTTAAAAAGTGCAGCAGGAAAGTTCTCCATGAATGCAAACATGAGGTTAAAGTTAAAACAGATAGGTATCTTCTTTCTCTCAGTGCTTCCAGACGAGGGGTTGCAAATAATTTTTGAAATGTCATAACACCAAGTGTGGTCATTTCAGAGAGTCCCCAGCTACAACCCATACTTAAAAAAATGTATCAGTGAAGATCACACTGTGCTGTCTATACACAGAATCTGCATTCTGTGAATCCTTCAAGTGAAGAGAAAAAAAAGTCTATACCACTTGGACATCTATATCGCCCCACTTTCTACTAGAAGTAGAAAGAAGGTAGGGGGTTGCTAAAGAACCAAGGACTCCGAGCTCAGAAGGCACTGCAGTGTATAATTCATGCTATAATTCTGTTAGCCTGTAGACGCTGACAAGATACTGCCTCTTGAAACTACATTTCAGCTTTCAGAGGATAACGGATTCTAATTTCCTATTTTTATTCTTTCCCTAGAACTCTGTGTTTAACCCTGGAGATGTTTGTCAATTTAATTAGTTGGCCAATTGTACATATTTTACATGTGCATCTTCTTTTCCAGTTGGTGATGTAAAAGATGCTCTTGAGCTTTGAAGCTTGCAGAGAGAACCTGAATGACAGAAATCCATCAAGAAATTACACCAATTAGATAACCAAATTCAGATGGAACAAAGTCTCAGAGAACCAGTTTTTTGTATGCTTTCATTCCTCATGATCCATGCAGTAAATCCATACTTTCTGTCTTTGGGATCAGAGTCGACAACACAGAATACATTGGCTGCTTTGAATCATGACCTCACTGGGCTGGCAGGTAAGTGTGATGTGACAGTAAGGCTTTTTTTAAAATTAGGGTACTGATTTTAAATATCTTATAACGCCCTATAAATATTTAGTGGATATTTAATATGTCTTGTGACAGAGTATCAGCGAAGCAATTTGGGTGTAATTTAATCATGTGGCATAAATACCAAGTCATTGTTTTTTAGTATGATGGAATTATATTGTCATTGCGAATTACATTCGATATCTTTAAGATATGTCTTTCAACATCCCTTCCCTAAGCATCTCCCACAAATATCGCTCAACGTTTCAAGAGTTGATATGCAGTATGGCCATCAAAGTTTAACAAAGGATGTATACTTTCCGTGCATTTATTTTTCAATTTGGAATGTTTTGTACTGAAGGTTAGAGTTTTATGGACTAATGCAGGGTGGGTACCCTTGAGAATCCCCATTTGATGGGGAATTAGACCTCGGTTGAAGCACCTTTTTTATTTCCTGGCTTCTTCCGCTTGGCGAGGCACGGAATGAACATCGGCACACCTCGCCTCCAAACGCCCAGGTTTTAAACACACGTGGCCGCGCAGGGGCGGGAACCTACTTTTTTTTTTTTTTTTTTTCCAATTATAGAAGTAATTTGATTCAAGTCATTAACTCACCATTCTTAAAAAAAAAACATAACCATAACTGTATCTTAGGTGACCAAAGGCTCTGAGAAGTTATTCCTAAATCGTGGAATAACAGATAGGTCGACCTATTACTGAGTACACAAAGGGATACCGTTGGCACGAGGAATTCCTACAACAATTTGGAACGAGAGGGAAAATGCAAAATGGCAACAGGCTGGAAATTAATGTCTGCTGTGTATGTTTTTTTCCCCCCTCTGCCTTACACTAACCATATCTGTTTTATGTGTGTGCAGATGCGGGGGGAGGTTGAGGGGTGTTGAGAGAGCAATATAAAACCAGGCAGCGTCTTCTCTTTACCTCCTCACTTTTGTTCAGTATAATGTGAAGAGACAGAGAGGGGATGGATTGGTAGCCTAAGGTGTACATTTCTACTATGAATGACCTGACTATTCCCCAAGAGATGGATTAAGAGAAGAACGGAAAATGAATGATCAGGGCTTTAATGGCTTTTTGGCTTCCTTTGCCTTTCTCATTCTTGGGAGAGAATTTACTGAGACGACATCTGGCATTATACTACCTCCCCTGTCCGCCAGGCTCGTCGCTGTGCTATCCATACCGCCGCTCTGTCTAGCGGCCCGGGCCCGGCCCAGTGGTGCTGGTTGCTGTCACGTCTGGGTACAACCCATAGGTTCCTATGTCCTACGGTGCCACTGGCTCAGTCCTCTCACCTGCAGTATGTTTATCCGTTTGCTCCTGTTTTATGAACAGACTTTCAGGTGTATGCGGAGAAAAAATTGTGGCGTGTGGGGGGGGGAGGGGTGGGGGGGGGGGGGTTGGTTGGTTTGGTTTGATGGGAACCGTAAATATCATACGACTCCATGTTATCTCAAAATATGACGCGCTATAAATCTTTCGACATTTTATACGGAAGAGAAATGGAGGCCGGTAATCGCTGAATAATGCACCGTTCCATTACCATATATGGGAATTGAAGTATTAGCCTCAGGTCTGGGTAAAATAATAAATGCAGCCATTTTAATTTATGTTATGATAAGTTTCATTATAATCACTTACACGGGTGATAGATATATCTTCATAAGGGAAATAATGACTACTATAATCCCCGGTAATCCATTTGTTTGATATATTTCTATCAGAATTCATGGGCTGCATTTTAATCTTAAAGACAAAAATAAAGTGTAAAAATTCTACAATATGAACCATACTACAGGGGGCAGTCTGTATGAGTCAGTGAGAAGCTTTACCACAGAGGCAAACGCGACAGAGCTCTGGCTCTAGCAGAAAAGGTCTGTCCAGCTAATGGCGCTTTTGCCAGCCTTTTTGCGCAGCTGCATCCAAAACCGGAGTTAAGTCCCTCCACTCTAGTACTGCAAGAGCGAGCAGTCCATCTGAGGCTCCTTCAAATGCCGTTCGCATTACATCAAATAAAACTCTCCCCATTGGAACTAATCTAATCACACTAACATTACAGTCCGGGTCTGATCATGTTAATTGAAAAGTCAATTCTGTCTCTCCGCAGGGTGTTGAGTGCGTGCTCCTCTCTCAGAAGACGCCCGAGCCACCGCACATCCGGGCTCTCTCTCCCTCTCTCTCTCTTTCTCTCTGCGGGGGTGGTGGTGGGGGGTGGGCATGGTCACCGTGGCAGCCGGCAGGCGCAGAGAGTTAATTCATCAAGCCTTTCACACCTTTAACTGGTGCAGGCCTGGGATTAACACCCAGTTTAGGCCACAAATGAAATGAGTTTGGGGGCTTCGGCCTGGTCCAGCGCAGGCATCCGTCACCGTCACCTGAACAGCACACAATTTGGCACCCGGGAGCCGGCGATGGGAGGAGAAGATAAAGACTGATGGGCACAGGGACCCGGCCGCTCTATAATCATTTCAGGGGCCATCCCTTCAGAGTGGGCCTCTGACATATTAGGAGGAGGAGGAGGAGGAGGAGGAGGAGGAGGGAGAGATAAAGGATCACAGGGTCTTGCTCCCCATTGCCGCTGCTCCCCGTGAGACAACCTCTTTATTCGCCGGTGTCCGCCGGCGGCCGGTGTCTGCGCCTCCGGTCCGAAACTGGGCCTGGAGACGGCCAAGGTGCTCCCTGGGACCCGGTATGTGACCCCGCTGGCGGCGCTCCCCTTATTTACGACGGCCTGTCATATTATGTGTCTCCGCAGCCGGCTACATCTTTACTGCGCTCATAGGGGGTCGAGGGCGGGCACACTGGCGGCCGTGTGGCCGGGAGGCTGTTTTGGGCGGGATATTTAGGCGACAGTACGTGGTTTCTCGACGTGACAGGATATAACGGGAGCCCTGCGTTTGACAAGCAGTCAGCTGACAACATGTTACTCCTCCGCTTCATCCTTTCCAAGAAACCGGATCTATTGCTCACACTGGCCACTTCAGTCTTCTTGTTAAAGCCAAAATATTTATTTGAAACACACTAGGTATTTCTTACTCTCAGTACATTTATATACACTGCCATTTACGGATTAATAAACTGGTATATAGAGAAAGAGCGCCCGAACATGAAGAAAACAAATGTAATAGCGTTTCTGTTGTTCTTTCGGCGTCCTCTGCAGGCTGACCCTCAACCACAGCGGAGCGGGAGGAAAATCGGTTTAGAGAGCGCAGGACTGTGGTACCGGTTTTCCGCGCTGAGCCTGTCGATAACTAATCCTGACCTTTCACCGTCCACAAATTGAAAATAAGAATAAAATAAAATAGATGGCGGATGCTATCGAGAACGGCCGGCGTTATGGTGAGGAAATGTTCGCGCTAATGGATTCAGCGCTGGAAAATATGATAGCTATTCTTGCCCGGCCCTATCACCTTCTGGGAGCTCCCTGCACAAAGGGAGAGGATTAATTCCTACGTCGGTGGGACCGTGGGCCCGGCCCCAGCCTGAGCAGGAGGCTTCCGGTGATCACTCAGAGCGGCACGCTGGGTTGCAGGCCGACGGTCTGGGAATAAGCGTCGGGCTTGCGCGCGGGAGAAGCGAGAAGACAGTGCCAGTGTCGAAGGTTGGCCGATCGTTATCTGGCCCGTGGGCTTGAGCGACCCGCGCAAATAAAATGTTTACGGAACCGCTCTCTCTCCCGCCTCCCTCGTGACGGGGCCGAAACGCGGGCCGGGCCCAGCCTTACCTGTGGCCTCTTCCCCGCTGTGCTCGTCTCTGTCACACCTGTTAGAGCTCAAAATGAGCTGAGCAGCGTCCCAGCGAGGCCCCTGGTGCACTTCATGGCCACGCATACATTTGGTTACATTATGGAGGATCCAGCTGTGGTGCAATATTACATTGGACCTAAGTGATGCTTGCTGGAAATGAGTCACGATTTAACCAGTTGTACCTTTGGACTACTTGAACACTTGGACTCAGTTAATGAGAAGACTGCATACATAAACCTATTTTTCCATTGCAAAGATCATTTATCGGACCATGTAAAATTAAGTATATAATAATCATGTTCACTCAATTCAAGAAATATTTTTAAAAAAAAACACTGCAAAATGATTTCAGGCATGCAGAAATATCCAAGATTTCATTAATCCATCAACGTAGTCCGATGCATTTTTCGACGATGCGATTGACAACAATCGCAAACTGTGCAAAATCATTAACTGCAGCGTTAGCTATCTTTGCTTTGTGCACAAGATCAAAAAATACTGATTGCTTTCTAAACACTCCAAAATCCATCCGGAAAAACCTCATCTTAAACTACAAACAGCAATTATATCCACCAAGTCCATTTTTTATCTTCCCACTGCCTCTAGGGTATGCATTCATTGAGAAAATCTTGGCAGAAAAAGACTGACTTACTCACTTAAACAAACCAAAGCATCTGCACTAACTGAGGTATCACGGACACTGAATTTCTGCCAGGAACCACTAGAGGGTGTCTTTGCACACAGGCGATAAGGCGATGGCCAGTGCTGTCCTAATCCATTCGCCAGGCTGTTGTGCAGTGGCTCATATCCCCAGGTCACTGGAGGGATTTCAGGTCAGTAGTTTCCAGCTCTAATTCCCTGCTGTTGGAGGTTTGGATAATAAGGTGTGAGTATCGCAGCCGGGTTATTAGTCAACCCTAATCCACGGTGAACAACAGAGCTGGATGGAAAAAAACGAGTTTTGCAGGGCTTTGGACACGAAGCACCAGAAATGGGCACCACAATCTCCTCTCTGCTGATAAGTCGGCAGCCGTACCTGGAACGGCTCTCTTGCAGACTGCCTGTCTTGCTCTTGAAATATGCCTTGCCTTTTGATGCAAATAACACACATTTGCAGGACTCATTAGTTGCTCAGTGGATAATGATGGCAGAGTTTCACACAAAACCAGGGGCCTTCTGGGATAGAATTTGCTGCACACACCACCACGCCCCCACCCCCCCCCCCCCCCAAAAAAAAAACACACACATATACACACACACACACACACACACACACACACACAGATCAGGAGAGGAGCACTGCCGTCCGTGGAGTTATTCCCATCAGAGACGATTATTCAGCTTGCATATGAAGGTCACCTGCAAGATGCCCTCTAGTGGGGAGGTGTCCTTTTTTCCGCTTTTTAATGGAACTGGTGCCTCCAGTCACCCACAGCTTGCTTAATTAATTGAAGTAATTATTTGCTTAGCCAGACAAATTGAACATTTTATCCGCATTCTGCAGTTTAAAGATACAGTCAAGTCTCAACAAGGTGCAGTGGATAGAGAGAAAAAGAGGGAGCGAGGCATAGTTCAGTCATCGCTTGTTTTTTTGACTATAACACCAGGGCGCAAGTATCCATAGAGGTCAGTGGTTTTCAGATGACACAGGGAGTTATGGGATTTTGATTAATGAATATCCTTTTTAAAGCTTCAACGAGTTCAGTGCCAATGAAGCATTATTGAAATGGATCCCCTTCTTCGTGCTCTTATGTTTATGGCTAGGCTCTACAATAAACAGCAGTATATATGGATGCAGATGTTTCCCAGGTACACAATGTGAAACTCTCCTTACCCTTTCAGTGCGCGGTGGACATTCATCACCCGCCTCTCCCCACTATTCTTAGAGCCATTATAAAAGGCCTGTGCACTTAAATGCTCTTAAAGGGCTGGCATCAGACATCACAAATGTCTCATGCGCATGGTGTCGGGGAGGGGGGGCGCGTGCGGGAACGCCGCTGCCGAGACTGCCAGCGATCGCCCCAAGACCGCTCTCATTGGACCGCTGCTCATTCAAAATTCACCGGGAACAAAGAGTGCACTTCCGCAACGTACGGCGCAGGCATATGTTGTTGGTACTTACAGCGGCGTGCGGAAAAACGTCCGTCTTTAAAGCGCAGATCTCTTTATCCCGCTCTCAGCCGCCAAGAGCGAAAGCGCTAGTAAAAGGGAGTGGAGGCGTGGAGAGATATTCAAAGGCTCTGGCGTCCTCCCGGCGATGGGCGACGCGCACTCGGTCGGCCAGCTTTAGCATTCCTGGCGGGTGCAGATCGCCCTGATACTCGGCGATGGTGTCAGGCAGGACAAGTACATGAGCGCCACCTGAATGCCACAATCTCGCTAATTGATCAAAGCGCCGTTCTTCCACGACGCTCGACTCGCATGGTATCTGCTTTAGACTGATAGGCATTTCCTTGTTCCTGCTTTTGATTATGAGCTTGCGTGTGTGGCAAATGCTGATATACCAGTCGTATTGCAAATGGAGGTTATCAACTCTGTTTGCTGGCTTGTGAACGCTAAATTCTTAGGCTTATGTATTGATCCAGTATAATCATATGGGATAAACTCAAATAAAAGCAACCTACAGTACTTTTGTACAGGAGACGGAGCTATATCTGTTATATATGGATATGGTCATACCACAGTGGAAGTATGGCAAAATATTTTATATTACAACATTAGGCTTTCTACTTTGCACCAGAGTTAATTAAAGCCAGAGTGTGTGTCCAGGGGTGTAGCATGAAATTCTGGGCCCCGTCAGTCTCCATGGGCCCCCTTCCTAAAACAAACCTTTAATTTCAGGCCTTCTGAGGGCCCCTCCTCACCTTGGGGCCCTGGGTAGTGAGTTCCACTATTCACCCCACTACGACGCCCCTTTGTGTGTCCCTCCACACACTCCTATGTCATAATGAGATGCATCTTCTCTTTATTATGACATCACCAAGAAAGCCTGTGATGGAGAGGTTGTGAAAGCCTCTAGAAATAGAAGCTTTCTTACATGGCTCTTCCTCAGCAGAACCCCATGGGCACAAAGTGACCACAGTGGCACCTAACTGCAGGGTCTAGTCATAGACTTAAAAAAATATATATGGACAAAGTGACTGTGATGTCACCCACTGACTTTCCATGGAAAAGCGTTTTGAAGCAGCGGAACTGCAGTTTTAGTGCTGCCATGTTATTCAAACTGGAGCCAGAGACTGCACAGTAGGGAAAATGGGGGAACCATTGTATTGTCATTAAGTATGGGCTGGGTCCAGGTCGTGCACTCAGCATGTGAGATTCACCCCCCCTGCAGCCGCCCCCAGTCACTGACTAGGCAGTGTCACAAACTATCCCTGATTGGCCCAGAAAATATTTAAATATTGTTCAAATATGACAATAACTTAACATATCGGCACATGGGGAGACATTAGACGAAGAAAAAGCACCTGTTGTGAAAAATGATTAACTTATTTTGACTGCATTGGTACCATTGACTTACATTGAAAACGGGGGGCTGAAAGACCTATACTGGAGCCAACCACACTGGTGCTGGTGAGCAACTCTCTCAACAAGACCAGGAAGTGAGCTTCAAAAACGAAGCCCAGGCTGTGTCCGAATCAGAGCCCTATTTACTGCGTCCTGTTTACTGTGTACTAGCATACTGTATACTGCTTACTGCATACTGTTTAGTGACATGCAGTATGCAAAAAATATCCTCCATACTATTATCAGCAAAAACCTGGAAATAAGTATATCATCCAGGGATATTAAGAACAAAATCTTCAGACTTGTCGCGTGCTTAACAGCTTTTTAAAAAAAAAGTATACTCAACTAGCATACTCAGTAGTAGGCAAGTGTGTTGGTTTGGACACGGCCCCAGTCTTGGCTCCTTTTTGTGTTAGCACAAGGCCCAATCCGTTCTGTGGAGAGGATTCACAGAAGGGCAGGGATGCACTTCACAGGAGAGAGGCAGATTAGCATGCCACAGTCAACCCCGTTCTGATTTCCACACATCGCCTCTCCACACTTTTTAAGTTCTCTAACTTTTCTAAAAATACCCCAACCCCCCATCTGATAATGACACCCAGGGACAGAGCTGCCACTTATACTTACAGTGATTCTTGAGCAAGTCACTCCGATTTAGTGAAGTACTACGGCTGTGTCGTAATTATCTATTGGGAAATAACCCAATTTTACCCTTTTGAGTTGTGTGAATGGGGAAATGTCTTCAGTAGTTTGCCAAAGAGCCTGAATGATACTTAAAGGTCTTTCCCTGATGGTTGCATACAAGCTCTTGTATCAAGGCTTGCTGGTCTCCTCTCTGCTCGTTACCACTGTGTTAAGACCATGCAGAATTCCTTTCATTCCGTAGCTCATTTGTTAACGGATATAAATCAAACAATGTTTCTTGCCTCAGCCCAGCACTGAGACCCTGATCCCTCAGAAGCAACCAGATTACTTTCCTCTGCAGTAATAATGAAGCCTTCGTACCCCACTCCCCCTAAAACCCCCCAATATCTACTATATAAAAATGCATTGTGAAGTTTAAAAAGTAATCCAAGTGTGGTCAATATGTATAGATTTACAAAAATCAAGAAGCAGGACAAACTTAATATTCCAATGTGGCACTGGTATAATGTGCATAATGAAATTGACATTAAATAGCCTGAAATGAATTTACATTTTTTAAGTCACCCTCACTGAAACAAATGAATCAGTAGCACGCTGTGTCCATGCCCAAACTGACGTCTCCAGGTACAGTAACACAAATATAAATATATTACAGGCATTAGCAGTAGGAAGAATGTTCTGCTCTGCTTTTGTGTGGGGCACAAAGGCTGCATCGATATTTTGGTTTCTCCAAACCACCCATCAGTAGACCTCTAACGCAGGGAATGTCACGCGATAGCTCCGTAAAATAATAATAATAATAAAATTATGTGAATTTTAAACAGTGACCTTGAGGCAAAGTGCTCGATCATAGCAGTTCACTCGAATAAGTTGCCGGCTTTGGAAGACAAGATGGGGCTTGCGTTTCGCGATATCGCTAAATCATAAAGCAACGGCGCTTTATTCTTTCATACATCAAAATAAGAGAGGAGTATGTCTTTTGTCTGTAAGTATATATTTACAAATGAGCATTTTTAATTTAAAAGAATGACCCAATTCTTCTCAAGTGTCAAAGACATGATGACTAATGCTTTGCCTGGAGTGGTGCTGCAAGTGATTGGTTTTCTATTGCATCAAAATCAGGGATTCATAGATCATGATAAAGAAACATGGCCCAAGCAATGCTTCATTAATGACTCCTATCTTCCACTGCCATTGCTTTCAAACCACTTATTCTTCCAATACAAGGGGTTTGCATTTATGGAGATTTTAAGGGGAGGTCTCTCAATAGCTGAAACAAAACACAAATAAAAATATTAGCACTGATTTGATGAGGAATTAGTGCATTCAGAAGTGTTTGGGTCTATGACTTTGAAAAGGAGTTTGGTTCTGATTGGGTGCGGGTATGATCTTTATATTGGAGGTGCATGAAGGTTAAACACAGATGAAAGTAACACATTATTTATCTTCACTGGCATGTGCAGGTAATCACTGACAGCCCAGCAAACAGATGACACGTCACGGCGTGGTGGCATCCAGAGAACTTTGCTGCATCGTTAAGGCATCAGCTGTGAGACATTCATCGGGAAAGCAATGCGTTGCTTCCCTGCTTCCTTGGGATTATTCCTTTTTTTATTATTATTACATATATTTCTTTTTTTTTTTTACTAGATTTCATCCGCGTGACAAGCAGCATGCCTGCCATCAATCAAGACCAGGGAGGAGAGAGGGTAGGATGCCTCTACTCTGCACTGCCGTGAATTTGCACACGCCCCCTTACTGCTAACCAGCTCTGCCTTTTAACATATTGCCAGCTAAGTGATCAAACAGAGGTGAAATCCACACAGGGGAGGGGGTTTGGGGGGGGGGGGGGGGGTCATATGAAGGACTCACAATTGTGACCACATTCGCGTCAACAGGGGACTTAGGGACTTCTGCTGGCACTGCAGGGCTCCTACTGTCCAAGCAGATACAGGTGCCTCGCGTTGTCCCCACAATCTACTCTATGCGGTTTAATAGCAAAGCCAGGGCTCTGCATTATATTTACAGTTCCTGAATGACTCCTCCAGCTCAGAGAGACTCAAATTGGGTTGTTAAGGCCTGAAAAGAGGCGGCGCGTTTTTACCAGAAGATATGCTGAGAAATCGATGCGGTCCTCAAATGAGTGTTTTTATGGACAGTGAGGGAAATGCTGAGGGTGGTTTGTGCTGCTCTTCATTTATATTTCCCTTAATGGAGAAAGCATTACCACCGTGGGCCCAGATCTTACAGGCCTCATTTGGGAGTGCATCCGAGCAGCCGGGCGAATTCTCTGTTCAGGCTGTTTTACCTGATCGAACATACAAATAAAAAGGAGAGGAGATGTGGTGCGGATGACAGCTACATAGTACGTTCAGACGTTCAAGCGGAAAACCGAGTGCCCACTGGAGGGGGAAAAACAGCAGTTAAAGCCACTATTATAATCATAATATGCTTTGTCTGAATGAAAAGTAGGTAATTAAAACTACTTGTTGTGCTGTACAGTGGCAGGGCTCTTGTGCGGTCTATATTTAGAGGGCTGCGGTCTGATTTATGTTCAAGGTCATTACATCATACGCGATCTCCAGGTCGGTAGCCTTTCAGCTGCTGGGAATAATGCAGAGTGAGTGCCAGCCAAGCGCAGTAAAAATAGCGTCTCCGAGAGTCAATCAGCCGGTATTTACAGACAACGCTGGGAATTAAAGTCAGCAAAGTGTGGTCCAGATTGGCTCTCCATAAAACGCCTGCGTTCGGCGCAGGCCCACGTCCTGTGCGGCCCCCTTCAGCCGACACACATTTCTGAGGAGAGTCAAGTGAAGGCGAAATGGGCTTAATAACCGTGGCCTGCTGCCTAATGAGTTATTTAACTAAATGCTTTTTCAAGGTTCATTTTCATTGATTAAATCCCGTTTCACATTGGAATGTGGAGTGTGGACGACTCTGTTTTAATGAGCGGGTGAAAAAGTCAACCCTATATATAGAGAATTGGCTCTGCCACTTGTTTAATGCACTCTGAACAGTTTAGCATGATGTCAGCCCCCCTACCCCCCTCCCCCTATTTGTGGGAGTAGTCTGGATTATTGAGCCCGGTGGAGACAGCACAGGGTCGGCCCAGTCCAGCAGGAACATTTTTGGTGCTCCGGGCCTGTGGCACTTATCAGCCAGAAGCCTGTCAATCCTCCACATGACACTTGAGCTATGCCATTTGCATTTAGGAGTACTGAAGTGCTGAAAGTGGACCCGGGCCTGACAGCATTTCTCAGAGGACACTGGGCGCACGTGTGGGGCGGGCCACGTGGCCTACTGCCGAGGCATCCGTCCCTCTGAGAGCCGAGTGCGGGTCAAAGGTCACCCGCCAATTTCACATCTGTGGAAAGCAGAGAACAAACAGCAATTCACACCGTTAATGGCCTAACTCAGACGGAAGTGTCTCGTTTATGGTAACATTAACAAGCCCAGTTATCCTTTGGCCCAGGAAAAAAAGGAGACCTCTGTAAACCATTCAACACCGTTTCAAGCATCCAGTCCACGTTCCTCAAATGTTTTACAGGAACAGTGTTACCTTACACCCCACTTTTACACAACCTGCGTAACTTTTAGCCCTGCTTTGTTATTTCCACATGGCAGACCCTCATCAGGGCCGCCTACGGCTTCGGAAACACTATCTGTAAACACCAGCTACAGGCTTCAGTACTTCACATGGATGTCCCTACAAGTGGAACACAACCCTGGGTTTGTATACACGGGCCATAGTGCTCTCCTGGGACACTGGTGAGGTCCGGCGCTCAGATTGCCTCTTTACGATGGAGGGTCAGCTGGGGGGGGGGGGGTTGGCTCTCCCCTCTTCACCCTGTGGCCAGATCGATACGCTGCCACTGCCGAGGTCAGGTGTCACCGGCGCGCTCATCACACGGAGGGCACGCAAACAAACACAGCGGCGGAGTCGCCGCTGTTAGCGGGGTCATCCACTCCCTGCCGAGCGCTCCCCTTTAAAGGAGGATTTATGTGTAACAACTCATTGCTCTGGGCAGGTGGGGCAATCACACGCCACCTGCTAGCGCCGTACACTGTGTCAAAGGCTGGGGCTAGCCTCAAATCTTGCATAGTCGTACAATGGGTGTTATTGATAAAGCGTCAACGTCAACATAACTTCAGCTGCCATCCTAAACAAGCTGAAAATTTGGATATTCATATCATAATAGGATACAGAGGATTGTATCTTAAGGTTTATAAAAATGTTTAAAAATCGATTAGGTTTGAAATGGTGGTGACGTTTTTACTGACACAAAATACATGGAAAACAACCTATATTTAAGGCGATAGTAACGAGAAAAGATTTGAGCTACATATACAGTACATATTGTTTCCAAAATTATTTTTCTATGTAATTATAACTTGACAAAAAAGCATTTAACATCGTTTTCTTTAACAATTCATTGGGATTTGTTTAAAAAAGATTCTAATCCTTGTTTTACTTTTAATCGTTTGTGATGTACTCTCTTAGCTCTCATTTTCATAGCAATGGCAAACCAGTCAAATCCTACCATGTGATCATAAAGTAGTCTGTAGTACTGCATATAGATCTCATATACTGAAGAGCCTCTTTAAAGCAATGAATGCTATATGCCCTTACCGTGTTCAGCGCGCATGTTCTGCTCCGCACGCATGGCCGTCTGTTCGCCTCAAACAGCGCTGACATACAGTAT
Source organism: Synaphobranchus kaupii (assembly GCA_029718625.1). Classification (NCBI taxonomy): domain Eukaryota; kingdom Metazoa; phylum Chordata; class Actinopteri; order Anguilliformes; family Synaphobranchidae; genus Synaphobranchus; species Synaphobranchus kaupii. Next base: position 103,048,697 of record CM056376.1, read on the forward strand.
ATAGGAGTAATGCAAGTTTCGATTAGCTTGCCGCAAGTGGTGCCAACGCTCTGCATAGCAATGGGGTCAGAATACTTAAAAGAGTTGGAACGGTATTAAGTTTGAACGACATGAAATTGGGCAGAATAATTTGCGGATTTTGTCATTATGCAATGTAATATTTACAGTGTGATATATAACAGGGCCGTGGAAAACAACGCGCGTTTCTCATTGCCGCTGCAAGGCGGGTGAAATGAATGGTTCCATGCAGATGAGGAACAGTGCAATCTACTGTACATGGGGAGACTCATGCCTAATTCAGGAGGCTACTTTAAAAGCATTGCATTTAAGTGCACGGGGAGTGGCATTAAAAAACAACAAGATGGAATCAAATGCTCAGTCCTATCTGGAGTGTCCTATTATGTGTCTAATTTCAATCGTATTATACAGTACGTGTGTTATAATGTGACATCTCATGACTAAATAATTCACGCAAGTCAGGTCTACCACAATACTCAGTAGCAATACTAAAGTGATCTGTTGAAACTCGCCATTCCTGTTATGAATTAGGAATATTCCATATTTGTCATACCATTTATATGAGCCAGGGTTTTCATACTATACAAATGAGCATGGCTATAAAACAAACTGCTTAATATATCATAATATTTACCTAGTATATTACTGTCAAACATTTGCCCACAATAAAATCCAAGCCTATATGATATTACCTTGATATGCCTGACTACTATTTGAAGTGATTGATTTTATATGGTTCATTTCTATGTTACAGGTGGTTAAGAGGCTCAGCCTGTATATACATTTGTTAACGTGAATTGACCATGCTTTCAGCTGTGTGACTTTCCAGTAAATCTACTTGCTTATTTGAGTTATTTCCATACATATATCCCCCTGAAACATTCTTCAGACATGCGGTCATCAGCAAGAGAAAGCTTCTGCCATTTCATACACACATTTTCTGAATTTAATGTCGCATTAAAACCATGCTTAGCAGTATTACTGAAATCACAGTCTAAGACCAATGTTTGAGGCAGAGCTCAAAGACATTTTTTTACATTTTATCTTCTTTTTTTTTGTGAACAATATTATAAATTTGTGATAGTAAATAACAGCATTGTTTTGAGTCGCACGCCAAGCAAGGGTATATCCTTCCCCTATTAGCAGTCCTTTTCGGCAGAGCAGAGAGCCGCAGTCGTGCTGTTTGGCTTATTATTGCACAATGAGAGAGCACTTTAGGACAGCTGCTGTCCATCTCGGCTCAAATCGGCCCGGTTCACACGGATCTGTCTGCTTTGATTTCCAGGTTCAGATTGAAGTTTATCTGTTCCTTTCATCCAATTAGGGTATGAGTTCACTTTGGAAAAGAAACAATATTGACCTGTAAGATTTGACCCAACACTAGCCTTGTCTCCAATTTTAGATTACTGCATGGATAGCCAATCTCAACACACACACACACACACACACACACACACACACACACCCACACGCACACGCACACATGCACACACACACATACACACACACAGTTGTGTGCATGCACATAAACAAACACTCATACACAAATACACACACACATGCACACACTCGCACACAGAGGGACACACCCAAGTGTTGGTGGCTTGTTACGGGAGTGGACAGACCTCTGTGTGATAGCCAGCAAACCCAGGGTGACAGGCCTGGCTGATCCATTATTGAATTGCAGTGAAGACTATATTACTTTGGAGGGAGATAAAAGACTACATACAAGACGAATGGGAGGGGGACATCAAACAAGACTGCGTCCGTATTGTGCCAAAAGTAATCCTGTTGAAGGGAGCGTTGATTTCCCTCAGGCCAGGGGCATTTCTCCTTGAATAATTCTTATGAAGAATTGGACAGGTCTGCTTTTGGCCTTTATTCCTGTAGTTTTTTTTTTTTGGAGCTATCTCATTCTTCGAATTGCAATCACACAAAAGTGGGTCTCTGATGTTATGATTGGAATTCTTCACAATAATTTAATTTCACAATGTGTGCTTCGGCCTGTGGAGGCCAGGGGTATAAAAAAAGGAGGGGCCCGTGGGAAATCCATAATGCTGTCTGCACCCAATGGCCTCAAACTATGCTGGCAGTTATGAAAGCAGTTTAACGCTTAAAATTCATTACATCAACGTTCTCTGCCTTTTTGAGTTCCACCCTGCGCAGTAAAAACTCTGTCTCAATCACACAGGACATTGGCGAGAAGGCACGTGACTGTTATATTATTGAACTGAAACGGGGTCACAGCTATATCGGGGAACATCTCAGTTGCCGTGCTCGGTGTCTGTTTTACTGACGGCGCCCTATCACTCTTTGTAAGAGGGCCGGCGCACGAGAGTTTGTTTATAGCAGAAAGTAGGAAGTGAGGGAAACAAGCGGTGGGGGCATTGGACCTCAAGTGAAAGGACACCATATCATTAATCAAACGCAAAGACCAATAACCTCATTGGGGAAATAGAGTGTATTTTTAAACCCTGCCACAGTCCTGTGCAAGCCCAAACTCTGAGAGCGAGCAATGCGGAGTGAAGGGTATTACGGCTTGGCCCGGAGGAGACATTCATTTGCTGGGATTTCTGTCTAAATTAAAATAGGACAGCGTGCGCACGGTGGTACATGCTATACTACATTGTGAGGCCAGTCATTTCAGGGGTAGAGAGCAGAGGGTTTTTGGCAGGGTGCTGAGCACAGTAACAGGCGCGTCCGCGTGAAGGGGAGGGGAGAGGAGAGCAGCTCGTGAGGAGGTCAAATTCTCCCGCCGCGTCTCCCCCTGGGCCTCCTGTGCAGACTGCTCCTCTGGCGAAGTTTGGCCCAGAATCTGGAGAACAGGACCCCGTTCCCGGCCTCGTGCCAGACGGCTCCGGAACATCCTCTAACGTGGGATGGGATGGAGAGTTTGGATTTGGAAACTCTTTTGCCGTGAGCAGTTTAATCGGTTATAGCCTGGCGATGCCATCCTGGATTAAACAGCTACTCTTTTCACCTTGTTATATGGAAGGCACCCTTGGGAAAAACAGCTATGGATTGCACTCATGGCAAATTGTTTAATCGTTACAAAGCCGGCGTCATTGATCAAGAAATCTATTTATTAGGGTGGCAGTATTTTTCAAACAAATAAATATTGCTCTATGCTCTTTTAATGGTGTGGGTGAAGTGTGAAATTAAATTGAATATATATTTTAATCACCATCAACAATTGCTGAGATCCACTTAATCATCTTATTTATTCCACAATGCGATTCACAACACGATAATAATAATAATCCACTTACATTATTAATTCTTAATGAGAACTTAAATGGTGTCCCCATAGGTCTTTAACCTCTTTATTTTAATTAATATGCAGTTTGTGCACATTAATGCTTTCAATTATAATGGGAGGAATGGTCTGGCAATCACCAAGTGCTTTTAATCCACATGCTCATCAATGGTTGGAGTCATGGCAACCATCCGAAACCCGGAATTGAGGAACAGAATTCAGGGAATACTCATCTGTCAGTAATTTGGTTAAGACTATGAAGTGTGATGGAAATATGGGATTTAAACTTCAAATGTGCACTTTAATGAGGTCGGATTAAGACTGTAATGTGGATTCAAAGGAATTCGAATAAGAAACAATGGTAGAATCTCTCTGGAGATGGGGATAAAAAAGGAACCAAAAATTAATAAAATGCAGATTACTGTACATTATAATTGCTTTAACGATGACAGCCTAGAAAACATTGCCTTCACAAATACGCTGGTACATTGACAGGACAATAAACGTGTTGCATAAATTGCTGTCCGCAAACAAATATCCGCGCCCTACTACATATGAGCCGCCAGGATGAGATGCCTTCCTGCCAGCGGTGAGACCTGCTGAAGAGCAAACATTTCAGGGGATCGCAAAGCTCCAAAGCGCTCTTTTCCCCACTCTCCCAGCTGTGAGCCTCTGCATCAGTTGACCTCACAGCGTATTGATTCAGAGGATTCACAGAACATTCCGCTCTCTACGGGGTAGGCTGCCAATGGTTCGGGCCTTGGAACATGGCGTTCAAAGCCCTCAACACTATAAAGAGGACTCAGACGCACGGAAGGTGCATCCTCTGTCCTGCAGGGGGAGACATTTAGCGATGGTGCCAAGGCCCGGGTAATCTGCCGCATATCCCTTCACACGCCTCCTAAAACCCTCGGTGGACATGTTGGCAAGAAGTAAGAAGGGCCTGTTGGACACGATTGGGTTTAGATATGCGTGACACAAGCTGCTCTGTGTACTTGCCTGTCCCCATAGTCAGTGCTGCAGGGACAAGTAAATTCACTCTACGTGTCGGGAGCGACCACCGCCCTGCCCGCTGAGAAGCCCGTGATTCAGGAGCTGCTTAATTACCAATGTTTATACCAGCGTCCTTCAAGACAATTACACAGAATCCCCCTTTCCTCTTATTTGTGTCTTTCACGTTGCGGTTTTAACGTGAAGCCGTGCTCTGTAGATCTAGGCGTGCCTGTCAAGCGCTGGCAGATTTTTGGGAGGCAAGTTTTTCCTTTGTAGCTCTCGGCCTACTTTCCGCGCGTTCGCCGATGGTTCGACAGCAGAGGAGACGAGAGAAATGAAACCATGCGGTCCGTCTGCATGTCAGCCTGGCACCTTCGCAACACACTTAGGTAAGGGGGAACACAAAGAACATATTTAAACAGAGCTTCGAATACATTCTGCTCCGATATTGTCAGCGAGTGCATTGTAGAACGGCGCGCCTTGCTGGTGTAACACGCTGGTGTAACGTTTTGGCAGGCTGATTAAACATACCAGGAGTAGCCCCTCTGAAGTGTATGCAGCTCGTAGATGACTGCAGTTTGTCAGATGCTGCACACAGGTTTGTGAAGTCTGAAAGAATATAAACATGAAAAGGAAAGGCAAACAAACAAAACAAGATGTTTGGGAAAACTCCCGGCTCCATAGGGCTTTGCAATATCAATCATTGCCCAGTCGTGTGATGAACATGAATTATTCTCAGTTAAGCAATGGAGCCTCTTGGTCTGCAACCTTTAATGGAAAATAACTTTTTGGTTCTCTATTTCTTCATTTAGCCAGCCGCTCTCCATGTTCCACGAGGCAAGATAAGCTTGGATTCCAGACGGTGTGATCAGGAAGACGATTGGCTCTTTACATTATACTGCGCACATCGGAAAAGAGGGCAGTATAAGGTTTCATTGTAATATGGACCACGAGATATAGAATGGCCAGTGATATGGTCGACACCATCTAGAATGTGTAGTGAACAGCGTAATTTGAAAAGAGCAGACCATTCTTTTATAACACACACACCCCAGTATTAGTAGCTGGTAAGACTTACTCCAATGACTGGAAATAGAAACAATCTGCTTTGTCTGCATTCACTTGGGCATGAGAGACAGTGGTGACTAATGTACACCTGTAATTACACACAATCATAATCACAGCGTCCATTGACAAGATAATCGCAGCACAATCAGGTTATGATTCAGTGGCAATTTCCAAAGTGCCCTTGCATTTTTGAAGCTAAGCCAAAACATTGTATTGCATAAGAAGAGACTTGGAGAACTAATTGATCTAATTAGAGGGTTTTAGTGAGGTGCATCAAGATCTCTGTCAGGTTGTGCTGACCTGAAACTTAGAACAGAAACATTAAATTGTCACACTTTTTCATTACACAAAATCGTAAGTGTAAGTTCTCTACACAATGAAAAATAGCATTATTCACAATATTAGTCAAAATAACCTAAAGTACATATGATTATGTTTGGAAAGGAAATCTAGGAAATGCAACACATATGTATGCAATCTGTTGTATAGCAAATATTGTTTGATGTGGTTGTGTTTTAAAAAAAAAACACAAAAAATTATATATTTTTTATGGCAGCTGATAAACAAAAGTGAAAAGCAAACTATCTGCTTTCCAAGATACCCAGACACTGATAAGCATGGTTTCTGAGTTTGATCACTTATCCTTGTGCTGTATTTTAATTATAGAGCACAATTTAAGAATGGCAAAGATAAAAATGTAATTGCTGCTGGAATTATTAACAATTCCTTCCTACTTGTTGACCTTTTAATTTTCCAAATAAAAGATAGATTACCTTGGGGCAAAGTTATTAAATTTTAAACCAGCAAAGAAATTAAATTAATCTGCAAAAAATAAAATAAAATATTTCCAGTTCAATAAATTGAATTTGAATCTATAATATATGTTAAATGTTTCATGTTTCTTATACAAATTCAAATAGTTCATAATTTTCCTTAATTGCTGAAATATACAGATAACGACAAAATGAATGATGCACATTAATATTCTGTATAAAATAATTAGCGATAAATTCTCCATTTCAGAGAAAAGCGTTCTAATTCTAAGGAGAATTCCTTTATTTTACTGTATTTTAGCAGATGGTCCAGAGTGACAAGCACAAGTGTAAAGATCAGGGATCAAAGAGCAGTAATTTCCTAGAGAGGGAAAGTACAGTCCTAAGAGAGACAGAAATTTGAAGTGCTGACTCAATCGACAACTTGTCAACTACCCTATTGAACATTAAACTAAGTTATACAAACAAGAATAAAATTAGCCTAATGAGCATTAAACTACACTGCCCGGCCAAAAAAAAGAGTTGCACACTGTAATATTTTGTTGGACCACCTTTAGCTTTGATTATGGCGCACATTCGTCGTGGCATTGTTTCGACAACCTTATGCAACGTCACAACATTTATTTCCGTCCAGACTTGCATAAATTTTTGGCCGAGATCTTGTATTGACGACGGGAGAGTCGAACCACTCCGTAAAGTCTTCTCCAGCACATCCCAAAGACTTTCAATGGGGTTAAGGTCAGGACTCTGGTGGCGAATTCATGTGTGAAAATGATTCCTCATGCTCCCTGAATCACTCTTTCACAATTTGACCCCGATGAATCATTGTCGTCCTGGAATATGCCCATTGATGGGATAACCTGGTCATTCAGTACATTCAGGTACTCAGCTGACTTCATTTTATTGCTGCATAACGTTGCTGAGCCTAGACCTGACCAATTGAAGCAACCCCAGATCATAACACTGCCTCCAGAGGCTTGTACAGTGGGCACTATGCATGACTGGTGCAACTGCGACTTTTTTTTTGACCAGGCAGTGTATATTAATCCCTTCTCAAGCACCACCTTTTTTTAACACAAGGCCAGAAGTAAAATGGTTACAGTCCATAAACACCTTTAGCCCTTTAATGGCTGCTCAACCGTTTGGTAGAGCACGTTTTGAGTCTTGATATCTTGTTGAAAAATATGTTGGACTTAACTCCACCTGATTGAGCCATCTCTATCGGTGTACGTGTGGAGTTAAGTGGTGGAGTTAATCAGGTGGAGTTAAGTCCAACGTATTTTTCAACAAGATATCAAGACTCAAAACGTGCTCTACCAAACGGCCGAGCGGCCATTAAAGGGTTAAATACACCATAATCCTGGTCTCTTCTGTAAGGTAACCCTTAGGAGTTTGTTTTCCAAGAGTCAGAAGTACTCTAAAAAGTTTTACTGAAACAAAGTAATAGAAGCTCAAACACAGTGGAGGTTTTCTCACTTAAAAGATGTTTTTTTGCCCTGATAAGGAGACCAAGTTCACTGTGATTCGTATCGTCTGGGGATTTTTGCTATAACACTGATATTGTAAAATAGTTTATAGATTTGTGGGTTTTCACACTTTCAAATGGTATATTGTGTTACCAGATTGATTGAAAAAGAAACGCAATGAATGCAAATAAAATAAACGACTTCCGGCCTGAATACGGGCTAGTTAAGGGGTTAAACAAGCAGCAGCAAAGAACCACAGGCTCTGAAAACACAACAACAACAAAAATAAGTTACACCTAGGTTACTTGAACTATTAAATAGCAACAATAAATTCAGAAAGATTTATTAGGGAACACATTCATTTGAAATGGCACCCTAGGAAGCCTGTGATTTTTAACATGGAACAGGGTAACGCTATGAAAATGTTCATTGTGCATCATGCTGTTTAAAAACATAACTAATGCACCCTCAGGGCCAAACAACTGAGGCCCATTTTTATATCATTTCTTGACTAATTATGTTATTGGGATTGTAAATAGGGGCTTCACAGAGACCTGGAACAGTAGGATAAGATTCAGAAAAAGAGATATGCTGAGCAATGAGCCCCTGTGGCCCTTTAAATAACTCCGTCAACATTGTGTGAATGCTGCCAACTTCTCTTTTGGTTTGTCAGTTAGTTGCCGGATGTGTTCCCCTTTCTTCTAGATCCGGTTAATGGTACACTACCTTAAACAGAGGACACGCTGGAGTAATGCAGGATTTCTAATGATTACTTATCACAGGAATTTATATATATATATATATATATATATATATGATAAGAGGCACTCTGCACAACTAGAATCATTGCAGTCATATAAAATCTGTGTGTAGTAATAAGCAAACAGCAGTTCAGTTTCCAGCAAAGTGTATGACTTGGGGAGTATGTGTATATGACTTGCCTGACAGGGCCCACAAAGAGCATCTGAAGCACATGCTTTCATTCTGTTCACCTTCAAGCTTTCAGGCAGTCTTATTTTTCTGTCTAAGCATGGCACCCATATAAAAAAAACAACCACAGGAAAATGCTATTATAGTACTCCATACTAGCTCAAAGAAAAAGAGTCTCCAGAGCTGAAAAGAAACAAAAAAACATGCTTCCCTCCACGCTCTCACTCTCTCTCACACTCTCTCGCTCGATCTCTCTCTCTTCTCTCTCTCCCTCTCTCTCTCTCTCTCACCCACTCACTCACTCACTCAAGTGCTGGTTGAGAAGTGGCTAGAAAGGACTCCAGCAGGATACGGGCTGCACAGTGGAGTGAACACAGAGCCACCGAGAAGAATCCCCACAATCTCACAGCACATTACCACATGGCTCCCCGGGACCTGGGCAAGGTGGAGAGGAACATTCATTTCTAACAAGTGGTGCAGCCTAACAAAAGTGCCACAAACCAGTTTACGTTGCACCGCACCCCAACACCGAGTGGTTTAATTTCTGTATCGCTTCAGACTGATGTGTGTTAAAATCACATGAGAGAACGAATCTGGCAGATCTATTATGCACTTCATCAATCTTGGATTCTGGCATTTCACTAGCTGAACAAATTGTCAGTTATCAAAACTCAATTTTAGAAATGACATATCAGACTTCTCTGCATAGCACTGCGCTCTCGAAACCGGCGTGGGTCAGAATAATGAAACTCTCCTCGAGGACAAATGAAGTTCAGGCCCCTCGCTATCGCAAAACAGCTTAACAGGAGGAGCTTTTGCGAATGCAAAGAGTTAATCGCTTTGCGGCAGCCTCGTCCCCAGTTGATAAGACTGTTTATAAATTGATTCGGCTATGCTTCATTGATAATAAAAGGAGCCAGACTTTATTTACGCAACACACAAAGCCAATCCATTCCTGACTGGAAGTCACATGGCTTTCACTGTTTAGACCCTCCAGGGTCAACCTTGGAGAGAGGGGAAAAAATCATTAAAGGAAAGTACAGACAAGACTATGAGAAGCCAACACCTAATCCTTTTTCCTTTCCCATTAATGAAAGTCATCAGTCACATTTGTGCTAACCAAACATTCTCTTTCCACTAATTCAAAAGCTAACAGTTCCACTTTGACCTGCATCATCTACATGACATTGTTGTTTTTCCACAGATTAAGATTTTCAAAAAAAAGGACTTGCCTCCTAGGTTGCAGAAATGCAAAAAACCCATTTTATTCTGTACCTTCGAAGACAATGTCTACAAAGGTGTGGTGCATTCTGTTGATCTGAAGATTGGGAATTGCAAAAAAGGAGGGTGATAGTTTGATTTTAGAATTGCCACTATGTCTAGTTATTGCAGAGTATAACATTGAAAGGAACTGTGAGAGCCTTTATAAAAAGCGTTTACTGAAACATCTGACCAATTTACCATGGGATTCTGTATTGGCTCCCGTTTAGTATTCCTGAAAAGACCTAGCAAATTGTTAAAAATACAAAAGAAAAAAAAACTAAAACAAACAAAACATATTAATTTAAGGAGGTAGCAGATAATACTCTTTGAACAAATACAGGTAGGGTGAACCTCAAACTCGACGGCTTTGAAGCAACAAGGTTCCTGCGATAGTTCAAAATTGAATTTACATTACCATATAACCTTGACTGCAGATTTAAATGATTTGATTATTTCTTCCCCGAAAAACTGATCTATCAGTTTGATAGGATTAAGATCCCTTTTTGATTTTGCCATGTAAGCAGCTCCCGGGTTACAGTGCAGAATCCCAGGGGGTTGGAGAGTAGCTACCGTAGCTCTTCCAGGCTGACTTTGCTGCTTGGCCTTCGTGCTCTGAGTAGTTGATCACCGGGATTGTTGCCCACGTGCCGCTGGGGAAAGGCGTATGTGAGTCTCACATGGTATGCGTCTCAGACCGGGGGAGGATTTACTCTGACCAGAGAGCTCATGTGAGTGAAGCGCACAGACAAAGCGGAACAAAACCTTTAATAATCATAAATATCAACCCCACGGACTCCGGCGGTGAATTTTGCCGAGCTCATGCGGATGAGAGGGCCCAGATTATTCAGGGCGCTTGGTAATTCCCAATAAAAATAAAGATGATGCGGTAACAAAAAAACTAATCTGAGATGATACAAATAAGGATGGCCGCTGTTAAAGCTGTAAATTTTCGCCGTATAAACCAGAGAGATTGGAGAGAGCGCCTGAAATGAGCTGTCCGTTTGATATTTTATTTCCCCTCCGCATTTTTTTGTGGACAGTGAATCAATCCGCATTTATGCTAATGGCACTTCAGTACGCGGTATCATTGCATTTAAACTGATTGCATTTGTTTTCAAATATTTCATATGCATTAACGTTCTCTTAGGAATGGCAAGCCAGCGGCCAGCTCTGGTAAGCTGGATATGAGAAGGGGATCTCATTAACGCTCTTCCCTGGCTCTCGCCGTGCGTTTGATGTATGGGCCCTACACTCAACGGCCTGGAACAACTAAAAATAATATGGAAGATCACTAGGATTCTCACCACGTAACCGACATGCACCGTAGCCTACTATGGTCCATGTAGAAACTAAGCTATCTCTTTAAATCCTGAGTTTTCAAACAGGGGGTACGTGGACCCCTGTAGGTCCTTGAAGGTACTGTAGGGGGTCCCTGGCCAGACTTTATATGCAATATAATGTAGATTTTGGAAGTATTTTCAAAATATAGCCAACTGATATTTTAACTGAACTCCTGGATGCAAATACAGAAATTAGGACCCACCTCACTCTGCTCCAGCTATACGTCTTTATTGCAAAATGTTTAACACATAAAAAACAGACAAGCGCTTTGCTACATGGCTATGCTCTCTGGCCAGTTACCTGCACTGCTGGAGCTAGGAATGTGACCATGTTCCACTGCTGAGATGGCTCACAGATCTGGAATTATGGGCTCAGGGGAACCAGCCCTCATGGTGCATCCTTGGCTCTGCTTGACAAAACTGTTTTTCTACAAAATATTCCATTTGAATACACATTTTCAGATAAAAATATAGATTTTCAGGAGTGAATAAATAGGAAAATACAGAAAAAAACTTAATGGAGTTGATATGGGAAGTCAAAATTTCCCCCCTGATTTTCATGTCTGGAAGTGCAGGCTAGAGCAATATTTACTGGCAACCCCCAAGCTCTACTCATTTTAATGCTATATCATGGCCTCAAGAGTGATGGCATATTTTTTTTAAATGTATGTATTTGTTACTCATAATAAACTTATTACAATATTTCAAAAAAGGTGTCTAAAAATAGCGGCATGGTGCTGCAGTGGATAGTACCGTCGTCTCACAGTAAGAAGGTTTCTGAGTTTGAATCCACGGCAGGGGCCTTTCTGTATGGGGTTCTCCCATGTCTGTGTGGGGTATTCCTGCTGCTCACCCAATGCATGCTGGGATAGCCTCCACCAACCCCTCATTCCCCTGACCAGAAATAAGCAGGTTTTTCTCTTTTTTTAATAATTTGGCGCCCAACACGGGCTTTCTATATCCAATTCCCACCCCAATTTAGAATTTCCAATTATCTCCCCAAACCGCATTCATGAAACAACCCTACTGCATTGGACACACGGGTATCTTACCTCTGTGCAAACCCACGACTTTCCTTCGAAACACGTGGCTCTCCCATCTGTTTCTCCCTACGCACCATCGCCAAACTTGCACAGAGCGGAATCGAAGGAAGACCGCCTATGCAGCGGCATGCAGGCCATGGGCTTGTCCTTGCTTAACGGGGTTGTCTGATGAACACAGGAAATGAGCAGGTTAGGTAATGGATGGATGGATGGATGGATGGATGGATGAATGTTTAAAAAGATATTTTATGGTTTAAAGTAGTTCATTTCATTTTGTCAAAATACATGGGTCAAATGTGTTAGTGACTGTTATTAGACTGAGGTGTTTTATATTCTCAGATAGAAAAGAGAAGCGTACTTCTCTAGAGACACAGTACACTAGTAATTGCGTGGTTGTGCAAACATGAATCCAAGTGGCGTGTTCTTGCAGCTCTGGAACAGATCCCTATTGTTCTTCATTTTCCCATATAATGACATTGGTGAACTTTCTTTTCCCAACGGTATTCATCGGGAATCTGCTTTCACTTTCCTGTTCATTTCCCCCACTGGCCAAAGTAGTAACAGTTGCCTTATTTCAAATTGTACAAGGTTATATGTATTGAATAGGCGGAAAGATATGCCAGCCACTTGTGTCATGGGTTTCTTTGTATACTGCTCATCCTTGAGCAGTACAAAGATGTATAGACAAATAACCAAAATAGCTCAGAGAACTTTTTTTGTATGTTACTGCCTGAAGACAGTGTGTCTGGTGGAAAATGAATAGCTTCCTTCTTGAAGTTTGTGAGTTACTGTAGTTAGTATTGTTGGGTGCATAATTTGAGAAAGCAGGGAAGACTGTTCTTTACTGTTTAGACCTGCTGCTTGTACATAGTGTATATAATGAAAGTGCCATCAATCCACTTTATTTTCATATAGCGCTTTTCACACCATGGTGTCCCAGTTGAACAATGAAAACAATTAGTAAAATATGAAGCAAGGCACAATTAAATCAGTTAGCAGAGCATAGGGGCCAGTTAGCATGTAGTATTGTTGGTGAAACTATAGGTGATATTGTCACAGCTGACCAATTTACCCTTTGATATGAAACTTAAGGTTTGACAGACCACATTTAATTAGTGAGAGAAGAAAACAAAACGTTAAATTGCACAAAAGAAGATTGGAAACTATGGATGACGTTTTAGTATAGTTTGTGCGAGCAATTATGGGCCAAATTGTATGCAAACTTATTTTCGATAACGATAACTGAGGTGCCTTTTTATGGGGTGCCGAATGTAAAGTAAAACACAACACGTTTTTCCTGTGTTTTTTTCTCAGATTTAGCATAAATGTGGCATTTTCCTAAGATTTATGCTAAATGTGAGTTTTTTTTCCAAGATTTTACAGACATGCTAAATAAACCTTTTAGTTGATATTTTCAGATTTAATTGATAAATCTCAAATAAGCATTTCCTAAATATATAACTTAAATGTTAAATCTGAGTTTTCAAAAATAAATATTTAAAAAAATAAATATTTATTTATATCTTAAATCTTGCGTTGTAAAATAAATATTTATTTATATCTTAAATCTTGCGTTGTAAAATAAATATTTATTTATATCTTAAATCTTGCATTGTAAAATAAATATTTATTTATATCTTAAATCTTGCGTTCTAAAATAAATATTTATTTATATCTTAAATCTTGCGTTGTAAAATAAATATTTATTTATATCTTAAATCTTGTGTTGTAAAATAAATATTTATTTATATCTTAAATCTTGCGTTTTTATAAAACCAAGATTTAACATTTAAATAAATATTTATTTATATCTTAAATCTTGCGTTGTAAAATAAATATTTATTTATATCTTAAATCTTGCGTTTTTATAAAAACCAAAATTTAACATTTAAATAAATATTTATTTATATCTTAAATCTTGTGTTCTAAAATAAATATTTATTTATATCTTAAATCTTGCGTTTTTATAAAAACCAAGATTTAACATTTAAATAAATATTTATTTATATCTTAAATCTTGCATTCTAAAATAAATATTTAGAAAAAAATAAATATTTATTTATATCTTAAATCTTGCGTTTGTAAATTCAACATTTAGCTAAATCTAAATCTTTAGTTTAAATCTTTTGAAAGATATACTAATTAACCCCGCCCCTTGGTGACTGGTATCCAATGGAGGGAGGAGGGGAAATAGCTGGCTTTAGTGATGGGGGTAATTGAGGGTCTTCTAGCGAAGTGTGAAACTTGACGTTAATTTCTATATTAATTCCTGTTTGACACACATTATTTACATAACCTACACACAGATAGCATCTGTTATAATCATGTATGATGTCCAGAGAACTAACTAGATAGCATAGGCTACATTTTGGGCATATTGGCGTTTCCTTGACTGATTTCTTATGGTGAAGTTGAATATTGACAGCCAGCCAAGCCAAACAACAAACTCGCAGCTTGATTCAATAGATGGTTAGTGACCTAGCTCGCTAACCTGTCTGTCGGTAATGTCATAAAATAGCAGGATTCTTTAAACAAACTCGAAACATTAAAACTACCGTGTGCACTTAGGTCGCTAGCTAACGTTACTTGAGATAGGAAGCGAATTGACGTTGACAAACTGCATGGGGGCCAGCAGTCTGACACGACTGGTTAATATAGTCGCGAGTGTCTGGCTAGGAAGGGGTTCGCCTACTAATGTTATTACACATTGATATGGTTACAATTGCCTAGAAATACAGACAATACTTCTGCAAACCTTGCGTCTCCGTCAAGCTAATACGGGACTCGGTTTGTTCCGTATTTTATCTTCTACTGAAGTTTCTCAACAGGGGCACCAGAGGGCACTGGTGGACTTTAAGAGATGCTCATGCTGGGAGACAAAAAAGAAAGGTCGAGAGGTGGGCTATCGTGTTATAGAATTCATAGAATTTTTATTTTGAAAAACTGTACAGTCCATGTGTGTCAAATGGTGTAGGCACCGTGTGCCTCAGTAGGTCACTATAGCAGAAATCGCAGAACTTTCATGAACATTCTATTGTCGCGCTACATATACACTGTGGTCGTTGTCGTTCGCAAAAAGTATAAAGGCATTCCAGCGACAGTTTACACTCAGGGGACAATGGAGAAAGAAGCAGCTTTAATAGGCTAGCCTACATCTCATTATGACTTCTGCTTTACCCCTTTTTTGTCGGAGGCCTCTGAAATAAAGTTTATAAATATCCATTTCGAGGGCACCGTATATTGTTTGGAATGTCATTCACTGCGTCTTTCATACACTTGTAGGATGTGGGTTTTGAACGAGGTAGCAAATAAAACGTTTGTAATTAAACCTCAACATTACATTACAGTCATTTAGCAGACGCTTTTATCCAAAGCGACATACAATAAGTGCATACAGAAACGTCACTACAGAACAGATAAGACAAAGCACGTCCTTCCCATAACGTAGCAGCTATCCCTAGCAATGAATGTTGAATGTAGTTCACGGCAAGCTGTGGGTAAATCAGCTATACTACACTTCTGTAAATCAGCTATACTACACTTCTATTCTAAATACTATTATATAGGGCTATAACATATAACATTGATGCAACTCATATTAAACGTTATTTAGTAGGAAAAGCACGCGGGCATGGCAGGCGTTAGGGATGTAAATAGCTAGCTACAAGACGGGACTCATTGGGGGAGCAGCCTACAATTATCTAGTTAGAGAATGAGGTTCAAGAATGTGGAGTAGCCTATTTCACTCGCTATCAGAATGCCACGGATCAGATGGGCTGTCACTGAGTCTAATCACTAAATTTAATCTGGCAAAAGTTAGCCTACTGTGAAAGCAAATAACCTTGCAATCCATTCAAAATGAATGTTACTGAATGGTGTGAAGTGAGCCTATAGCTACTGTAAAAATCAACAGCGCTCTTTCGTCATGTCCACTTGTTTATTCTCTTCAGCTTAATGTATCATGATAATTTTTTTATATCAAACTCAACATTTTTCCAAATTTTCGGGAATTGAGTCAATGTCCATTCGATTTTTAGGCCTAAATTATGTGGTAAATTAGCGCCGCCCACCTTCCCAGAGTCCCTTATAGGCTAAATGCTATAAACTTTAAGACAAAATATTTCAGCGAATGACATAGGCTAGTAGGTGCGTTACTCTAGAAATGTGTAGTCTTTTCCCCCACTCCAAAAGTGACGTGGTTTATGTAAATTTATCTGAAACGCAAAGAAAATGTTATTATTGTTAAATTTTTTTGGAATACCCAATAAAAGATCATTTTTTCTCCACTCGAAGCACGACCTGTGGGAGGCGAGGAACATCAAAGTCTACCAAAAACAACAACAATAGACCTGGTCACTCTTCGCAAGAGAATACAAAACCTCCGCAGGGACTGCGTTATGGTGGACCTCAATAAATATAAAAGACTGACAAAAGAGAAATGGGGGGGGGGGGGGGGGGGGACGTGGACGACTGGAAAAAAACTTGATCTCTAAAGACACACACAACCACACTTTACCGTTTTCATGGAAATGGAATAAATGACAATGTATTACATTTCAATCGGAATTCAATAGTGTTTATTGTATTATTAC
Organism: Synaphobranchus kaupii; assembly: GCA_029718625.1. Taxonomy (NCBI): domain Eukaryota; kingdom Metazoa; phylum Chordata; class Actinopteri; order Anguilliformes; family Synaphobranchidae; genus Synaphobranchus; species Synaphobranchus kaupii. The sequence continues at coordinate 103,065,439 of CM056376.1, forward strand.
ACTTTATTATGATCATCATTATTATAGCTTGATGTAGGGACAGTGACCTTTTTTTTAACTAAAGGAATAAACTATAAAAGCACAGTAAAACGAATAGCATACATAATAAAAGCACAATAAAATAAAAGGACAAATATAGGACATTGAATTATTATTATTATTGTTTTATATTAATAACCACGTTCTGCACTTTGTATTTTATAGGCTACCGCGTAATTATTGTGGGAGCCGCTAGGCTAACTAAAATGTTATAATACTGACAAACATCCAAAAATGCGACGCAGACGATATAAAATCGGTAAACATTAAAACAAGCAAAATGACGGTGACATTGTTTTTCAACTCTATCCTTCACGTTGACAGATTATGGTTTACTCTTGCAAACCACCGGTCCACAAAATGGTCATAGCAACAAATTAAAGTATACTAACCCTTGTCAAATTAAATATTTACTTGCAATTGTGATTCATGAATTCTGAAAAAGAGCATGCGGTGTGAGGAATGTCAGAAAGACAAAAAAAACGAGAGAAATCGTTAATAACTGGTATTATCGCTAGCTGCTAGAAGCTGCCAGCTTGCGAGGTGGGAGCTGCCAGTGAGCTGTGAGGTGCGAGGTCTGCGAGCTCACAGCTCGCACAGAAGGATTGTAACCGCTCTCCAGTGTTCTGTCCATAGTCACCGAAACATCCACGCCTGCCTCCTGAAGTGTTTCTGATCTTTCAGACAGGTGTTTGGAGGTAGCATAGCAATGCATCTCATCGGTGAAGCCCTCTTAATCATTCTGCATTGAAATTATGAAATAAGAATAATATTTGAGTTCCACAACTGTTCAATTCAATTCAATTGTATTGTATTTGTATAGCGATTTTTACAGAGAACTGTCACAAAGTGACAGTCACAAAGACGCTGCACAGAGAAACAGAAGGAAAATTGAGTACAAAAAAAAAAACCCAGCCAGCAAAACGAGGTAAAAAAAAAAAAACTCCCCGGTGGGAAGAAAAAGCACTCAACAGTGGCGAGAAAAAACTCCCCAATGGGAAGAAATCTCGGAAGGAACCTGGCTAGAGAGGGGGGACCCATCCTTCGCTGGCCGGCCCGGTTTAAACTAAGGGTGGGATGGATGGTAATATACTGTAATGAGAGATCTAATAGAACTAGCTGGTTATGAAAGCATATCCGCGCCAAAATTCAAATGAAAATGCAAATCGGCGATTGCATTTCGTTAACATACGATGCGCGCAAAAACCATGACATAATTCAAATGAAAATGCAAAAGGTGCACATTGCGTTTTCATTTGCAAGTTATTGTACGCACTTTATCTGACAATTTGAAAATGTTAATGCAAATCCATTTCACATTTAATTTTTCTCGCCCTCTACGACACAACCCTGCCATAGTTTTAATGAAAATGAAAAACCACATTTGCATTAGCAGTTTCTTGTTGCAATCGCATGATCCATGACAAAAAGGAAATGATAATTCAATTCGCCATTTAACATATCGTTTTCATGCTTTTGCGGCACAAGAGTGACATAATTCAAATGCAATGGCATTGTATCCGTTTGCATTATCATTTCCGTGTGGTCACGCAAAAACCCTGCCAAAAATCCGAACTGAAAATGCAATGCAAACTGCAATGCAAATGCAAACTGTCAAAGCTGCCCATCAAGGCGGGGCCTCGAAGAAAGGGGCGTTACAGGGGACTGTTCAAACCACTGAACATAATGGTTGTCTGTGATTTCGGTCGTCAGGCAGTTACCAGGCTAGATAGCGACATTTCCTTGTCACTTTGTGACAGTTCTCTGTAAAAAGCGCTATACAAATACAATACAATTGAATTGAATTGAACAGTTGTGGAACTCAAATATTATTCTTATTTCATAATTTCAATGCAGAATGATTAAGAGGGCTTCACCGATGAGATGCATTGCTATGCTACCTCCAAACACCTGTCTGAAAGATCAGAAACACTTCAGGAGGCAGGCGTGGATGTGTCGGTGACTATGGACAGAACACTGGAGAGCGGTTACAATCCTTCTGTGCGAGCTGTGAGCTCGCAGACCTCGCACCTCGCAGCTCACTGGCAGCTCCCACCTCGCAAGCTGGCAGCTTCTAGCAGCTAGCGATAATACCAGTTATTAACGATTTCTCTCGTTTTTCTTTGTCTTTCTGACATTCTTTCTGACATTCCTCACACCGCATGCTTTTTTCAGAATTCATGAATCACAATTGCAAGTAAATATTTCATTTGACAAGGGTTAGTCTACTTTAATTTGTTGCTATGACCATTTTGTAGACCGGTGGTTTGCAAGAGTAAATCATAATCTGTCAACGTGAAGGATAGAGTTGAAAAACAATGTCACCGTCATTTTGCTTGTTTTAATGTTTACCGATTTTATATCGTCTGCGTCGCATTTTTGGATGTTTGTCAGTATTATAACATTTTAGTTAGCCTAGCGGCTCCCACAATAATTACGCGGTAGCCTATAAAATACAAAGTGCAGAACGTGGTTATTAATATAAAACAATAATAATAATAATTCAATGTCCTATATTTGTCCTTTTATTTTATTGTGCTTTTATTATGTATGCTATTCGTTTTACTGTGCTTTTATAGTTTATTCCTTTAGTAAAAAAAAGAAGGTCACTGTCCCTACATCAAGCTATAATAATGATGATCATAATAAAGTGTAATAATACAATAAACACTATTGAATTCCGATTGAAATGTAATACATTGTCATTTATTCCATTTCCATGAAAACGATAAAATGTGGTTGTGTGTGTCTTTAGAGATCAAGTTTTTTTCCAGTCGTCCACGCCCCCCCCCCCCCCATTTCTCTTTTGTCAGTCTTTTATATTTATTGAGGTCCACCATAACGCCGTCCCTGCGGAGGTTTTGTATTCTCTTGAGAAGAGTGACCAGGTCTATTGTCGTTTTTTTTGGTAGACTTTGATGTTCCTCGCCTCCCACAGGTCGTGCTTCGAGTGGAGAAAAAAATATCTTTTATTGGGTATTCAAAAAAAAAAATAACAATAACAACATTTTCTTTGCGTTTCAGATAAATTTACATAAACCACGTCACTTTTGGAGTTTACAGAAGTGTAGTATAGCTGATTTACCCACAGCTTACCGTGAACTACATTCAACGTTCATTGCTAGGGATAGCTGCTACGTTATGGGAAGGACGTGCTTTGTCTTATCTGTTCTGTAGTGACGTTTCTGTATGCACTTATTGTATGTCGCTTTGGATAAAAGCGTCTGCTAAATGACTGTAATGTAATGTTGAGGTTTAATTACAAACGTTTTATTTGCTACCTCGTTCAAAACCCACATCCTACAAGTGTATGAAAGACGCAGTGAATGACATTCCAAACAATATACGGTGCCCTCGAAATGGATATTTATAAACTTTATTTCAGAGGCCTCCGACAAAAAAGGGGTAAAGCAGAAGTCATAATGAGATGTAGGCTAGCCTATTAAAGCTGCTTCTTCCTCCATTGTCCCCTGAGTGTAAACTGTCGCTGGAATGCCTTTATACTTTTTGCGAACGACAACGACCACAGTGTATATGTAGCGCGACAATAGAATGTTCATGAAAGTTCTGCGATTTCTGCTATAGTGACCTACTGAGGCACACGGTGCCTACACCATTTGACACACATGGACTGTACAGTTTTTCAAAATAAAAATTCTATGAATTCTATAACACGATAGCCCACCTCTCGACCTTTCTTTTTTGTCTCCCAGCATGAGCATCTCTTAAAGTCCACCAGTGCCCTCTGGTGCCCCTGTTGAGAAACTTCAGTAGAAGATAAAATACGGAACAAACCGAGTCCCGTATTAGCTTGACGGAGACGCAAGGTTTGCAGAAGTATTGTCTGTATTTCTAGGCAATTGTAACCATATCGATGTGTAATAACATTAGTAGGCGAACCCCTTCCTAGCCAGACACTCGCGACTATATTAACCAGTCGTGTCAGACTGCTGGCCCCCATGCAGTTTGTCAACGTCAATTCGCTTCCTATCTCAAGTAACGTTAGCTAGCGACCTAAGTGCACACGGTAGTTTTAATGTTTCGAGTTTGTTTAAAGAATCCTGCTATTTTATGACATTACCGACAGACAGGTTAGCGAGCTAGGTCACTAACCATCTATTGAATCAAGCTGCAAGTTTGTTGTTTGGCTTGGCTGGCTGTCAATATTCAACTTCACCATAAGAAATCAGTCAAGGAAACGCCAATATGCCCAAAATGTAGCCTATGCTATCTAGTTAGTTCTCTGGACATCATACATGATTATAACAGATGCTATCTGTGTGTAGGTTATGTAAATAATGTGTGTCAAACAGGAATTAATATAGAAATTAACGTCAAGTTTCACACTTCGCTAGAAGACCCTCAATTACCCCCATCACTAAAGCCAGCTATTTCCCCTCCTCCCTCCATTGGATACCAGTCACCCAGGGGCGTGGTTAATTAGTATATCTTTCAAAAGATTTAAACTAAAGATTTAGATTTAGCTAAATGTTGAATTTACAAACGCAAGATTTAAGATATAAATAAATATTTATTTTTTTCTAAATATTTATTTTAGAATGCAAGATTTAAGATATAAATAAATATTTATTTAAATGTTAAATCTTGGTTTTTATAAAAACGCAAGATTTAAGATATAAATAAATATTTATTTTAGAACGCAAGATTTAAGATATAAATAAATATTTATTTAAATGTTAAATCTTGGTTTTTATAAAAACGCAAGATTTAAGATATAAATAAATATTTATTTTACAACGCAAGATTTAAGATATAAATAAATATTTATTTAAATGTTAAATCTTGGTTTTATAAAAACGCAAGATTTAAGATATAAATAAATATTTATTTTACAACGCAAGATTTAAGATATAAATAAATATTTATTTTACAACGCAAGATTTAAGATATAAATAAATATTTATTTTACAACGCAAGATTTAAGATATAAATAAATATTTATTTTACAACGCAAGATTTAAGATATAAATAAATATTTATTTTACAATGCAAGATTTAAGATATAAATAAATATTTATTTTACAACGCAAGATTTAAGATATAAATAAATATTTATTTTTTTAAATATTTATTTTTGAAAACTCAGATTTAACATTTAAGTTATATATTTAGGAAATGCTTATTTGAGATTTATCAATTAAATCTGAAAATATCAACTAAAAGGTTTATTTAGCATGTTTGTAAAATCTTGGAAAAAAAACTCACATTTAGCATAAATCTTAGGAAAATGCCACATTTATGCTAAATCTGAGAAAAAAACACAGGAAAAACGTGTTGTGTTTTACTTTACATTTGGCACCCCATACCTTTTGTATGTTTTTATGCTCAATGAGTTATAAAAAACATATATTTTGTACATATGACGCTTGCTACTTATGCATCTAAGATGCAGTTGTTGAAATGCAATTCAAGTTACACTATTTACACGGTCCACCAGTTTTATAAACCAATAAATATCAATTCATGAATTTATCTTTTTTCCAATTCAGCACAGATAAAAGGTATGGCAGGAGACACAGAGGTAAAATAATCAATCATGTCGGCACCAACCTAAACAATACAATTTCTGCATCCTCATATTTCTTTCATTGCTATTCTGTCTGATCTGGGTTGTCGTGGTTTCTCGGCTTTGCATTTGCTGAGAGGGGAAGGGGCTTACAGTAAGTGAAACATGCTAAATACCATAATTCCTTTTAAGTTATATTTCCTTTATAACTACTATATATCCATTACCACTTCTTTGCTGGTTACACATCAATACCGCAAACTAAAATGGGGAGAGAGCAATCCTGGATACCCAGCCCATTGACACAATAACAAACAATGTCTCCAGGAATCAATAGCTTATTAATATAAGACAATCCTCCTTCCCTCGCATGCTGTGGTTCGCCGGACAGAGCACGCCCTGTGGCTGAATAGGTCTGGCTGCTTCCATTGGAAAGGAATGCGTTTCGAGATGACCCCCGTCTCCCAGAGGTCCGAGTCACTGACCACCGGATCGAAGGGCAGCGGACACCCTCCGTCTCAAGCCGAACCCCGTCAGCCCTATTGAACGAACACAGAAAGCAGTGCAATTAAAGCTCAAAGTATTTTGTGCACCTGTATGGCGTGCGTGTGGAAACGATGACGGTGTTCAGATGCAGATGTGCATGTGCCTATTTATAAGCGCTGGTGCTAAACTAGTGACGTCTGAGAAGTTCACTTGCTGTGAAATCGCAACAAAAACAACAAGATATGTTTTGTGGTTGGTTGTTAATTTTGACTATGTTAAAAATAGACTGGGCTCATTATGGCGTTCATATTTCCAAGATATGTCCATAAGAAAGACAAATACTAAGGCAAATAAGCTAAATTACTCAGGTGTATTAATAGTACCAGGCTCTGTATTGCCGTAAACATATCAGTACATATCATATCACCCTGGGTGGAAACAACAAAAGGAGAACATACAATTCCTCAAGCGGATTAATATTTACGCTTCCTGATTTGGCAAAGGGTCTATTTTACTGGACCATAGTCATATAGTACATGCAAGTAAAATAACATTTGAAAAGAAAATCCTATTTTGTTTATCTCGGCAAGCTGTTCGGTGTGACGTGTATATATTGCTCAGACTATCCTCTCTTCATAACATCGCAAGGGATCATATTACGGTATTAATTCATCAAAGGAGGTCCTTTCTTTTAAATGGGCATAGTCACCACAATTTATTTTGCCTGTGCACGTTGCCATGTGTGCACTATATCAAGGTGCACCCTTATGTCACTTCTCCCTCTGGCTAATTTTGTTAAAAGGAGGGAGTAAATCAATTTTAAAGAAAGCTCAGAGAATATCCTGTAGGATATGTACACAAAGAGATGCAGGGCATACGTCCCATCTCACAACAATAGAGAGCAAGCCATTTTCATACACAAAAGGACGCACTGGCCTGACATAGAAACCCCCTTCCAAAAGCATTCCGGACTCATTCTTTCAGCAAGGACCTTTTACACTTTTAGTTGTTCCCCTGCGGGGCCAAGACCTGTGACGAGAACAAGCTCGATAAATAAATCACCCCCCCCCCCCCCCCCACCCCCACCTCGCCTGTGTAAGTGCGGGGAGTGTGGACACATCACTTGTGTTCTCCTGAGCTCCATTTGTTCTTCAACTGCCTCCTATTGCTGGAAATCACGCTGTCCAAGGCCTTCTGGATAGGCCCATATTTATTTGCCTAACACCCAGGGTTGCAAGTGGCGTTTTTCGGTGCAACAGAAGATGGACTGTCTGTTCCATTAACCACTTTCTGCGCTCGGATGCATTGTTAAATGTCTCTGCAGTTGCATTTTATTTCGTAGCTACCCGGGCTATGTATACAATGCTGCAGACTTTCATTGACATAAATCAGACAGTTCCACAGATCGCTGAAAATATGTCCTTCACTTACTGTACAAAAGACAGGTAGGTTCATGACGTGATTTGTTCAAAAAATCGGCATGATATGTGTAAACATGGGGAATACTGCTGTTTTTTAGGACACCAGTGTTGCTACCTGTATGATAATCACAATGATATCTTTACCTGTGTGCTAACAGTTCTAAATTCTGGAGTCTTTTGTTCAGGTAGCAGTAACTGAAATGGTCTCTGAATCATTCTATGTCACGTGGCAAGGTTGAATTGATTTAGGAGCCCAGGGACTCTGTCAGTTTCTTATCAAAGTTCATGCATTGTGTTTATCACACAGTGATTATCTTTTCAAAGAACATATATCCCATAATGAATACCATTGATTACCATCAAAAATCCATAGTCCAGTAACATGTTTCCTCAGTCTATTCATTATATTTTCCAGATACAACTCACCCAATTAGCCCAAAGAACCTGCAAACAAACATGCTGTTTACTAACTCCTTTACTCTTGCCCCAGCTGTTGCCTACCACAGCACACTGAAGGTGCATAGCTTTATTGTGTGGTCTCCTGACCTGTTCTCATGAAAAGAATCATAGAGGTGTATCACATAATATATTTTATACGTGTTTCAGAAGGGCTGAAGGTAATATGAAAAAAAGCATATCAATCACAATCACTCTCTCCTCGGCTGTTGTTGATGAAAATGGTGTATACCAACATCTATCTATCTATCTATTATTTGTTTTGTAATTAATTAATAATGTAGTAGCTTTCTCTTTTCCAAATGTAATTTCTGATGAGATGGGACTGAAATTTCCGACGCCTATTCCATTTGTTTCATTAATCCATAGAAATAATTGACAGGAGTGCATGGTATGTGGATCGGTGACAAATTTATTAAAGAAAAATATTGGTTCATAAAACAGAAAATAAATGAGGCAAGAAGTCTTTCAAACCAACAATTCAGATATCCAATATGGTTAGAAAACTGTGCTTACCAACACATGCCACTAACCTCTAATCTAGGTCCTACCTATATAAGCTTCCTGTCTAATGGTTCTCTATTTGAAAATAAAAGCGCACAATTATATTTGTAAATAACTAAACATAAACATTAATATGTATATTCTGGCAATAATAACCCCAAAACTAATTTCAAGGGCACAACACAACTGAAACCTGTTGAGTATTTATAACAGTACAGAATGAGAAGGGCTGTGATGACTGTCCTAGGTGTTTTTTAAAAATGCATTTCCCTTTTCTTTGATGGCATATCAGATATAATTTTGGTTTAAAGAATAAAAATTTTATTTTGAAATAGAAAAGAATAATAACTGTGTTGTCTACATGCAGTAAATGTTACAATAATATTACTAACAAATTCATGTACCAATTCAAAGTGGTAATATGTACTGACATAGATATTCTATGTGGAAAAACAAATGTCCCCATTCAATTGGTGTTAGGAAACTTGTGCCAGCACAATTGCTCTCTGATGTGCTAAAATGACAGAGAGTGACACAGAATCTTTCTGCGTGCTTAGTTTCCTGCTGAGCAAAATGGCCCAGTAATGTATTTTAAATGTGAAAAACACAAACATGATTTCCCTGGTTTGCTTGATGATTTTTTTTCTCCTTCGGGAAACAGAAATTTTAAAAATAAATCAAATTTAAAACGGAGAATTCCCAGGATCGCAATTCCTAGTCTGAAAAATCTACAAAGCTAATAATAGCACTAAAAATGCTATTATTTTAGCCTAATGGCAAGTACCAGCGTCCAGCTAAGCAGAAGCCAATTGGAAAGATAATGAAACTTATCACCTTCCAAGCCCATGCACACGGATCCTGCTCGAAGCATAGCATACATCACATTAAGGTTAACTTGCAAGCCATTTACATGCTACGTTAGTAACTTTCTATAGTTTAGCTTTACTTTGTTTCCAACCAGGAAGAATTAATTTGCCAACAAATTGTCAGCCCACTTACTGTAGTGACATTCAGGAGGCAGAATTTAAATATTGTACATCCAGAGTTTGCGGGCCCCCATCTCAGTAGTCTACTTTGTTTCAAACTAAACGTGAATGCCTTTGCTTTCATACGTTTAGTGTATCAAAACTGCAAACACAAACTGATTTTGCTTCCAAATGGTCCGAGACCGCTCCTCTCTCAAGGCTAATTGTTTTAATTTGCATCCTGGTGTGATTATGTCACCGCTAAAGGTTTCACATAAAGCTCCAAACAGGCCCGACCACTTCCATTAAAATCAAACCATCAAGCAAACTAGGTGTGAAAGTGCCTTAAAATGGTTATTTATGTTTATTAATAAAACATTTTCTACACCAAAGAGACAGGACACAGAACTAGCAGATGTATAGGTACAGAGTAGCCATGCAACTCTCCTGCGCTCAAATTTGACTTTGATACGAAAACCTACAGTTTCCACCCATGGAAACTGTAGAGTATTCTGGGGGCAATTGTAACAGGGGTCAAATGTAACACAATTTTCTGTTACAATTGCCCCCAACCCTGAACACATGAAACTAGCTAGCTTGCTGGATAGAGTCTCAGCTCTAGCTTGTTTCAGATTGGTGCAATTTTATGGTGTTGCAATTGCCCCGTTACAATTGCCCCATTACCATTGCCTCCAGAATACTCTATTTTTAATAATATTTTCAATAATTTGAATGTGAAACTGTAACTGAATGTGTAAAAACATTGCTGTCACCATTCATTTGCCTTACATTAAGTCATGCACGTCACCAATTGTCTAGTCTGATTCAGTGTTTAATTTCATATCATAATTTAACAGGCTTCTTGTTTTTGGTGCATGTTAGCTGCAGTAGTTCCATTCCAGTTCCATTAGTTCCATAATGTATGAATTAAAACATTGCCTATTTTGATTATTTTGGAAATGTGCAAAATCTTTCCAAGACAATTTGCCTTTACTTTCTGGCTTTCCGTTGTAATGTTTGCAAATGCAAAAAAATACGTTTTCATTGCAATTCCTACGTCTCCATCTTCAACCATTATCATTTCTACAGTGTGCCGTTTTCCCAATCTATGCCCAGAGGGGTAGGGTGAAGAAAGACGAGCTTCTCGATAGGTTATGACCAGGAGCGGAGACACGAGGAGCAGAGGAGGGGATAAAAAAAGGATTTTGTTTTCCACAATGCAGCTTGTATGGCTAACCTCTTTCCTGATGCTTCCTTTGCTTTACCCTCTTTATTTTGCTTCTCAAAGCCGACGTGCATTTTCTTTCCTTTTTCCCTCCTATAAAAATGAGTCACAAGTCTATTTTTTGTGCCCAGGTTTCAAGTGATGTGTTACACATAGGGCAGGGGCATAGAACATTGCTTTTTTTCTGTTCAGCCTGAAAGGCCTAAGTAAGTGTTCTCATATTCATTAGGATCCTGTGTTTGATGCGGACGCTGCGCTCTCCTCGGCTGATGGTGATGGATGGGCCCCACGGATGACTGAGCGCTGAGCGGCGGCGATGAAGACTGGCCTTGAGATGGAGCTGTAAAGCAGAGAGGCCTGAATAATGTAACCTCTTGTGTTGGGGCTTGCCTTGACATGCCCTGGATCCAGTGGCTACTGGCTCGTCAAAAACAGTTCAATTCAAACTGAAGGCCCGGGGTGGGGGAGCAGGGGAAGTCACATACCCAACCTCAGCCTAGTTTAATCTGGGCCTGCTCCATGTGGTGATAAAAACTCAGGCACTCCCACTGTTGAGAAAAAGGGTTGTCTCTTTTCCAGTTGCTGGAGGTTGGCTTTCTCTGTTGTTTGTATACCCTGTTTATAATTTTATGATGATACATGGAAAATCATGATACAATTACAAATAAAAAACCAACTTGTTAATCAGTTGGTCCCATGGGTCCCATGTGAAAGAAGAAGTGTGTTGAAATCTCCATGAGTTGGAAAACAAACCTTGCATACAATTTGGATTGCTCCTGGATATCGTAGTTAGTAAAGGTGCTTGCCACAAATGCAGGCTTGGTCCTGAAGTCCGGGGTATAGGCAACCTGGGTCCTGGAGTGCCAGTGCCGTTCCTGGTTTTTGTTCCATCTGAGCTTGATCACAAGGGTTTGATGGATGAGCCTGAATATTCTGAATGGTGAAACGCTGAGTGCCTCCAGCACATGGCCATCTGCATTCATTACACCTGATTAATTAAAATTAATCCAGTTCTGTAGTTGTAGGTTTGGATGGAGCAAAAACCAGGACCATCTCTGGCCCTCTCTGAACCAGGGTTGCCTACCACGGGTCTTGACATTGCAGTAAAGATAGCAGGCTATGTCAGTAGTTGACTGATTGTGAGTCTGCAGCAGTGAGATGCATTTGGGTGAGATGCATTTGCCAGAGTTGGTGTGGATTTTAGTTAGCTCCTTACAGACCCTAGAGGCTACAAGGTGCCCACAGGCTACGAGGCACATTCCAAAGAAACTGCATGCTACTTTGCAGTATTATGCTGGCATGTGTGCATTACCATAATTACAGCTTGAGGAAACTGAACTGAATTGAGTTTTCTCAATTCACATCATGAATTTATACATGCAGATTTACGTATAGAAGAAAGAACAGTGCTCCGCATATCATTGCCATGATAAAGAAAAATGCAGGCTACTTTTTCGAACAAACTGCCAGAAACTGAATAAACTCATAAAAGGCAAATTTAAAAAAGGATTATTTAGGAGTCACTCGCTTGACATCATCAGTTTGTTAGTGCTATTGTGCTTGTTGCCTGTTGGGTGTATGTCATTTTTATCAGTGAGATGATGTTGGGTTTGCTCAAACATCAGCATTGGCCCTCTTTCTTCATTCATTTATTATATTTATTTATTTGTACATTTGTTGGGGTGAATGAAATTTGTCCTCAGCATATGCAATATTAGCCAAAACATTTACTAAATGTTTTAAATTCACTAGTGTAAATTCTACAGTATTTTGTCATAAATATATAACCATGGGATGTGTTTTGCTTTCATTTGAAGTTTCATCAACATGAAGAATGAAAAGAAAGATTTGGGTTGAAAAGCAGCACTCTTTCTACGGATGGAATGCATGGAACAAATTTTAGCCTGCGTGGCACAGCCTTGCATCCTGACCCTATTTCCTATTCCACTGCTGCAGTGCAGGGTCTGTTCAGTTAAGTGGAAATGGACCTCCATGCAGAGGAAAGGTTGCCATGAAGTCACGCTCCTGTCACTTCAGCACGAGGGTCTGGAATTGGCAGGGAGACAGTGGCCTGTGTGGGAGATTGTGGAGGGGATGGTATTGGTGGGGTGGGTAGGGCTGGGGTTAGAGGTAGCGGTGCGGGTATTAGGCGATGACTGACAGCTCCCTTACTGAGTGGGCACTTCCGTCGCCTTGCTGGAACCTTTCAAAGACATCTATCATGGGAGACAGCTCTTCCTGTGGCCATCTCCCGGGAGCACAGGGGTGACCTGCGGGCCGTATCGCTGCACTGGCCTGTTTTCTGCTGTCCGGGGTCCCACTCAAAGTTTACCCTCTATGGCCACCGCATCCTCCTGTCTCCACATCAATCAGCCCCACTACCTCTTTACGCTCCCTTTGCTCTGGATTGGAAAAGGTGGCTGTGGGTATGCCTCTCGGATGCTCGGAGGATCTTTCTTCCATCTCAGATGTCCAGGTTTTAACTCTCCTTTTTTACACCATACACAAATTCAAGGAATACAATAGAACACGTATAACACATTCACAAAAAATGCCGTCATCTTATTTTATAATATATAAACCTGGCAATAATACTCTCTGGAACGAGTCCACTTACTGGTTTTGTAAAGGGATTATAATTATCTTGGGCAATAGGAAGCTTTAATCTTTATGACTAAATAGTTACTTTGCACCATTAGGAGTTTACACCTTTTTCAGTGTTGAAATGGGGTCAAAAGGGGACAAAGTGAACTGCACATAAAATACTTAAGATAAAACTATTACTGAGCTGCCACAACAGAAATCCTCTGAACAATAAAAACGAATCTCATGTTTGAAAGGACACCATCCTGGGGGATACAGTTGACAATAAAGGAGAAGACAGCACTTTCAGCAGTGAAAACTTTGCAAGGGTGCCAGCCATGAATCAAAGGACAGGTGGAGTATCAAAATAAAAGCGGCGGAGTGGAGGCTTAAATCGGCTAAAAACTACAGCGCAATCAATATGCTGAAACAGAGCAGTGAGCACAGAATCCATCAACGGGCAGTCATATAAGTCACCTTTTAAAATGCTTGGATTTGGTGACCATTAAAGGCTTCATTAGACCAGATTGCGGCCATTTGGAGGCCCTTGGCCTGTGGCGATCACTTTGGAAACGCTGTGACTTGAAAAGGTGTGGACCCGTCCTTGCTGTCTGAGTAAGAGCTAAATAAAATAGTTTTGACGCGGTAATTATTTCAAACTCGCACGGAAAAGGCTTCGAAATGTCATTTCCCCTCTGTTTCCCAGTTTCACATGGAGATGTACCTATCCCTGTGGTTTCTTGGCTCTCTGTACTGCTTTACTAAATGAGATTGAGAGCCAATGGCAGCATGGTGGCCATTGACTCAGAGTGCTGGATGTACTCGATGAGCCTGGCCTTTCCAAGTCCGCCTGTTGCCACGTGATATAGAACAGGTGAAGCTATCAGAATTAAAAAGGTCATTTTGAAAAGTGAAAAGCAAATATATGACTTGAAGGCCATTAGGTCCAATAGGCTATAAGTATTCATGTGGTGGAAATAAAAGCAGAAAATGAATCAGGAAGAGAAGGTACAGTATTAAACTCAATAAACTGATTTCTCTCGCCCTGGTGCTTAATTTCCCACATCCCTCTCTCTTTCTTCCTTCATTTACATCAATGGTCACGTTACATATTTGGCTTTAAAAGCAGTAGCTGTCAGAATTAAGTTATGGTGTTTCTCTGGCTATTCTGCTGCTCCTATGACTGTTGCTTTTACTGTCAGCAACAGGAGAGCCACATCACAGAAGACATGCATAAAGGAAAGTACAACTCACTGTGTACCTGCTGTTTTCTTTGCGAGACCTAAAACACACCCGTGTGCTTCTTTTGAGAGAATAATGCATTGTGAAGATGGTGGCAGATCTAGGTGTTGTGGGACTGCAGGGTGGGGGTGGGGCGGGGGGGCCTTGAGGGGAACGGCTCTCAATAGACATGCGCGGCTGATTCATTGAGCACTAAGTGAACTGCAGCCACCTTTTGGGCGAAGCCAGCAGCCACTTCTGGCAGCACCGCACACAACAGCTTCATTCTACCTCCCCTCTATCCGTGCCATCTGTCAGCCAATAACCCGCTGGATCCCTCCATACCGCTAACGCACCTGTGCCTGCCACCTCAAATAGAGCTGTCCCGCATGCACGCATGCAAAAACCACTACGCTGTGACACACAATTACAGGGTGCTGTATCGCAGTCTCCACTGCGACATTTATAAGGGTGGGAGGATGGAACGAAGCAAGTGACTTGTTTGAAGGATCTGCAGTGAGCAAGTTCATTTGCGTAGTCGTTGTGATTCCAAGGAGCGAACGTCTGGGTCTGTGCCGCCCTGTACATCGGCAGCAGTTGGCGTTTCGTGATGCGGGTGGGATGGCCCAGCATGCCACTCTTCTCCGAGCCCTACTTCCTGCTCCACACTGTAGAGAGATAAAGCAGGCCCCAGGCCATGGCCTGAGTTATATTACCTGAGCTGGAACATTTTTGGCTCGCGAGCTGAAGGCGCATAATTAAAAGGTTAACCAAAGGGCACCTGAACCAGATCGCTTTCCCAGACTTACCCAGCATTACAGTACAGCGAATCTCCAATTCTCTCTGCAGTGCACAGAGTACTGCAGGCTTCTTCATAGCCCCTCCCACTCCACTTCTGACAGCATGTCATTCCAGTACACCTTGAGCCATCTGTTTATCAATAGGGCCTGTGATATTGGCTTCCTGTTCCCACTGGCCTCCTACCTTTTCCTTCCTTCTGTACAGTTTAAGCTATGGGATGGACCGCAGCTTCATGTCAGCATGAGAATGGTGACTGTGTTATTAATGGGCATAATGAGCTTGGCATGATTAGCTTTGTGAGGTGAGGCTCTCTCAACCAATCAGCAGGCACAATAATGTACTGCTCAGTGGCCTAGGAGTCTGCTGGAGAAATGGCTTATTTTTTATAATTCTTTTCTTCCCCAGAAGCTTGAAAGAGGGATATATTGATCAACCATTTATCGTCTACCTTGTAGATTTTAGGTTCCTCCTCTCTCCATGGGAAATAAAATGTGATCTGTACTTTCACTTGTGTGCTTGTGAAAGCACATCGGGGAGAATGAAAATTAAAGATTGTTTGACATTGCAGATGAGTTTATAGTAATAGATACTGTATATGAGGTTCATCTCAGCAGGAAATACTGCCATGGCATTTGTAACAACAAGAGATGCTCCTCATTTGTAATGAGCAATTTTGAGTAATCACATCAAACAGTACTCAACATACCACACCTTTTATTATATATAAATATACTCATTAATAATTTTAATGTGACATTTTTTAAACTTTTTTATTCCATTGTCGCTTGAATGTAATAAGCGTTGTATTGCAATATTTATTGTATTGTTTTAATACTTAAAATGGACAAAATCTACTAAAATCTTTCTGTCAGGACAAAATCAACCATTACTTATATGATATCCCTGTCATTATGCTAACATTTGGTACAGTTTTTTTTTCAGATTTTCACTATCATGTGAATCTTTAGACCATATCCCCCTGGATTCTTATATTTACAACGGGTGTCAATGTCCAAGTATCTTTTATTTCTAAGTCCATAATTCTATTCTATTCAATTCCAGCATTGTTCTATTAAGCAAATTAACAAAATGTAGCACAAATGTTACATTATAGTCCTTTCAAAACATAATTATTTAAATGAAGAGTAATAAAAACGGTTAAAAAACACATTAATTTTCTGTTAATCAAAAAAAAAACTGTGACCATGTACATAATGTTGTGAGGCTCTGCTGATAGCAAAAAAAATAAAACTTAAATTGTTCCAGCTAACAATTTCTGACTAACAAAACAGCAATGAAGCAAGCTGACAGAAAAAGATTATGTGTTCCCTGGAAGTCACGAATAACACCCCTGTACTTTAGAAAAGAGAAAAAATATTTTCACATCCTGTCTTCTTCAAACTCTGAGAAAAAGGCACAATTAGTTAGCATTAGTCGTGAATGAATAATTGATTCCTATTTGAAATTTAGATGAGGCTATTCTCAATTCCCACACCACACCATAAAGGCCTCAACACAACAAAAAGCCTGTCGGTTGGAAGATATGTGTTAAAGTAATGACACTTGAAGCATAACAGAGCAACATTGAGTAATAATACAAGTTCTTGTAACCGTTTAATACACACTGCGTTGAATGTTGCATTCATTTTTAAGCTATCAAAGGGAGATGGTCCATCCCATCTGTTGGCTTTTGTTTATTGAACCCCTTAAAATAATATCCAGAGCAGTAGTACATACGGAACATATAGAATAACTCACCTAATAGGAGGTTTTACAACATGGTGGGTAGTCTGATAAAAACACCAGCTGAGGGGAAGTTCCAGTGTTGTCGGTGAGAAGAGATGGCTACCAGGGCAATTCATGTCCTGAAGTTATTTTATATAGAAAACAGTCTGTCTCAAGGCAGATCTCTTTAATTCGGAAGAATAGGAGGTTTTATTGGCTGATAATTTAGTGTATGAATGTAGAACCACAGAGGCCCAACTCTGCCTCTCAAAAGCCTAGCAATTATGTTGACCGGCATTCATAAGGCGGGGTTTTGAGCTACCAAGCTCACTTAGTACAAGGTTATAAGGAATTTTGTAATTCCTCGCATGACTGGAATACATTTCCCCAGGTTATGCTGATGAGGCATTTTGTTACTTTCCTAAAAAGTAAAAAAAATAATAAAAATAAATAAATAAATAAATAAACAAGACAGCTGCTTGTGTCTCGTGTGTCCTTTCAGAAGTCAGGCTTTTTCCAGTGTATTGCTTTTGCGATTTAATAACTGCCTCCATTTCATATCCAGAAGGGATTTTTGGTGCTTGTCAGATAAAGGCCGGGGTTGTCACTGAACTTCTCTCACTGCTGCAGACAAAGTCTATTTACTCTCACAGTCAAATGCAGTCATCTCTCTGCTCAATCTGTCAGGGGCTGGGGAAGAGTTTCTAAATAATTCTCCATGGGTTATTTTCCCCCTCCTCAGCCACATAGTGTAGTTAAAGCGCTGATTGATATTCCTTGGTTCAGTGTTATGGGCAATTGACCTTTTCCAATAAAGAAAGCACGAGTAAATGGCGACTTGCATTATTTCAGACTTTGCCTGACAATAATTCAGCAAAGCATGGCCCAGTCGTCAACGTTGAGTTTGGGATCAATTCCTCTCATCGCGTTCCTTTTTAGCCTCTAATTATTTTTGACACTTGCACTGTTTAAGCATGTGCAAATCATAGCCTTCTCGTGAATCCCTTTAAGTCAGAAGCTGAACTGCTAAAGGAAGCCTACAATTTGATTGACGCGCATGACACAAACACGTCTAAATAAGGCTACATCCCACGACAAAACGGTTACGCTTTAATGATTTTCATTTCCTCATTTCACTACTTTTTTTTTTGCTTTAAATTTAAGCCCCTACGGGGACATATTTCATTCAGGGCTAAAGCAGTTTTCATGGGGTATTAACACTCCACCCACTGTGGATTATGAAACAACTTTGGTCGCATAAACTTTAAATTTGTTTAAATGTTGTGCTAATGCATCCAATAGAACTGCGTTCACAGTAGGGGCCTGTCTGCCCAAATTTTGTGTTGTGGAATTTTTAAGAAGAAGATCAACATGCTGCATCAAGAGCATCAAATAGTTCCTCACAGACAGTGCTACTGGAGGCACTGAGAAGCAGACATCTTGGATGGCATAATATTCCTTCACCTCTGTCAATCAATAGTCCTTTCCCTACAAGATGTTGGGCTCCCATTAATAACCCCTGACATGTCCTCTCTGGTGATAAGACAGAGCCCTTATACTGAGTCTGTTCAGCAATGGCACTATAACTGTATATTGCAAAGAGGACCGCTCTTGACGAATAAGGGGGTTAAATGGATTTGGAACCATACAGTAAACCAGTAGCCATGGATTTGGATAGGCCTCTTTGTGGGAGAGGAGACAGCACCGTGGAATCATGGAAATAGCTGAACACTGTATTGATATGTGCAAAGAAAGAAGGCGATACCCGCTTTGGATGCTGCAACTAAGTCAATGGGCCATAGAGTGGACATTTAGCTCAAATAAACATTTATTTGGTATGGTATTTGGCTTAGTGCTCATGGCAATCAAATTATACCTTGTGCCTTATATGGAGTGCTCTTTCCAGTGGGAATATAAAAACTCCATTAGAGTCTAAATGGGAAACACTGACAACATATTCCCTGACCCAAGGCAAAAGATGATCAATATAAACGGCTAGAAATATGTGGGTGAAGGTATATTGTTATGACTCACTATGTCATATGACTGTGACACCCACATAGTGGAAAGAGAGGCTGTTCCAGGTGCTTCTCTCAATTTCATGACCAAAAAAATCACCGGAAAGCACCAGCCTCTCATGAGTGCTGTAAAACATATGCACGGCTTTGGAGAGGCGTTCTGTATACGTGGGTGGTGTACTGTGAGTGACTATGGTGAGCTGCTGACACGGTATTTACACGTGTTCAGGGTCATTTGTACATGCAATAGTGAAATTACTTCACCTTTGTTAGAATACCTATCCCTGCCAAAAAAAAGTGTAAGCATAGCATTCTAAAAATAATTTTTAAAAATATTTTTATTACACAAAAAGAAAAGTATACAACTGATTCCTAAAAATGATACGTTGTCATTTCCGACTAAGAAAAAGGGCTGGCTAAGCGCAGAGATTTTTTCTTTCCATCTGACAAGCCTGAAATATAGTCTATATTGGTTAACCAAAAGGAACACATACATTTTCTACATTAGAAAAATTCCCATTATTTTTCTCTCAGCCATGAAAATCAATTCTGAAATGATTGCATTCAAGGAAAAAAGTTGATGCGCCTTTGGCTGGTCAAATGGATAGAAATAGAAGTTTCTCTTTTTTTCTTCTATATTTTCAAATCCTCAGAGAAGAGGCTGTAATGGGAAAGCATAACTTCTGCTTTTCTGTCTCCTTCCAACACATGCTTACACGGTGCCTTTTCGAAACCCTGCTGCTGTTCCCGTTATTGCACACACATCCTTTCCCTCCTGTAAACTAGCAAAGTGAAGCGGCTGGAGGAGCCTGCACGCCTTTTAATTTGCATTTTAAGTGCTCAGATAATGATGCTAGCGAGTGGAATATTTAATTGTGCTGCCAGGATTAAGTTAAGCTCTCATGTCTTCTCTTACAACTGGTCTGGGCCAATGAGACGTTTCATTATTGCACAGTCTCTGCCCACCAGTGCTGAATCAGGATATATGTGCAGATTTGAAATGGATTCACCGGAGACCAGGCGCAGCTCCGCCTGCGTTTTAACCCGGGTTTCCCAAGCCGCCGTCTTAACCCCCTGTGGCGCACGCCTGCCAGAGCACTGTCCTTCTGAGAGGCCCTGCTCGCCTGCCTTTCAGGAAAGACCAGGAGACAGGCAATTTCATGCACTTAACCCCATTCTTTTTTTATGAGTCGCGGCTACAGTTTCACGGATCCGCCTGTAACGTGACCCGCAAATGCAGGTGGCTAAAATAAGACAACATGCAATCCATTTGGAGAGCAAGTGCAACACTCTGCCCTTTCACTTTCTCTGCTTTCTAGGAAAATGCACATCACTCACCATCACTTTCCATCGCAGAATTGACTTTTAATCAGAGATGTGAGAACATACACAGTGTAGTATGGTATTATAAACACTGTATGGACACCAGACTTGTGGCCTATGGAATGGGGGAGAAAATGAGAATTCCTGTAGGCATGTATCTGAGTGCTACAGGATATACACGTAGCTCTTCCAAGGATTTACATGTCTCCTCATAGAGCTCCATGGACTGACAACCTCAATAACAATTTTCCCCTTTCAAAAAAGCATGTATGTTATGAATTGCAAAACAAGAGATTTTCCATTTTTTAAACAACAGAAGATTTACAATAATATGAATGTATTTATTATATTTGCACTCTAATACATGTTCAAATGCTGATACATACAAATGCAAGCATCTCCTTCACATCTATAGAGAATTCTATAATATTGTCAAAGAGGAAAACAACTCCTCTAGTGTTAAATGTACTCAGGAAATAATGAAATAAACCAAGTCAGGGCTGTCTACAATTTCATGCATCCTGCCAAGCTCTATGACCTGTCTAAATTGACCCTGAATTTCTGATGTTTCCTCTTCTTTACCTTTATTAAAGATGTATGAGATGAACTCAATATTGTTCATTGCTCCTGTGACATACAGCATGTTCGCCATATAGACACCAAGCCACATTTCTAGCCTGCTTCTTTCATTTTCAGATTATTCAAGGTTATTACCTCTTCCAAAGGCCACTTCGGATGCACATGGGTAATATACCGGCGATCTTCAATTCTGACGGGTCCGTATGCTCAAAGTATATTACTAATTCACTGTTGGGATGGTTCACTAACGTATGAAACTGAACTGTGGCTCTCAGTAAGCCCTTGGGAACCACATCTATAAAGTGCATTCCAAACAATTTGAACCGCTGTGCAATGAACAAACATTTTCCTCCAAAGAAGGACGAGAATCATTCGATCATTTGTTGCATTTAAGTTCTGGTGCATTAAAAAAGGGCATGCAAACAGAGGAAACAACAGTAAGCAATAAGCAGTGAATACACTATAGGAAGCACTGGGACTCCTGAGGACAGGCAATACAGAGGAGGCCATTTTGTTTCAAACACCCGTTGGCACATGCACTCTGATCCACATTTCTTTCCAGCCCTTTTGTCAGTCTCATTCTCAAACTTTCACAGCTAAATAAGAATGAGTGAGGTTATAAAGGCACAAAAGCTTTTCCATCTTTGCTTGTCCAGCAGGTTATTGATTTACGTACATCATCAAATCAGTATTTCAGGGAACATTAAAATCAATCTTCAGAAGTCTGCAGTGTTCTTTCAAATACCTGGGTATCAAAAAAGTTTTATCATCATCTTACCATATAATGATTACTATTTAAAAAAAATGTAACTTTTAAATTTTTTTTAATCTTGACCCAAAATAGTAGTTTATGGAAGTGGTATACCTGAAGGCTGCAAATAGTGATGATTTAGCCCCGTTAGAAAAGTCAGCAAGTGTGGGGTACGATGAGGTGTGAAGGGATGCCAGTCATAACTGACATAATAATAATCTAATAGTAATAATTTAACTAAATTTTAATTAGCTTTATTGTGCTATTGTGTTACCTTGGAAAAAAAAGAATGTATTTATAACAATATTACCCGTCATTGTCTTTTGCGTTGACTGATTTTTTTGATTATGTTTAGTGTTCACTATTCACTAAAATGTGAATTATACAAAGATTTTTTTATTATGGTCCCGTTATTTAATATATAGGAAATAAAATGACCTTCCATAAGGGTTGGTACTATTGGGGTGCACAGTGTGTAATGATGGAATTATATAGTATATAGAATCAAATTAATCATGCCTGACTGTCTTCCCATTATTGGCAGGTTCTTTAATCAAATGACCTTGTAAAGCAGGTAGCTGTCATTCGGGACTCAACATTCCCATCTAATGACTAATTAGCCTCATCACCTGCTCCTCCAAATTTTCATTATTCCTGTAACTATGTTTAAAGTGAAAGAATGAACAAACACTGAATAAATACATACATATAAGGTGACATCACTTACAACAGAGTCATCCGTAATGGAGTTAAAAATGAAAACGTTCAAGGAGGGCAAGAGACTGGTGGACAGCCTTATGTGATTCCTGGGGGGGTTGAATCCCTGCGATGGCACTTTCTCGGCTGTGGCTCCTTCTCTATCTGTTACCCTCAATGCTTTCTACCTGTCTGAATAAAGCTGTCCCTCTCCCCTTTATTAAAAAAAGAACATTCAAGGATAACAATGAAACACTGATTGAGCTCCACTCACCCGACATCAGAAATGAGCATAAAGAGTACTGAAGGGAGAAATCCTATTCTGTACATTGTATTTTAATGATATTTCAACACCAAGTGTGTTATCCGTAGTACATTTCAATACCTGAATTGTGGGGCGGAACATTAGTTGCCTGATGTTTCTCAAAAGGGGAATTGAGTTCTTTGCCCCTATCATTTGTATATCATTTCTGGCCTATAAAGCTGGGCATGAAAATAACAGATGGTGGCATGTACACATCAGAATAACTTGTGCTTGGTGAAATTAAACATGCTGTGGCTGTGGTTATGCATGTTACTCTGCTACGTTTTTCTCCTTGAGGCGTGGTTTAAGTTACACTGCACACTTTACACTTGCACTTTACCCTGTACACTTACTCCGACGGATGGACCCTAAAAGGGACCTGCAATTCATTAAGCTCTTATAACGGAAAGATCCTGTTCTCAGTCCAGTGACACCTCCTTCCAGGCTACTCTCAATCCCCCTTCACCTCTCTGTCGCCTGGCAGTTCAGGGACAGACACTGCTGACAGTAAGCATAAAGTCATGTGACCTGCTCAGCCAATCGCCAGCTTGCTGCCAAATGGCTGTCTCTCTATTACCTGCAGGGGGAAAAAAACTCAATGGCTAAGTAATGTTTTATAAGCTTTTGTGCAAGTAATACCCTGCTGGAAATGCTGCAACAAGAAATATTGTAGGTTAAAAATATACCACTCAAATTATGATACTGTGCAATTTATGACAACTGCGTTCTGTAATTTCAAGTCTGATAAGTTACTGCGCTATTTGCAGCAATGCTGTTTTCCAATTTCAAGTCTGGTTTTTAAACCCTGCTCTAATAGAACTGTTAATAAAAAAAGTAAATGCATGTATTTGAAAAGAAAGACCTCTATTTAGTACTCTCATTCATTTTATAATCTACAAACAAACATGGCAAGCCAGCTTATGCAATGCATGAGAATGCATAGACAAAATGCAAACAACAAGGGATATTCAAACAAGACAAATGATTATCTATTTATAAAGGAAAATCCTCTTAAGAGCTAGTTTGGTACCAAATTGGGCAAGCAAGGAGATGTGCAGTGACATTAAATGCTAAATCTAAATGTAAGCAAACGACAGGTTCTTGTACTGTCTTTGTCACGGTTTCAGTCCAGTTCTTTTTCTGTGATGAATGAGGTTTGCAGCAGCACAAATTAAGACATCCAGCCCACTGACACAGTAATCAAGCACTTCAAAATAAAGTGGCTACCCCCAAAGCATGTTGCATTAAATTTGATCTCATTCAATTTCTTTAAACTATCTGCCAACCATGCAAGGACAATGGCTTTTATAAATTGCACACTTAAAGGGCACCTGAGGGTTGTCCCTGGGGTGGAAAAAAAATAACAACATAACCTTACCATGATCTTTAAACATATCCAATTTATTTTAAGATAATTTTTAATCCTGGTGCAAAAGGTTGTACAAAATTGAATTTGGCCAGATCATATCATAGAAGAGCGATTGTAAGTCTATGTCATGGTATGGATGGCATGGTGGAGTATGGAGGATTGAGAATAATGGAATAGCTGATCCCTGGTACAAACCCATATGCAGGTATGGAAGGAGGAGTGCAGCCCATTATGGATTCTGAATGGGTTATCAGATGAATTATTGCAGCAATCACTTTGAATTAACTTTCATAATTAACCCTTATTTGTCATGGATGGCCCAGTTCTGGCCAGGCCATTTCCATGGTATTTCACACAAAGCACATTAGAATACAAAGTGCCAGTCTGCATGGCATATTCATTGAAGCCAGAAATGCTACTGTCTGTTAAAAACACCAGTCACAAGGACCAGAAACTCTGATTAGGCACAAAAACATTTGATGTAGTCCAGATTCAGCAAAAGTAAAGAAATAAAAAAAGACTTGTTATAGAGCAAGCAAAATCATTACACATTTTACACCAATTTCTGAGTCCTGTGGTGGTAATCATTTTGTCAATAGCCTTCCAGTGTGCAGCTGTGGTGATACAGATGGTTTTATAAAGATCCATTAAAAATAATTCAGCTCATTGGGGGCTCAGGAGGGGCTCATCGGGTAGCACGGCAGCACTTGGAGAGCAGCTTGGGGCCAGGGACAGACAGGAGGCCACAGGCACTCCTCCCCTGAGTGCCAGGTATCTCCATGGGAACGCAAACCTGGCACTGGCTCTGGTGGAGCTGCAAAGGCTACGGCTGCTAGCCTTGGCCAAGAGGATAAAGGGAAACTCTGGGACTGCAGTCAGTTTGTCGGCTTGCAGGTGATGCGCGACCTTTATGCTCTCGAGGAATTCTCTGATAAGCTGTTGAGTTGGGAAAGACCGGCGTGAGTCAATCTATCTGTTGAACTGTGAGAGCAATGTGCTAGACAGTTATGCAAGGGGAGTTATATTACACTTCCTCTAACAGGGGGGTGTCCAATCCTACCCGGAAAGGGCTGATGTGGGTGCAGGTTTTTGTCCTAGTCCAGTACAAAGACACCCGATTCTTGATTGAAAGACCATGATTAGTTAATTAGTTGAATAATGTGTTGTAGTGCTGGGCTAAAACAAAAACCTGCACCCACACTGGCCCTTTTTCGGATAAGAACGGACAGCCCTGCTCTAACATATGCCATTATATACTAAAATCACGGGGAAAAGAAACGTCATCCAGTGGCACGTTCTGCACCTTATCTCACACCCCTCCGACCCATAGCTGCAAGTATTTTAACTGTAAACACTGACAATCACATTCCAAGTACGTTCCTGTCAGCTTTTTTTTTTTTCAGCCAAAGCCACATTTTCCATTTCGTATAGTCTGACTGCGATTATGTGAAAGGCAATGACATTTAGCATGCTGAAAACTATTACTTTGCTGCACAACGTATATTGCATGATTCATGTACTCCCTCAGTACACGTTGTACACTCGAGGCAAACATACACCAGTATACAAGTCTGCATCTAAATCATGTCGCATGCAGATGAGACCTAACACCATTCATTTTCACTTGCATCACAAATGGCTACTGCTGTGGCCCTATAAATGCATTCCTGGCTGGCTGTGGGATCACTGGACACTAAGCTAATGATGAGCACTGATACAAAAAAGAAGCTCCCACTGAATTCTGGGTAAAGAAAGCAAGCACTGGCCACATTGTCATTGCAATGAATAGCAATTGTGTAAACGCACTTGGAATAGTCATTGCCTGGAGGCTGATTATTTTCAGGATGTGGGATCATTCTAGAGGGACTCAAACTCCGTGCGTCAGCACAGTGGCACGACCACAAGTGTCATACTTCCCTCTCTGAAACAGACACGGTCTTAACACCACCTCAAAACTGTCCCTCATACCATCAATCCAGCCATAACTAGGGACACAATGGAGAGCTTCATCTTTAGCAAAGTGTGCTATTATTGGGAATATACTGTATATTCTGTATATGTAACTATAAATATATATTCTGAGATTGCATATCAGCAGCATTCTGTTTCACTGCCTTTATTTCCATCTGAGAGCTGTAGCCTATTGCGCTCTGCAATAAAGTTTCACATTTTCTATGGTTTACCAATCTCACACAACTTCATTTATGATTGCTTATCTTTACCATCATCATTTCTGTTATTATATATCTGATGGGTTCATGTTTATTAAATTGCAGACTTCCGAGAAAATAAAGAGGTGCTAAATTCAAAAGCCCATTCTTGCATAAGAATTTTTCCATAACCATATTGTTGTAAATGTTAATATTGTAAGTACACTCTAACAGATATAATGGAGCCAATGAAAAAGAAAAGACATTCTAATTGACATACTTATGGTATATTGTCCTTGAGTATGTTTTAAAAAAACTAAATATAAACAAGAGTGTTGCAACACTGTGAGCCCCAAAAGGGCACTTTAACTGCTAATTCTAACAAATGACCTTATGTAAAAATTATACAATATGCAATTTTTATGTTTGGTTTTCTTCCTGTGAAGTATTTAACTGTGAATGTTGATGATGCAAATTACTTTAAATGTTCTTTTCATTAATGCTACTGCTATCAACATCTCAAGTGCCTTTCTGCTCAACCCATTGATTAATATAAAACTTTAATATGCTTGTTCTTACTGCATTGTGCTTCTATTTTCTTTCCCGATGCATTTCAGATAAATGTAATACAAGACCCTCCCTATTATTTCACAGGGGCAATTAAATCAGACAAGAAATGTACTGTGTCAACAAGATGTATTATAAAATGTACAATCTTAAGGCAGGAGGCATATTTCTAAAAACAAAAACGTAATTGCACAAGAAAGCTCCTAATTGCCAGTATTTTGTGTAACCTTTGGAGCTTGGTTATTTTTATCTGTCACATCTAAATATAATAAACAAACTACATAATACATAAAAGCAGTTACAATTAAAAATTGAAATTCCTTTGATGTTTATTTGCAGGGAACGTGCAACACTCTCAGCTCGCTGGGAGGGCACGGGGGTCTGTTTACTTCTGATTAGACTCTACTCATTTTTAACTGATTATTTTAGAACTCTGTAATGTATCGTATTTAGTCTGCGCAGTAAGTATGAAAGCCTGCAAGCCTGCTCTCCGCTAATTTGTACTGTTGCAGTATGTGTCACAACAGCTGAAATTCAGAAGCTCTGTTACAATTCAGTGCCATTACTTTCCAGATGATGCCAGTAACTGGTCCTTGAAATAAGCTGATAATTTAGTCACAACAAATGAGTTAAAAGGATTATTAAGCCATAAACACACTCAATAGAACATGTAGAATTCACATCGAAGAATGAGTGAAATTATTATAGAGAATGGAACGAGAGAATGCAAAATGCCACTCTGTTTACTCAGAGGTCTTTGGGAATTACACAATAACATGAAAGCCCCCTTTGAATCTGCAAATGATAATTACAAGTCTAAAGTGAGCATCGTAAAAGAAAATATGCCGAATGGGTATTCCAAGTCTTGATATGTTGGGCCAGTTAAAATAATCCTTTTTTAACATTGAGAGGAGAGGAAAGCATGAATCAATTACGTTTCAAGCTCCAATTGAAGATTTAGTAATGGTACGAAATGAAAGGCTTCCCGCTAAGAGCTTAATATGATAATTGTCTTGCCTACTTTGTTCACACTCCACAAGGCCATTCTCCTTTGTTGATGATTTTGTTTACCGTAATTGGCTGAGAGTAAAGTTTGATTGAGTTGTGTGGACTGTGTAATTTTAGAGGGTGCCCGGGCCCAGCGCAGTAGAACTGTCATCTGCGCCTCTCATGTTCACACGTTTCTTGAAGTGATTTATATCCAGAGTCCATAAATGACTGAGCAGGGCAACTTTACCTTTACCTTCTCCCTCCTCCATTTTACTTGTCTTCCCATGTCCTTATGAGCAACACACAGATGATAAACCTGAGCAAACTTACATTGTGCGATTGGAATAGTGGAGTGTGAAATGTGTTTCTCTCTGACAGTGACCTTGTTGTTTTCTTACCGCATCTATGGTGGAGGCTTTGCTTGATACGGAGCAGGGGGAGGGGTAACCTACACCTGGGGTATCTGGCGGGGGAGGGGTAACCCACACCTGGGGTATCTGGCGGGGGAGGGGTAACCCACACCTGGGGTATCTGCAGTTCAGTTTTTATATTTTTTGTTTTGTTTTCCTATACTATAACATTTTCTTGGATGACTGACATCTCGTGCTTTTTTTTGTGAACATCAGTGGTGCAACAACAATGGCCGTTCTGGAAACCTGTCACCCTTCCTGGTTCAAGGCCATTTCCTTTACCTGCATGCCATACTATCTTTTCCATGACGGATTAATTTCAAAATACATGACACTGAGGGGGAAGGATATCCCTAGAAAGCCAAAAGCTGGCAAAACAGATGTTTCCATATCGGGATTTTGACATGTGCTGTACGATACCATTGTTTCACAAGGGTTTTTTTTTGTTGTTGTTTCGTTTTAAGTCAGAATAAGTAGTTTATGATACTGATATCTGGTCTGTGAGAGACGAATGCAGACCTATGTGCAGGGGTAGAACCACCTCATATTTTAGGGTCGAGTTATATGTTGACTTGGGAATTTTATATCAAATATAAACCTTACAGCTTCCCCAATCATGACACTTCATAACAACTAGAGACACTAAATGTTATGGTCTCCTAGCAACAGCAGCACTCACAGACTACAAGGTCAGAATAAAAAAGTATATACTGTATATACGTATATGTGTGTGTGTGTAGGTGTGTGTGTATTGTACATACAGATTATGTGCTGGAATAGGAAGTGTTAAATAATGAACTACAGAGGAGTATGAATCTTTATATATCATCCAGCTATGGTGGAATAAGAATCTTTAAATTGCCAGCTATCCTGGAGCACTGTATCAATCTTTAAATCATGAAGAGGGAAGGTTACTTGCACAAATGTACTTGATATTATTAATCCTCTATGCTTAATCCCCTCCCATCCCCTGTGTACTGTTAATCAGCCATTGGAAGGGCACTTTCGGTTAATGTTCCTGCACATGTGCTCTATAGCCCTGGGTGTGGGTCTGTATCTGCATCAGGTATCTGTACCATCAGGCAGGGCTACGATTGGCCAATGCATGTGGGTTATTGATGGCACCACTAGTGAGAACATCAAAAGGCACATGGGGAAACCAGAACAGTGTATATCAGTGGTGTTATACCCAACCCTGTTCCTGGAGATATTACTGTTCTGTACATTCTCACTCCAACCCTAAGAAAGCACAACTCACTCTAGACAATGAGACATCTCATCAAACTGCTAATTAGTAGAATCAGGTGCACCAAATTAGGGTTGAAATGAAAACCTACAAGACGGTAGATCTCCATGAAAAGGGTTGGGAACCACTGGTGTATATAACCATACGGGGCTGAAGCAGACAGGCACCTGCCTCCCTGTTTGAGCGTATCTGTGTGAGTGGCACAATGGTCTGTAGTCCGTTGATATTGGTTCCTTCATGTTTACTCGCTATCACTCTCAAACTAACCACAACTCAATTCCCTCAAAAACTAACAGGATTTACAGGCCATTTAAGCCTGTTCAGAAGTAGAGAACTGCACTAACGGCTTTTTGCCTTGCCTTGCCTTGCCTTGTGTTTTTTTGTTTTTTCAAGGAAGATAAATCTACAAAATGTTGTTTTTGATGTTGGCATCTGCCACCAACAAAGTTCCCCCTTACGGTTCGTGAGCAGGTCAGGCTTTATTCCACCTCCTTGTGTAACCTGACTGTGAATAAGCCGCCTCGTTTGAAGGGATTCTAAATAATAGAGGGTGCTAGGGAGCGGCGGTGCATTGACTGCAGATGGGCCTCGGGAGGCTGGGAGATTTGTATGAGCGTCCTCAGGCACGGCGCGCGGCGCACGGCTCGCTGCCTCCCGCCGCGTGGGGAGAATTGACCAGCTAATTGTCTGTTTATCATTTCTGTAGGACCGGCGAAGGCCAAGGTTTCCTGCTCTTTTTTCTCCCTCCCCCCGAGCTGTTTAATTTACTCCCGGAGACACCGCTGAGCCGCGAGCGGGCGTCTAGGGGGAGGCCGCATGTGGGTCAGTGTGTCTGCGAGAGCAGGCCTCGATCAAGCGCCCATCCCTCTCCACTGGCAGCTCTCCTGTCTGTGAATCACTGCCCTCGGTAGTCCCTCTCCCCCCGATTTATGGCCCTTTGAAGCAGGATTGCTCCGCTCGGCGCTAATGGATGCGCCAGGCAGAGGGCGTGGGAGCTCTTCCACGCGCATGCAGAGGACCACCGTGGACCGCTGGCTCGACCGCACCTGGTTCACGCTGTCGCAGCCATGTTCTGAAGGTGACTTAAAAGGTGCGTCAATCAATCACGGTAAAGGCGGGGAGACACCTACTGATATCCTGATAAACCCGACTGGGTTACAACCATCCATGCTGAGCTATGGGTGACAGGTTCACATTAGGCACTGAAATGACTCATATCATATGAAGTCCAAAAATATGTATACGTATCCAAGCAGGATTCTTGAAATAATAAGTGCTTGTTTTCAAAGGAGACATGACTACCCCCTGCGGTACTATGTATTGTCGGTGGATGACTGCCATCAGAAAGAAAGAACCTTTTGGGATTTGATACTGAGTTATAAATTATACACTGTACAGCATATACAACAACAACATAATGCACTGTGATAAACAGTCTCAATATAGCATGCAATTTATGTACAACACAAACATCTATGAGCAGGACATAATATTAAACATTGCTATTATCCACAAGCAGTTTGATAAATCTGAAGTCTGAAATGTGACTGAAATTGTTTCATTGAAGCTTGCTGGGAAGGAGGGTCCTCAACAACTTTGTGTCACCGGGAGCACCACCATTCACGTGTCCTCAGGCTCTACCCAAAACCATGGGCGGGGTGATGGAGCCTGCAGCATCATAGCAGGGTCCCCAGTGGAGGCCATGTGATCACTTTACCCACAAGCCAACAGGTCTGAGAAGGTAGAGGAATCGATACAATCAAAGGGCTATTTGTGTATACATTCCACAAAAGCATGTAGATGATCTCTCACATTGATTTTGATGGTCCAAATATTTTTAGAGGCCATTGATTTCATCATTGAGTGTATTCCAGGAAGCAATAAAAAGGTGGAACGGGGGGTGGGTGGGGGGCCAGATGCATTTCCCATAGAACATGATATAGGACTCTGATTTTAGATACCCTGGCATTAAGACAAGACATCTGAGCTGCAGAAAACCGGGGATCTCTCTCTGAAAATGTGTTGCTCATGTGCAACCCCCCCCCCCCCCCTAAGTGCTTTGTGGAGTCGGGGGGGGGTGGGGGGGGGGGGGGTGGGGGAGGGCACGGAAGCCAGAAGCACACTGGACATTTCTCTTCTAAATTAAACATTCCTGTTCTGTAAGCCAGATCTGTATATTAAACTTTTATATTCCCTTTTGACATTCGGTAGGTATGCTTGTACTTTAAATCAGGCACGTTGTTTTTTCCCCCCCCCAACCGCGAATGTGACTGTATTTTGAGAGCATACACTGCACTATGGCTCTCGCAGTGCTGCGAAGCAAATGTGAACGAACAGCCTCCATATTGCTATACGACCGCAGAACCCTCCAGTACATTTCCTCTGCCCTCAGTGCAGCGGTTATCTCCTTCACACCCGCCCACAAGTTTTGTTAAATGGTGCAAATGGATGCTTTTAGAAATTGATTTTTTTAGCTTAGTTAATCTTTGTGTGTATTTTAATGAAACTATGGGGAATTACCACATAACCAACTTTAAAATGTATAAATAATGGATTAACATCCAGAATTAATTAAAGAAATGAATGCATAAACCTAATAGAATCAATTTAAAACATACCATGTGTTTAACTAATAATCCTTTTAAAGGAATTACTGATGCTGATTGTGGTGATAACTTTTTTAAGATACGCATCAACACGTATATTGATGTTGTCTACTGGAGATGTGCTTGAAATTAATTTGAAGTTCACATGAAAAATTATTATACATTTTTTAAATTATAAAATTAAAGCTGTCACGTTTGTTGTACTGGTTTATTTAAAGTGTTTGGAATCACAGTCCAAGGTTGCAGTAAAAATATATGGCACTGCATGCAACGTCAGATTTAGAGATCACGTTCAACTTCACAGTCGGGATACAGCTTTGCTAACTTGATGCTGAAAATAATGTTTAAAACCATTGTAACCACATTCACATTTATGTAGCTAGCAAATAGATAATTACTACAAATGATGTTGTCTCTTCAAAATGCTCTCCTCTGGACTGATGGCTTAGCTCAATCGACGCTGGAAAGTAGTAGCTATCTTTTATGTTAATTATGAGAGGGTTGCTTTTAACAGATATTTCTGACCACTTTCCAATATTTCAGCTAACATTATCTACTGTGAAGTACCAGGAAGGGGCTGTCAAAAATGTAAAATGCAGAATATTCAACAAAAGAAATACTGAGTGCTTTAAGATGTTGATTGATGATATTTCATGGGATAATGTCTATAATCAACGTGACACAGATCAGACTTTCTTCTCTTTATTCAATTCTGCCTTTAATACTTGTTTCCCACTAGTGAAACTACGCAAGAGAATATCTGATACCACCCATAAACTATGGTTTACCCTGGTCTACAAAAATCTTCAATAATCAAAAACAAATTGTACAAAAGATTTATATCAATCCAACACCTTTGAATTCTGTAAATTATAGCAGAGAATTAAGTATAAGAATAAATTCACCCATATACTTCGTATATCTAAAAAGAAATACTATACTGACAAATTTAAAGAATCATCTTCTAATATTAAATCAACATGGGAAACCATAAATCAACTGCTTAATAAGGGAAAGTCGTATACAACTCTCCCTTCTCAATTTACTAATGACAGTAGGTGTTTTACTGACCCCATTGAAATTTCTTGTGAATTTAACAATTTCTTTGTATATGTTGGTGCTTCTCTAACTGAAAAGATAGGAATTACTGATGGGAGTCCCTTGGAATATATCAAAAGTCACTATCCTGTTTTAACTCAGTTTGAACCACCCAATGTTATAGAAATTAAGGATATAATTGGTAACCTGAAAAAATCAGCAGCAGGGCATGATGAGATTAATACAACCTTGGTGAAACTGGTGTGTTCCTCAATTGCTGAACCCCTAACATATATATTTACAAAATCAATGGGAATTGGTGTTATTCCGAAAGACTTGAAAGTTGCCAAAGTTATCCCACTTTTTAAGTCTGGAGACCCATGCTGTTTTACAAATTACCTACCATGTTTTTCTAAAATTTTGGAGAAACTTGTATATAACAGAATACTGAATCATCTAAATAACCATAATATTTTGTATGAACATCAATATGGATTCCGCAAGAATCACTCAACAGATATGGCATTATTAAATCTTGTTGATAAAATCTATTAGGTCTTAAATAACAACGAATATGCTCTGGGCATTTTTTTTAGATTTGTCCAAAGCTTTCGATACAGTTAACCATGACATATTGCTTGCTAAATTATGCAAACTTACATACAAATGGTTACTAAATTATATACATGATAGAGAACAGTATGTCAATGGCTGGGCTTCACTAAGATCTAGAATGACTTGCGGTGTTCCCCAAGGATCCATACTTGGACCTTTGTTGTTTCTGACCTTGCTGCAGCATCTTCTAATGTACTTCCTTTACTTTTTGCTGATGATACCAATCTGATTCTATCACACAATAACTTTAATTCTCTTATATCAGAAGCAAACAAGGGGATGGAAAAAAATTGCTAAATGGTTTCAGCTTAATAAATTGTCCTTAAATATAAAAAAATCTAGCTTCTTGATATTCACTGGAAAGAACAAGAAATATTGTAGTAATAGTGCCAAAATCTTAATCAATGGGAATTAACTCCTTCAGGTCTAATCTACCAAATCTACCTAATTTCTCGGAGTTATGACTGATGAAAAACTTAATTGGAAAAACCACATTCATCTTATCTGTAATAAAATAATGAAATCAATTGGTATCATCAGAAAAATATCTAGGCTGGTTAATCAATCATGTCCCTTCACACTTTATTACAGTTTAATTTACCCATATCTTCTTTATGGAAATATTGTATGGGCAAATACATATGTCTCCAGTCTACACAGCATTCACATTATACAAAAATAATTTGTTAGGATGGCTACATTTTCTAACAGGTTTGAACCATCTGCTCCTTTATTTAATAAGCTTAAAATACTCCCAATATTTGATATTAACACACTTCAAATATGCACTTTTATCTATAAACAGATATACATCCCAAACTCTCTCCCTACAGGGTAAGATATACTTTTATTTAAATTCCAATATACACACATACAGATCCTTTCCAAAAAATTAGAATATCATGGAAAAGTTTTTTTTTTCATAATTCCATTCAAAAAGTGAAACTTTCATAGATTATAGATTCATTACACACAAAGTGAAATATTTCTAGCCTTTATTTGTTTCATTTTTCATAATTTTGGCTTACAGCTCCAGAAAACTCCCAAAACAGTATTTCAATGTAGCCGGTGGCACCCGGATGTTGAGTTCGCACTTGGTGACGTGTTTATTTTGAATAAAGTGCGGCTCGGGACAGGCATAAGAGAGACAGCCTTGGGTCCTGGCTTTTGTCCCAAATGTTTGGTGGAAAACCTCGCTTGTGAGTTGAAGGTATGGATAATCTTGGCTTTGCAATACATGTAATGAGTTTGTTGTACATTGTAAAACTATTTTGCGTAATTCATTTATTTTTACATGTACGAAGTTACGTGCCAGCAAGTATGAATTTCGGAGTTCGGCGCTAGATGCCTGGTGTACTGTTAGCTGCGGTGTATGCGCTTCGTGTTTATGGAGGTAGGCCGAGCTACAGTGTGTTACTACCATCTATGTTGCACTATTTATGAGAGAGGCGCCTTGTTTTAACTTATATGTGTTTGGTTTATTATACAGACAAGCGAGATCTGCAAACTCACCTTTTTGTATCGAAGGCTGTGATTACGCTGTTCGTTGAAACGGTATGCCTACATTGCATTGTGTCTAGTATATTACCATACTGTTTATATTTTATATTTACATTTGTCTGGGAGGTAAAACAGATTGATTGTTGGGTTCATTGTATAGATTCAAAGCCCACAGCTAATCTGTCTGGCAGGGAAATTAGTATGTATTGTTGTAAATTGTTATGTATTTTAATATAGATATGTGTGGTTGAATTGAAGATTAACTTAATGTGTCTTTTTACAGATTCCTGTTATTGGGTGTGTGCCCGTTGTTAACCGCTGTTCCTTTATGGTAGAATAATTGTAATAATAAGTGTGAAACTAGCTCTCTGTTAAATTATATAGGTAACTAATGAATTGAAACTAGCTCTGTTAAATTATATAGGTAACTAATGAATTGAAACTAGCTCTCTGTTAAATTATATAGGTTTAATGAATTGAATGAATTGAATTGAACGAATTGAATTGAAACTAGCTGGCCAGCTAGTGAGGTAAAGCCTTGTTCTGGCTATTGGTAGTTTGTAGCTAGGGGCTGGCTAGTTAAATTAGTTTTCTTTTCTTTTTCTTTCGTTTCTTTTGGCCTTTCATTAGTGGCCATTAATTTACTTTAGGTGAGGCCAATTACCATCTACTGAGTGTGGGTTGTGGTGGTGTTAATAGAGAAAGCTGGAGCTCATTCTCTGTGCACTCTTATTGTGAGTCCCGCTTCTTAGGATTGTTCTGGGGATCTGGACCCCTGCTTGAGTTATCGTGTAGAGTGGATTGCAGTGTATACATTTTGGCTTTTAGCTGTTTTTCTTAAGAGTGTGGTGGGTATTTAAACTCACTTGCTGTGTGGTACATATCCTTAGTTGGATGGCAGGGTGTAAGGTTCCTTAAAGAACATCGTCAGTATCCGGACTCACTCATGTGTGATGCATCGGCTTATAGTCGATTCTAAGGTATAGTGCCACTTAACTTTGCTCCAGCTATTCTATATGCTACCTTCTACCCTACTGCCACCACAAGGTGAATGGTACGGCCTCAATAGTGGTGAATGTGTACTACAGATGTTCATTGCTCTTCAACCACCATCATTCTCTTTTAATAATACAAAAAATAAAGAAATACTTTTGATAAACTGGTGTTGTCTCCTGTTCCATTCAGAGTTCCCCTCACTCTTGGTATGAACTGAGGGGTGGCGTAGTCGGCGTAGTTTACCGTCCCCTTGCGGGGGGGCGTTACATCAAGAAATTAGAATAGTGTGTTGAAAATCAGCATTTACTTCAGTTATTTCAGAGAATGAATGTTTTAGACTGAGTGTCACACTATCTTCTAATTTACTCAAAACACCTGCAAAGTTTATCTCAGTTTGGTTCAGTACGGGGAAGACTGCAGACTTGACAATTGGCCAGAAGACCATCATTGACACCCTACAGAAGATGGGTAAGCCACAAAAGGTCATCGCTAAGGAGGCTGGCTGTTCACAGAGTGCAGTGTCCAAGCATATCAATAGAAAGTTTAGTGGAAGGGAAAAATGTGGCAGGAGAAGGTGCACAAGCAAAAGAGATGACCGTAGGCTTCAGCGGATTGTCAAGCAAAGACGATTCATATAATCTATGAAAGTTTCACTTTTTGAATGGAATTATGGAAAAAAAACAACTTTTCCATGATATTCTAATTTTTTGGAAAGGATCTGTATAGTACAAGACATTCAAATTACCTTCACCCTCCCTACTGTCGCACTACAAACAATCAGTTTTCAATTTGATACAGAGGATCTATACTGTGGAACACCTAAACCACTATTGCCAAACAATCATCATCTCTTACCATTTTCAAATCTAAGCTTAGGATCTCCCTGCTGAATCAAATATACACATAGCCCACATAACCTGTTCTGACATAGCAAGTATTGGCTATATTACATAAACACACACACCCCACACAGCCATACTCAAATCATACATATATTTTATCATTTACACTCTTCTTTTTATGCTATGTTTTAACATGTCTATTGCCTTTATTATTATCACTATCACTATCTATTTCATATTTCAACCCACAGTAGCTAGCTACCCTTTTATCTTATACCCCTTTCACACAGATGACCCGTGGACAAATGCCACCTAACTAACTAGTTAAGTTGTGTGCCATCTAACTAGTTAGACAGCTGAGTTTTAGGCCGAAAACTAGTTGACTTGCTGGCTTTTTAGTGCAACTAATTTGGTTGTAAGGGCAGCTAGCTGGCAAAAATGGCAGCTAGCTAACTAATTTCTGTTAACAAGCTGAATCATATGGGCAGCTAGCTAGGGAAAATGGGCAGCTAGCTAAAATAAAGGGATAGCTAGTTACGGTAAGTCAAATAACGAACAGCTTGCGACATGCCATAATATGACGCCCTTCAAACTGTCCTGTTATGCAGAATGAACTGACTTGTTGGTGAATATTATATCATGTCACAGCATATTGTAGCGTGCCAACCAGTGGCTCAGTTGTACAGAAGCACTGTACTCTCTGAGAGGCTCTCGTTTTAAGCACCGAGGGGCCTCACATTGTTAGCGCTGCGGGGCCCGGGGGCCCTAGTGGTCCGATCACGCTTTAAGCCCCAGGGGCCTAGGGGCCCTAGTGGTCATCTCACTCTTTAAACGCCAAGTAGCCTGGGGGCCCTCACACTGTAAGCGCTGAGGGGCCCAGGGGCCCTAGTGGTCAGCTTACGTTTTAAACACCAAGGGGTCTGGGGGGCAGTAGTGGTCAGCTCATGCTTTAAGCACCCAGGGGCCTAGTGGTCAGCTTGCGATGTGCGGACTGAGGGCCCTGGCATTCAACTTCCGTCGGAAGTCTTGCGCCACGCACTGCGTGTCGCCTGAGGCTTGGAGGCCCCCTGGCAGTCCGAGGCCCCGAGGCACTGCCCCCACTGGCCCGGTCCATAATCCAGGTTTGATTTCAAAGGTACAGCGATGGACGTTTGGAAGGGATCTGGCTTGTAATACAAATTTCCTTGGTTTCCTGAGAAAATAGAGTGTCCGCTGTGTCATGGTTTTGGAACCTGTGGTCCTATGCGGTTGTTTTCCTTGGTGGCCACGTGAGGGCGCTGCCCTTTTGGTGGATGCTTGCTCCGCCCTGCTGAGTTGGGGGCGTGTCTGTTAAGCATTTACACCTGTCGTTGTCACCGGAGAGATGTATATAAGCCTACCGTTCCCTTCATTCGGGGCTTCGACATTAATTGTTTATTGTTCATTGTTTTGTACTGTGGTGTTTTTGTTGGCTGTGAGTTATCGTACCGTTTTTGGCTACTCGCCTATTTTTAACGTCTCTGTTGAGGCAGGGCTTATTTCTTACTGGCTTGGTAGTTGACTATCTCGTAGAAGTTTGGGACCCTAAAATCTCTGCTCTATTTTGCCCCTTTAGTGCTTTTCCTCCGTGTATGGAGTTTTGGGCGATTCTGTTCAGAACTGTAGTTCTGCTCGCCCTTCGGCACATGTCTTCCCATTGGGAGATCGGGTGTTTAGCCTCTATTTAGTTTCTTAGCTCTTAGAAGTATAGAGTAGTAGTTTCTCTGTTCCATTTTCGCCTGTTTGGTTTTCTTACTGAGAGACCTGGCGCTTTTGCTTCTACTCAATTCCGTGTTACTGTGAGCCAGTAAGTAGCCTTGGTACGTATTTCCCTGTTTGGTCTCCTTCTCGTGGACTACGTTCCCCTTTGTTGTGAGCCAGGGTTTTTATTTGTATTGAGAGGCTGTCGTGCTATTAAGTTTGCGTAGGTCTTGTTGCAGCCGTCCTATACTCCCTAACTACCTGTGGAACGATTTTGTTGGGAACTGTTGTTCTATTTTCGTTCTCCGGGTGTTAGCCTCCTAGTTATATGGAGCTTGGGCTATGTTGTGGACGTGTTTGTGTTTGACTGCGTGTTTATAATAATAGCCTCGGAACGTTAGCTCTCTGGTTCCATTTCGCCTCGTTTGCATTCATTCGTTTTCTGAGAGGCTGTCGTGCTATGTTGCGTAGGTCTTTTGTTGCAGCCGTCCTATACTCCCTAACTACCTGTGCGGGACGATTTTGTTGGGAACTGTTGTTCTATTTTCGTTCTCCGGGTGTTAGCCTCCTAGTTATATGGAGCTTGGGCTATGTTGTGGACGTGTTTGTGTTTGACTGCGTGTTTATAATAATAGCCTCGGAACGTTAGCTCTCTGTTCCATTTCGCCTCGTTTGCATTCATTCGTTTTCTGAGAGGCTGTCGTGCTATGTTGCGTAGGTCTTTTGTTGCAGCCGTCCTATACTCCCTAACTACCTGTGCGGGACGATTTTGTTGGGAACTGTTGTTCTATTTTCGTTCTCCGGGTGTTAGCCTCCTAGTTATATGGAGCTTGGGCTATGTTGTGGACGTGTTTGTGTTTGACTGCGTGTTTTATTAAAATAGCCATGGAACGTTAAATCTCTGTTCCTGTTCGCCTCGTTACATTTCACCTTACTGAGAGGCTAGGGCGGTTGTTCCAGTTTAAGCTCGCGTTAGTCTATGGATAGTAAAGTTATGGGACGACGGTGCTCCGTCGGCTCACCTGTAAAATGTTTCTCTCCTGGGAGATCGGGTGTTTACCTCTTTGTTTTCTGTATTGGACTGCGAGCCTATTAATCCCGCCATGGAACGTTAAATCTTTGTTCCTGTTTCGCCTCCGCAATTACTTATCGTATTATTTTGCAGTGTTTATGGACTGTTTTATGTTTGTTTTTACGCTACTCGCCCGTTCTTATTTTGTCTCGTTACCGAGACAGGGCGTGTATTATTTCTGGCTGTTTTGATCCCTGTCTTTACGCTCTACTTGGCGTTTGACAGTTAGCCGGTTAGTAGCGTCTCTAGTGGTGTTTGTGTTCCTTGTCTTGTCTCCTCCCTTATCTGCGGGTATCCCGCCTTAGTGGCCTAAGGGCTTTATGAATCCCCTTGCTGCGTTTGGCTCCTCCCACGTCACACGTCACGCCCCATTACACGCTGTGCTTATGGTTATGATGGTGTTTGTGTTATGGATCCATGTGCAGTTGCCGGATATTTGAATACCCAGGAATCTGAAGTTCTGCACATTGCTCTGTGAAAATATCTAAATATAATGTGTGTATGACCAATGCGATTCATGAACTCATATTAAAATTGTTGATATTTTACATGT
Organism: Synaphobranchus kaupii; assembly: GCA_029718625.1. NCBI lineage: Eukaryota > Metazoa > Chordata > Actinopteri > Anguilliformes > Synaphobranchidae > Synaphobranchus > Synaphobranchus kaupii. The sequence continues at coordinate 103,105,736 of CM056376.1, forward strand.
ATAATTAAAAACAAGATGACAGTAATTAAATTCAGTGTAATAATAGAATGGCGGTGATAGAAACACATGACTCCAACAGCAGTGCACACAAAGATAAAATAAAAAAAAAATCTTGCATTATAAATTTACATAAATTTAAATTTCACATCTATTACATACATTAATTACACTGATGCATCAAATCCATTATTTCTGGTGTTTCAAAAAGCTCTACTTAATTCTGAGTGAAAAGATTGAATTCAAAGCCATGTACCTCAAAATGTTCAACTACACACAACAAATATGAAGTGCTTAGGTTTCAGTGTGAAAGGTTCTAGTGTAGGAAACCCTTTGAATTAATAACTAAGACAAAGCTGCCCCTTTTCATACATTACAGGATTATTTGATCTTTGCACTACATGAAACAAAGTTTGGGGTTTTAAAGGATAAAAGAGGCACAGATAAAAGTAGGATCGATGGACATACTTTGCTCCTGAAGTCTTTTGAGCCTTGACCTAATTGCAGCTGCACAGGCATATCATAACACACCAACTGCGCTGCGCGGCAAATGAAATCACCCGCAAAGAAAACCATTCAGCTCATTCAAATATCAAAGTCATTAAGTGATTTCATTAAGTTTTCCAAAACACTCCAATGGGCGGGGATTCTATCCCCTCTGACAACCAAGGTAAGCGAATGACTTTTCAATTTCTGGGAGATATTTACATCTCGTCGCCATTAGAGCGCCTCGTCAGGCCCGGCTCCAGGGTCCCCAAACTTCCTGTCCCTCATTTCCGCCTTGATTAACTGCTCCTCCGCGCATGCGAGACGAGCCTCAGCTCCTCGCTGATGTGACAGGATTAAGAAACGAGGGGAACGTGATGAATCTGTCATCCGCCAGGAAAGCCTCTCATCAGCATGCCAGCCAGATACTATTCTATTACCAGGAAGAATGCCCTCTATTTATCAAGCACATAATCAAGTGATATATATCAGTAAGAAACAGTAAAAACCCAATCAGCATCTGATTCAAGCCCAAATATAAATATGGAATATATAGTGCACTGTATTATTCACATAATCTCCCAGAACCCCCTGTGCATTCCTAATCAAGCCATCATTGCCCGTAAAGCTGGTATTTATAATACCCCCACACACCTAAGGGGCTGTTTAAGAAACATAAAAGCTGCACACCTTCATTCATATTCTCATAAATGTTTTCAGGGTTTTTGTCTTCTGATGGGGTCTTAAATGGTATTTATGACTGGAGTTTTGAAATGTGCTTTCATGAACTACATATGCAAATGAATGTAGATTGGGTCATATAGACTTAGTAATAAGAAATGCAATGAAAATAACTGCTTAAAAAAGCCCCAAAAATGTGCTGACATATTAACAGAGCTTATTCACGGAGCACATTGTGGTGTACGGAAATTAAATTCTGCTGACTGCATGTTCTAAAAAGATGCCATTGCCATTGATTACTGTAATAAAGATTTGTTGCAAGTCCAACAGAAAAAAAAAAAAAAAAAAGGCTGCTGGTTGTGAGTATTTTTCAGAATTCTGCCTCATATTATGTACAACATAACACTGCTTGTGGAGTGGCAGCAGAGGCAATTAAAAGGAGCCTTTTTGCAACCCGAGTTCAGGGATGTGTACTGGTTATGGTGGGTTACTTATGATGCATACTTATGACCCTGCTACCTCTTCAGATACACAGTGCAATAAAATCAAAACCTAACCCTCAATTACACTTCTTTCAGTAGATCTAAATAGTTCAACTTAAACTAGGTCAGTCACATTGGGAAGAAAAAAAGTCTTAAGAGATTCAAGGGGCCTACCTTGACAGCCTTCAATTTACTGTATGTTTATATATATATATATATATATATATATATATACAGATCCTTTCCAAAAAATTAGAATATCATGGAAAAGTTTTTTTTTTCATAATTCCATTCAAAAAGTGAAACTTTCATAGATTATAGATTCATTACACACAAAGTGAAATATTTCTAGCCTTTATTGGTTTCATTTTTCATAATTTTGGCTTACAGCTCCAGAAAACCCCCAAAACAGTATTTCAAGAAATTAGAATAGTATGTCGAAAATCAGCATTTACTTCAGTTATTTCAGAGAATGAATGTTTTAGACTGAGTGTCACACTGTCATCTAATTTACTCAAAACACCTGCAAAGTTTATCTCAGTTTGGTTCAGTATGGGGAAGACTGCAGACTTGACAATTGGCCAGAAGACCATCATTGACACCTTCCAGAAGATGGGTAAGCCACAAAAGGTCATTGCTAAGGAGGCTGGCTGTTCACAGAGTGCAGTGTCCAAGCATATCAATAGAAAGTTTAGTGGAAAGCAAAGACAATTCCAAAATTTGGCGGAGATGCAGAGGGAGTGGACTGAGGCTGGAGTCAGTGCTTCAAAAACCACCACGTTCAGACGTATCCGGGACATGGGCTACAACTGTCGGATTCCTCGAGTCAAGCCACTCCACTCATTCTCTGAAATAACTGAAGTAAATGCTGATTTTCAACACACTATTCTAATTTCTTGAAATACTGTTTTGGGGGTTTTCTGGAGCTGTAAGCCAAAATTATGAAAAATGAAACAAATAAAGGCTAGAAATATTTCACTTTGTGTGTATTGAATCTATAATCTATGAAAGTTTCACTTTTTGAATGGAATTATGGAAAAAAAACTACTTTTCCATGATATTCAAATTTTTTGGAAAGGATCTGTATATATATATATATATATATAGTGCAGTGCGTAAGTAACTGGATGTTAACACAATTTATGTTGTTTTGGCTCTGTACTCCAGCACATTGGATGGGAAATGAAACAATGAAGATGAGGTTAAAGTGCAGACTCAGCTTTAATTTGAGGGTATTTACATCCATATCAGGTGATCCTTGTAAGATTTACAGAAGACTACTGTAGTGGATGACCACAGAATATACTCTCCAGGATGTAGGCATAGATGTTTCAAAGACTAACGAGAAGACTACAACCACGTAACTTCAGAGAGTTCACTGCAAGATGCAAACCACTGGCAAGCCTCAAGAACAAAATGACCAGATCAGAGTTTGCTAAAAAAATTACATAAAAAAACAGTAGTGTTCTGGAACAAAGTCCTATGGACAGATGAGATGAGTATTAACCTGTACCAAAGTGATGGGCAGAGGAAAGTGTGGGAGAAATAAAGAAACTGCTCAGGATCCATAGCCCCCCCCCAAATCTGTGAAACATGGTGTTGGCAGTTTTATGGGTTGGGCATGTATGACTGCTCACTTGTCTGGAACTGGCTCACTTGTCTTTATTGATGATGTGACTGCAGCAGCAGGATGAATTCTCAAGTGTACAGAAACATCTTATCTGTTCAGATCCAACCAAATACCTCAAAACCCTGCATCAACTATCAGCAGGGTAATGAGCCCAAACATACTGCTAAAGTAACCAAGGAGTTTTTCAGGGCCAAAAAGTGGAATTTCCTTGGCTGGCCAAGTCAATCACCTGACCTGAATCCAATTGAACATGTGTTTCACTTGCTGTAGACAAGACTGAAGGCAAAAAGCCCCCGAAACAAACAGGAAATGAAGATGGAGTACAGGCCTGACAGAGCATCACCGTCACCATACTGTATAGATATTTACAATAAAAAACTGTTTTAAGTGAGATGTTTGTTTTGGTTAAAAGCTCCAAAAGTCAGGAAATTCAAATGAGCACCACCAAAACAAATATGTCTCTCACTACAATCAGGTATTTCCAGTACTCAGTTTTTCTTATATCTGACTGCTATACAGTTCTGTAGCTATGTTGGTCTACTGTATTCCAAACAACATGTAGGCCTACTCATCACTGGGCACAGATTGCTTCAAACCACTCAAAGAGCCTAATTCATACTCTTAGAGTAGGTGCTCCCACACTTGATAGTGTCCTGCATGAAAATAATTTGTAGCCTACTTTTCTTTATTCCTCTTATGGTCAAATCATATTAAAACTATAATAATATACCGGTAAGCTTATGTTTATTGCATGCATTAGGCTATATAATATACTTAACCTATTCTTTCTACCCCTTGAATTATTCTATAGATGCTCAAGCCATCCTTAGTGTGACTGAATTCTTGTAGGCAACTTTTATTTGATAGAAAAGATGGGGAGAGAAAGGAGGGATGACAAATCTGTTCCCGGTCGGAATCGACCTGGTGGCTTTTTATCTATAAATGTATTAACTCTGGCTCATTGGAAAGATGCGACTGTTGGCTTTTACGGGATATCTCTCATGTTAGCACTAACATTCTTGAAGAAGCCATGCACTGCTGCTGAATATAGGGGGAACACTAATATGTTAAACAACTTTTTGAACAGGGCTTAGAATTTAGAGATTTTCAGAGCTAGTTTGCGAGGGATCGACTCAGCCGCACCCTCTTCCCTCCATCCGTATGCCTGCCTAGTTCCAATCTGAAAAGCAGTGGGTGGGGCTGGGGACTCACTGACATCAAATATTTTCTAGTTATATGTAAATAGGCACAACGGGAGTGACATGTGCACATAAAACTTGTGTCGCTCCTGTGTTTCAAAATACACTGGGCCCATGCCAGTAAAAATCAACTGCAATTGTTTCAGTTATATATGGTAAATAATCCATAAACAAATTGTAAATTATCTAAATATTTAGGGCCCGTCGTCTATGCTGGTATAAGTATAACACTGTACAACCCATTTTGTTATATGTATGATTTAAATAATGTCAGCCAATGTTAAACATTTATATAATGTCAGCCTGTGTTAAACATTTAGCCTTATTGTCTTATTTGAAATAGCAAGTACACAGATACATACTATTGTGACACCCTTAAAGGGGCTATATATATATGGGCCAGACTTTCTTGAACTGTTGTAAATTTAATTTAACGAAATAGGACACGAAAATCTATACATTTTCGTGTCCTATTAATGGGTAAAAATCAACAACAGTTCAAGAAAGTCTGGCCCATGAGTTTATGTTATTTATTACATGGCTATATGAAGTACCACATACAAGTAAAACTTTCCCATAAAGTAAACACAAGGCACTTTGGTAAACAAATGAAAATCACTTAAAAAAATCTCTCCAGTATCATATTGTTACCTATATGTATATAGTTACTAGCTAAACATACCACTAACGTTAGCTTATATCTGTGTGACCGTAAACATAGCCAGCCAGGCATCTAGCTAACATTGACAGAGTTATAAAAAAATCCACATGAGCTGGTTTATAATTTGCAAATAATAAATTGCAAACGTATACATTAGTTGATCAACTTACAGGACTCGTCGTCGCTTGTCATTGTCAAAATAGAATAATTGCGCTTGTCTCAAAATGTCTTGTTGCGCTCGTGTTCGTTCAGTGTCCTCAACCTGGCAACCCGCCTGAGCTTCCAGTCTATAGCTCCTTTAATGAATTAATTATATAGCCTACATACAGTGTTGGGGAAGCTACTTTTAAATGGTAGCTTGCCAAGCTACAAGCTACTCTTGATTTAAAGTAGCTAAGTTACAGCCAAGCTACCCTTTTGATGAAAGTATCAAGCTACACTACAAGCTACTAAGAAGAAATTTGATTAAAAAAAATCTAATTTGATTTTAAAAAAAATCAACTGTGATGGAATTTTTTTGTACTCCGATTTATCCCACTTGTACGGAAATACGGCATACCAAGCTTGGTGGCGAATTCTGTGGTCAAATGCAAGAAAGAAGCATTATGTTCAACAAAGTAACATCAATCTGAAAAAATTACTGACTCTTGTTTAACGGATTACCGAAGGATATGTCTAAAGTCGTAGGCGACCTAGTCAAAAAAATGTTCAGCAAAGTTTGGCAAAATTAGCAAAAATGGTGATAGTTAACAAAATCAAAAGTTTATTTTTCAGTGAGCTGAGACCCTCCCCAAATATCTGGTGATCTTGGCTTTAAACATATTTATCCCAGGTTCACCCACAAAATTGTTTATGACCAAGCAAGTCGTTCAAACCGTAATTTCAATATGTCGTGAACAGGAACGCAGCATCACTGCATCAGCCTCTGATAAAGCCCCTGGCAGATAAGCTACATTTGCACACAGCACGTAAGTTCTACACCAATCAGAACTCTGGAACTACATACTGCCACGGTGCCTGGTGGAGACTATTTGTGTGTTGCGATTTGATTTAAAAGTAAATAATGTTGATGTGAAATAGAAAGCAGCGATGTAGTGTTTGGTCAAGCTCTGCCTTTACTTGGTGAAAAAAGGAACTAGTTACTCGAAAAGCTACATTATTTTGTAAATAGATAAGCTACTGTCAAACTACTGGAAAATGTAGTTAAACTAGTAGTTGTCGCTACTTCTAGCTACCCAGCAAACAGTGGATATCCCAGGGATGTCCCATTTTAGTCCCCTCAAAGTTATGATGTGACGTTCCCTAGGGATGTCCTAAAAACATTACTAGAATGCTATTAAATTCCTAGGAAGGTCACTGTTTGGTTAAAATATGACATTTAATTAGAATTTTTCAGGGACGTTCAAGCAACGTCCTTATCCGGTTAAGATATGACGTTGTGCTCATAACATTCATGGGACATTCAGGGACGTTCCTGTAACGTCTGTAACTCAAATTTTCAAGTTTCAAGTTTATTGTCACATCACAATTTTACACCAAGTATAAAGGAGCAAGTGAAGTTCTTAAGTGTAAGCTTCCATGACTGCAGAGAATAGTTAAAAAAATGAAAGAAATAAAAATAAGAAATATAGAAGTTTAAAAAATATACATCAATGTTATTAAAAAATATACTTCAATGTGCTATATACAAAGCACAAGCTAGTGCTGTGGATGTGCAAAATAGAGTAGTGCAAAAGGTAAATACATGGGTGGGTGTATACATACATAGACAGCAGGGCTCGGCGCCTGTTCAGCAGCCTGATGGCCTGTCTCTCAGTCTTGATGTGCGGCATTTGATACTGCGGTATCGCCTGCCTGACGGTAGCAGCGTGAACAGATTGTGGCTAGGGTGGTCCTTGATAATTCGTTTTGCTTTGGCCATGCACCGCCTGGCGTATATGTCCTGGAGGGAGGGAAGCTCACCTTCGACGATGTACTGGGCCGTCCGCACCACCCTCTGTAGCGCTCTGTGATGGAGTGCGGTGCAGTTCCTGTACCAGACAGTGATGCAGCCCGTCAGAACGCTCTTGATGGTGCTGTTGTAGAACGTCCTGAGGATGCGGGGGCACATGCTGAATTTCTTCAGCCGCCTGAGGCAGTACAGGCGTTGTTGGGCCTTTTTCACCATGTGTGAGGTGTGTGTGGACCATGTGAGGTCCTCGGAGATGTGCACGTAGAGGAACTTGAAGTCACTGACCCTCTCTACTAAAACGCTGTCGATGGAGATGGGGGTGTGCTCTCCTCTCCGCTTCCTGTAGTCAATGATTAGCTCCTTCGTCTTCTTGACGTTGAGCGTGAGGCTTTTCTCATGCCACCACTGTGCCAGTGATCGAACCTCATCCCTGTAGGCCGTCTCGTCTTCGTTGGCGATCAGGCCCTACAGTAAACCCTACAAAAAGACATCAAGGCGACGTCCTGATGACATTTCGAGACGTTCAGGGGACGTCCTGGGGACCTAATTTTGTTAGCTGGGTAGCTACTAAACAACACTGTCTGCATACAAACCCACTCCAGGTGGAATTCGATATTGCAGAAGTCGGTAGCTCAGTTAGCCTACCACTCTGAAGACTATGAATTAGGCTCTTTGAGAAGTTTGAAGCAATCTGTAATGTTGTTTTGAATACAGTAGACGAACATAGCTACAGAACTGTATAGCAGTCAGATATAAGAAAAACTGAGTACTGGAATTACCTGATTGTACCGAGAGACATGTTTGTTTTGGTGGTGCTCATTTGAATATCCTGAATTTTGCGGCTTTTAACCAAACCAAATATCTCACTTAAAACATAGTTTTTTTGTTGTCTAAAGTTATAATTATAACATAGCAAAATGTTGCTGTACATTTTTCTATGTAATCGTTATAACTGCTGTAGCATACACATCCACTTGAGCTTTGAATAAACAAAATGAAGATTACTGCCAATGAACACATCTATTATGAGTTAAAATTCACATACACCCAGCTAGTACGAATGACAGCTGTCATTTATTAGGCTATTAATGCAGTAAAATAGCCTAGGTTACCGTTCTTTATTTGCAATGGTAACTTATAGAATAGATACAATAGAGCTTATTCATAAAATGTATAGCTAACTACAACGCAACAGAAAAGTCCTTAAAATGGTATTAAATCGGTTGTCTTAACGTTAACTTCAAAAATCAGAACTGCCGTTTACTAGCTTTCAGTCTTGAGGAGTCCTCAATTATTTAATTAGCATTAATGTCTTTTGCAGCCAATTCATTCTGAAATTAAGATCTCCAGCCTCCTTCAATTGAACCTAATAAAGCTCCCATGTCCATTTGTGATCTTAGACCAAGGGGCCAAACCCGGGGCTGCGTTCGGATCCGAAATGTATCCTTTCTTCCTGTCGTTCCCTTCCCTTGCTTCAAGGGGGGAATCTCCAAAATGCCAGGATGAAATATGGCAGCCACACCCAAGTGTGATTCAGATCCAATTTAAGAAAGGGGAGGGAGTAATTATATTCCCTCGCTCCCTGGTTTATCCTCCCTTCCACCAAGGGTATAAAATGCAAACTTCCAGAAAGAAAGGAATCCCACAATGCAATGCTCCATGTGGAAAAAGTGGGCGGTCACCACAGAACTATGTGGCGGTCACATTTCAACTCTATGGTGTTGCACTTTCGAAATGTTGCGAGGGCGGTTCGGTTCCATTTTTGTTTGTTTCTCGTCAGTCCTCCCTTGCAGAGCACCTTTTAAGTTTGCTTGCTGCACGTAGCAAATTGCATCACAAAATAGCTCCCTCGAGGGAAGACAGCAAGGGAAGGGAGCGTGTTAAATTGGATTCGAATGCAGCCCCGGCTTTCGTTTTGAAGCTCACTTCCTGGTTAGGCTGGGAGTAGCCATTGCTCACTAGCGCCACTGCGGTTGGCTCCAGACAGTATAGGTCTTTCACCATGTAAGTCAATGGCAGCAATGTTGTCAAAATACTAAGCCAATAAATTTTTTCCACAAGAAAATGTAGTCGCAATAGGTGCTTTTCCTTCGTCGAATGCCTCTCCATGTGCTTGATTTTTTTAATTATTGTGTTGTTTGGACAGGGTATTAACATTTGTTCAGGACCAATCAGACGGACAGGTTGAGTCCTGGGGGTCACTGCCAAAGTAGGTTCTATAGGGTTCTCACTGCTCTCACTCGGAGGGGTGGGACCAGAAGGGGGAGACAACAATGATTGGTCTAAAATGCGCCCTGGTGTCTTGGGACCTTTATACAGTCTATGCTTGGGACACAGAGACGGAGACACGCTGTATTTTTGAGTGGAAGTCGATGGAGAACATCCCTTAGTAGCCTACCGTGAACAAGCTGTTGTTTTGTGGACGCAGTTCATAACATAATAAATTGACTGCCTTGTTGCTCATCTTCAACATTGTTTTAACATTTAGCTAGCAAGCTAACGATAGCTTATGGCAAGCCCTTTTAATTTAACAGTTATTCGATTTCCTTAAAGTCATCTTTGCTGGCTGGCCATATAAATTGGCTAGCTACCGTGATTGCGTAGCTAACGTTACTAACGTTAGCCAGCTGCTCCAACTAGAACCCTAACCGGACATTTCTACACCTGGATAATTTTATTCGGTCCCAAAAATTAAGAAAATGTGTGGGGAATAGAGCCAAAGTGTTAGCAGTATGTTTGTACTCACTCAATACGGGGATGTTTAAAATAAAACCAATAATTTATCGGAAAAGAATACGGAGTCTGCGTTTGTAAATGTTTGCAATGTTTGTGATTAGGTTGCAGATAAAAGTTAATGCCAGCTACGATGTAATGTAGGCTACTATGCTTTAGCTAGCGTGTGAACCCACTAACCTACAATGCCTACTTTATCTGGAACAGTTTTCAGTACAGGGTTTCATGCTACGGAAAACCGTGAGACTGCTCTGTCACAGTCGAGTTAATTATCGGTTAGCCAAAAAGACGGTGGTGGTTTGCTCATTTAAGACTATGGGGACAGCTTGCTACCTTTCTAGTGGCGCTATAATAAAAGTAGTCTTGTCAAAATAACATATGTGATTGATTGACTGTCAGTATAGTTCATGGCAATAGCGTTACCCTATGTTCATCTGTGTGTGGTGATGCAGTGCGTCTAGCTTGGCTACCGAGCTCAGCTGGTATGCTATCTAGCTAATCAAATTAGCTTCTGTTAGCTGAATATAAACTGAAGAAAACTGAATGAACGTTAATTATGTGACAAATACCACACATTCAATGTGAATAAATGACACAGAAAATCGAGGATGAAAATTAAATGTTATATTATAAAACATTAGCAACTAATGGAAGTTTACCTCGAGTTTGTTTTGCAAAATGGTGGGTTTGGTCAGGTCATGGGCTTCTCTGAACTGTCAATCATACTGTGCCTGTATCATGAAGACTATATCTGGTTGACCCTGCTCCTGACAACGTCACTTTGGCTCCACGGAGCAGACGCAGTTTGTACAAACGGGCGGCGAAAAAGTCTTCCGGAGCTTCAATTCGGTTTTTAGGAGACCGTGGGAAGGCAATGGGTGACGTCACAGTGACTTTGTCCATATTTTTATAGTCTATGTCTTAGACTGCCACTGCTAAAAGGTGCCCACTGATAGGAAGCAATATTTCTGTATTGAAATTATTCACAAAATCAATACTCCCATGACATTGCATGAAAATAACAGTCACAAATCCTAAAAATGTTTGAATTATAAAGTCTCACCATAGCTAGCTAGCTAATTAGTTTACAATATCTTGACCTCTGGTTAATGTTAGACTGATGCAGTGTTTCCCCTCACTTATTCAGTTCTATTACCATTACAATTATGTGCATCCATTTTCAAAGCCTCATAATTTCATAATTCAGCCACCAAGAGATTTCAGACAGTTCCACGTTTTGCAGGTGTTTTGGAGGCGTTTGATGAGCTGGCTCAGAGTTTACTAACTTACTAAGACAAGTACACCTACAGTTTTCTGGCTTTTCTAATGGATTATGTTTTTTCAACTTTTGCTTTGGGTTCACAACACTACCTCGACCGGTTTTGGATTGTCTAAAACTTGGAACTGAATGAATTCCTGGGAATTATGTCACCCTCCAACAGGCTACCCCAAGACAAGCATCGCACAGCTACAACCAGCAGACATCTACGAAACAGGTAATTATTACATGGATCACATGCATTATTTCCAACAGCATTCAGGGCAAGCAAAGTTTTTGGACAATGGTACAAATGATTACATGGCCATGGGGCTGTGTTTGTGTGGTCCATGACGATGGTGGTGGCAGCCAGGCTAGCAGCTAGCTACTGGGGGCCGCGGTGCCAGTATGAAGCTAGTCTGCAAATTATGTTGGTTTAGCTGGATATTATGTTTATTGTAGCGTGATGCAATGCAATGTACTGATTGAATTATATCGAGCTTGCTAGCTAGCTACCTAAACCATCGATTGGACCGGCAAATGAATAGCCACATTATTAGCTAGCTTAGCTGGTTGGTGTAGATAATGTCATAATGTTGTTGGTGCTAACACTGTTATCTGTCAGATAACGTTAGCTGTAACTTAGTAGATGCATAGCCGCCTTGGTGGACTTGGTTACTTTATTATACTGATGCAATGTGGGTATTTCATAAAGAGTGGTAGAGAACAGTTTTCAATCTAGCAATTATATATTCTGCCTAGCTTGAAGATTTGTGACAAGTGGGTTTAGAATCTTCAATTAGCATATTTGGCGGCTAGTTTTGGTCTTCCTATGTTAATCAATGGGGCCTCGTAACCAGATATTGGGGCTGACTTAAAGAACTATACAACGCACTACATGTTTGATATCAAAGCACATAATACATCTCTTTCCCAACGTTAGGATGTTTTTTGTTTAACAATTGGTGGTGTAGAATTTGAGCTATGTCTGTGAACAAAAAAGTCTTAATTTTTATGCTAATTTTTTATGTATCCCACCAAATTAAACAGTTGAACTAATATTTCCCAATTTTGGTTTGTGATGAGATATCGGTGTGATAAGTCACCCTGCCAAATATTTTGAAAATCCATGCTGTAACGGCGGAGAACAAGATGGTCGGAAATCATATTTTAACATAAGTCCCGACCAAAACAAACATAGAGCTCTCCCTTATACTATTTATATATATATATATCTATATATATATATATAAAATGTGTGTATGTCATAACACTTTCCATGTGTTAACAAACAAACAAAAGAAAAACAAAACAAACTGAAATACTTTTACATTTTTATTTCTGTCTTTAAGAATATCTGAAAGTCTTATGAAAATATTTGAGTCAAGCAAATTAAAGAAAAAAAAAAACTAAATTGCGATAATCTAGACAGCTACAGTATGTGTTAGATGGATAAAATTCTTCAAGCACTGGTACTAACTTGTAATTGAAAAGGAAAACTACCAAGTCATTTATAAAGTGATCTACACAGATGATTTATATACTGACAAAGTTCATTTTATCATTCAGCATGTTATGATAAAACAGCAGTATATTTTCAGAGCTGTCAAAATTAAAATGAAAAACACATACACACACACACACACACACACACACACACACACACACACACACACACACACACACACACACACACACACACACACACACACACACACACACACACACACACAAATGGCTTGATGCTATTATTCTTTTTTATGATGCATTTATTTAGAATTAACATTTTAGAAGCTTAAACATTAAAATAAGAGACATGTCTGTTTAAATTTAGATAGACCTGCACCTCTACATGCCCAAACAAGGTGTCCTGCAGCTTCAGGGCTCGCAGAGCCATCCTGCAGATTCTCAACAGTTTATCATCATCAGACCACCGCTCCATATTGGCAACTTGGGATTTACAATCCTTGGAAGTCAACAAAAGCCAAACAAATTCAATGCACGGGACTGCATCTTTGCTTGTTATTCTTGCCTAGCAAGTAGGTCAGTGTAAAACTGTGCTACTGAAAATAATAGCATAAGTTATGCCCTCACTGACTTGAAGGGAATTTGTGAAACTTGGCTTATGTGTAAAGATACATTGTCCCCACCCTCTGTCTTATATTTTTAGTTTTATATATACAGTGCCCTCCACAATTATTGGCACCCCTAGTAAAGATGAGTAAAAAGGGTTACAAAAAATTCTCAGTTTAGTTAATTAGCTTAATCTCGCACTGAAAAAATTAGAAAAATCCAACTTTAATTGAAGTAAATTTATCCCTCATCAAGAAATAATTATTTTAAACAAAACTATGTGTGCCACAATTATTGGCACCCCTGCATTTAATACTTTGAACAGCCTCCCTTTGCTAATAAAACAGCACTGAGTCTTCTCTCGTAACATCTAATAAGGTTGGAGAATACAAAGCAAGGAATCTGAGACCGTTCCTCTTTACAGAATCTCTCCAGATCATCCAGAGTCCTAGGTCCTCTTCAGCTCTGCCCACAGGTTTCCAATGAGGTTTAGGTCAGGGGACTGAGATGGCCATGGCAGAAGCTTGATTTTGTGTTTAGTTCACCATTTTTGTGTTGATTTGGACGTATGTTTTGGATCATTGTCCTGCTGGAAGATCCAACGATGACCCAGTTTTAGTTTCCTGGCAGAGGCAACCAGATTCAGATTTAAAATTTTCTGGTATTTCATGGAGTTCATGATGCCATGTACCCTAACAAGGTTCCCTGAGCCTTTGGAGGAAAAACAGCCCCATAACATCACAGAACCTCCACCATACTTAACAGTGGGGATCAGGTTATTTTCGGTATAACCATCCTTCTTTTTACGCCAAACCCACCTTGAGTTTTTGGTTGCCGAAAAGCTCAATTTTCGTTTCATCTGACCATAGAACATGGTTCCAGTCAAAGTTCCAGTAGCGTTTAGCAAACTCCAGGCACTTACGTTTGTGGTGAAATGACAGGAAAGGCTTTTTTGTGGCATGCCTTCCAAATAATTTGTTAGCATGGAGGTGACGTCTAATGGTAGTTTTGGAGACTTGATGACCCCAAGATGCTACTTTGTAATTCTCCAACAGTGATCCTTGGGGATTTTTTTGCCTCTCTGACCATCCTCCTCACTGTGTGTGGGGGCAAAATAAACTTGGGTCCTTTTCCAGGCAAGTTTGTAACAGTTCTAGTTGCTTTGTACTTTTTAAGTATTGCCCTAATGGTAGATATGGGCATTTTCAGGTGAGTAGCTATTTTTTTTATAGCCATTCCCTCACTTATGAAGCTCAAAAACACTTTTCCCTCATTTGATTTGTGTGTTCTCTTATCTTTCCCATGTTGATGTATGAATAAGGCCGTGTCTCCGAATCAGCACTCTTCCACACTGTTGAGTAGCCTTGGTGAGTAGATAGGGAGAGAAAGTCGTAGAGTACGTGAAAATTGCAGTATACTTCAAACACCCGGATGACACACTTACTTCTGGGGTTTCGCTGAGTACATTTGGGAGCACACTTTTCAAGAAGTACATGGAAATTCTGGTCACATATATATGACGTGAAGCTTCGTTTAAAAAAAAAATTAGGCGCAACTTCGCTGACGTTTTCCTTCAAATACAACAAGAACAACACGTGACATGGGGCGCAGGGTTGCCAGACCTTTTAAGACTTTCCAGCCAAATGCCGACTCAAAACTAGCCCAAATTATAGGCTATTTTTAACCGAAACCAAAGTATTTAAAAAAAATAATCATCATGTTTTTACTTTTTAAAATAAGTGCGTGCTTTGCGACTTTTCATTTTTACCTGTGACTGTACTTTGAAAGTATCCCAATTTAGCTATAAAACCGCGGACATGGCAACACTGGTGGGACGTCTCATGACGCACTTCCACAGTGCGGTTTGAAAAATAGTATGGCGGATATTTTTTGCGGACTGCTAAACCGTGCACATTAAACAGCAGACTTCTGCCTGTGCACTGTACGCAGGAGACAGGGCGCAGTAGATAGGGCTCTGATTTGGACACAGCCTAAAGGAATATGGCCTCTGTGTCACCTCATATTTATACCCCAGTGAAACAGGAAGTCATAGATTACTGCTTGAAAGTTCTTAAACACTCTGATCAACTTTAAAAAGTAAAATATAAGTGGAAAAAATGCTTCAGTTACATTTTGTTCATAAGAATTTCTTGGGGTGCCAATAATTGTGGCACACATGGTTTTGTTAACAATAAAAAAAAAATTTCAGTGTGAGATTAAGCTTTTTATAACCCTTTTTACTCATCTTTACCAGGGCTGCCATTTATTGTGGAGGGCACTGTATATATACACAGTATGCGTGTGTGTGCGCATGTATGCATGTGTGAATGCATATGCTTGAGCAAAGAATCATAAAAGCATTGCTCCTGGCATTGTTAAATTGTTACTTAATCCAGCACACAGTCTATAAATATTCAGATATTTGTTGAAAGCTCTTCAGTAAAGTTAATGATGTTATTGTGTGATAGACTGCTCAAAGGCTAACTGCACAGTTATCATCCTTATCCCTATGCTAAATAAATATTTTCATGAAACGAAGTGCATACATTTGCAATTAGGCCTAATGCTATTAACTTTACCTTGGATAAGTTCCTGTGTTCTGTGAATCTTGCTTTAACCACAGAATCCCGTAAGAGAGTACATGCAATGCCCTGAGACACAACCTCATACACAGCTAATGTCTCTCCTGTCCAGATGATTAACGTTACCTGATTCAAACTCCAAAACGGATCCCAAATTTCTGTCCCTTCCTGCGCCACCTTTTCAATGCAACGCTCCCATTGGGCACCAGTAAAAATAGCCATTTCACCTCTGCGTTTTGAGCTGGCTTTGATTTTTCTTTCCTTGTGAACACACTCCTCTGTCCTGTGGTCATATATCTGTGAGACACTGATTACAGAAACATACAACAAACACCCGCTCCATTTTGTGACTCACCCATACATATAAAATACTTATTTAAGTTATTGGGAGTTTTCCATTCATTAGACATGCTCTAATCATAAGAATGTTTTAAATTAGATTGGTTTCCAAGAAAGAATCACTATGGCCTACACCACAGGACTGCATTGACCTTATATTCTTGGTGTAACTAATAGATATGTATGCTGAATTTATCTTTGTTCTCAACATGGGGGAATAGGACGTGTGCATATGGTCCAATGAGCCCTCTTACCATCAAACACTATCCCATAGTTCCTTTCTGACAGGAAGCTCTGTCCTACTCACTTCCTGGTCTCCATGATTTTGAGGATCTCTGCTCAGTCAAATGGCTATTAGTTGCTGGAGAGCTCCACAGTTAATATCTATTTGAAACAGGTCCTCTGGGGTTGACCTTTCATCCCACTGTGTCACAGCAGGAGCAAACCACACACACCCACATAGTATACTGCACACATGTCAAAGAATACAATGTGGCTTTGATGGTCTAGTAACTCTTCATACCCCACACTTGTCAGGGGATTGCTGTACACCATTCTTCCCTTGTATTGCGAGCTATACTGTACATGTTATTTTAGTGTTTAACTTTATGGGGCTTGAAAATAAATAAAAATGTATAAATATCAATTCCATTTACTAATACAAAAAATAAACGGGTGGTGTATTGTGTCTTATTTACCTAAATAAACAGCATATATATAACAGCCAGTCCATTAATTTGTATGTTTTGGTGGGTTACTTAAAACTAAGAACTAATTAAAGTCCAGTATAAATGTTGTTGTTACTGTGATTCTGCAGTTTACAAGCAATTCAATGATTCAGCCTTAAGCTAATAATTAATCTGACGCCAAAGTTTCCTGTTGAGAAAACTCTCCAGAATATCACGTTCCGTCTGCAGTGAGCATTATAATGCACACGCCATCCATCCAGCCTCCATCAAAGGGCAGGTTTAACATAAAAACATCTGAAGAGGTGACTGGCTTTCCCTCTGCTCAATAAGCAGTTCACTGGTGTATGTTTCATTCTATGCTGTGAATCAAACAGGACAACATTGACCGTACCATCCACGTGCTATCCCAGCATTGATAAATACAAACCCCAATTCCAAAAAAGTTGGTACAGTATGTAAAATGCACATAAAAGCAGAAAGCAGTGATTTGTAAAATCTCTTTTACATATATTTAATTAAAACAGTACAAAGAAAAGATATTTAATGTTTTAAATTATCAACTTATCAATACGCTTATTCAGAATTTGATGCCTGCAACACGTCCTAAAAAGATTCACCTCCGTCTTTCATTTGCTCAGTTTTGTTACCTCTTTTGAAATTGTTTGCCATGTAGGACAATAAGCAAAATGTGAACAAGGGACATTTATTCTACATGGCGTGCAAAGCTATTTTCTGACATAATTTGTATGGGGTGCCAAATGTAAAGTAAAACACAGCACGTTTTTCCTGTGTTTTTTTAAATCAGATTTAGCATAAATGTGGCATTTTTCTGAAGATTTATGCTAAATATGAGTTTTTTTCCCCAAAATTTAACTGACATGCTAAATAAACCTTTTAGTTCATATTTTCAGATTTAATTCATAAATCTCAAATAAGCATGTCCTAAATATATAACTTAAATGTTAAATCTGAGTTTTCTAAATAAATATTAAAAAATATATATATATTTAGTTTATATCTCAAATCTCTGTTTCAGAAACAAATATTTAGTCAAATATAAATATTTAATTTAAATCTCAAATCTTGGTTTCAAAAATAAATATTTATTTTAAAAAGTAAGATTTAGCTTAAATCTTAAATCTTACGTTTTACAAAAGCAAGATTTAAGATTTAATTTATATATTTATTTTTTACCACAAATCTGTGTTTAACAGTTAAATATTTAGCAAAAAATAAATATTTATTTTAAATAAATATTTATTTTATCACAAATCTTGGTTAAAATTTTAAATATTTAGAAAAAAATAAATATTTATTTATATCTTAAATCTTTTGTTCCAAATTAAACATTTAGCTTATATCTTAAATCTTGCGTTTGTAAATTCAACATTTAGCTAAATCTAAATCTTTTAAATCTTTTGAAAGATACTGTACACTAATTAGCCCCGCCCCTTGGTGACTGGTATCCAATGTAGGGAGGAGGGGAATTAGCTTGCTTTGGTGACGGGGGTAATTGAGGGTCTTCTAGCAAAGTGTGAAACTTGACGTTACATAGGCTATATTAATTCCTATATTAATTCCTGTTTGACACACATTATTTACATAGCCTACACACAGATAGCATATGTAAGATGCCCAGCGAACTAACTCGATAGCATAGGCTATGTTTTGGGCATATTGGCGTTTCCTTGACTGATTTCTTATGGTGTAGTTGAATATTGACAGCCAGCCAAGCCAAATAACAAACTGGCAGCTTGATTCAATAGATGGTTAGTGAGCTAGCTGTCTGTCGGTAATGTCATAAAATAGCAGGATTCTTGAATCAAACTTGAAACATTAAAACTACAGTTAGGTCGCTAGCTAATGTTAATTGAGATAGGAAGCGAATTGACGTTGACAAACTGGGGGCCAGCAGTCTGACAAGACAGTCTCGAGTGTCTGGCTAGCAAGGGCTTCACCTGCTTATGTGTTATCACACATTGACATGGTTACAATTGCTGTACAAATACAGAGAATAGCTAATTCTGCAAACCTTGCGTCTCCGTCAAACTAATATGGGACTCGATTTGTTCCGTATTTGCCCTGAAGTTTCTCAACATGGGCACTGGTGGACTTTAAGAGATGCTCATGCTGAGACAAAAAAAGCTTGAGAATGGTGACCATGTTAGAATTCATATAATTTTAATTTTGAAGAACTGTGTAGGTCTACTTTACAGTCCATGTGTGTCAAATGGTGTAGTCTATTTGAACTGTCACAGTGTTCCTAAGCAGGTCACTATAGCCTATTGTCCATCCTTGGCCGAAATGGCAGAGGCGTCAAGTGGCCAGTTTAGTCCAGCAACAGAGTGTCGCTCGACTGAAATCACAGAACTTTCTTACACTAATCTATGTGAGTTTTGATAGAGCTCAACAGATAATAAAATGTTTGTAATTACACCTCAACATTGGCGCAGCTCCTGATATTGCTGTTAGCTAACTTTATTTAGTATGCAAACATGGAGGGCATATGGGACCTAAATAGCTACAAGACGGTACTCGTTGGGGGAACCTACAACTCTCTAGTTAAATAAATGAGGTTCAAGGATATGGAGTAGGCTAGGCTAGCCACTCGCATCAGAATTCCACGGATCAGATAGGCGATCGTTTCACAAAGTTGAAGCATACAATTCTCTATAGTTAAAGAAATGAGGTTCAAGGATGTGGAGTAGCCTAGCCTATTTCACTCGCATATCCTATCTGATCCGTGACATTCTGATGCGATCGAGTGAATAGGCTAGGCAACGTAGGCTACTCCACATCCTTGAACCTCATTTTTTTAACTAGAGAATTGTAGGCTGCAACGTAACGAGTGACAGCCTATCTGATCCGTGGCATTCTGATGCGATCATATACGGTGCCCT
Source organism: Synaphobranchus kaupii (assembly GCA_029718625.1). Classification (NCBI taxonomy): domain Eukaryota; kingdom Metazoa; phylum Chordata; class Actinopteri; order Anguilliformes; family Synaphobranchidae; genus Synaphobranchus; species Synaphobranchus kaupii. Next base: position 103,125,397 of record CM056376.1, read on the forward strand.
CAAAATAAACATTTAGGCTATAGCTGAACTTTATTTCAGCAGCCTCGGACAAAAAAGGGGTAGCCTATCTAGTCTAAGGCCACGGACATAATGAGATGTAGCCTATTAAAGCTGCTTCTTCCTCCATTGTCCCCTGAGTGACAGCTAATCTGTCAGTGGAATATCACTGGAGTGCGTTTATATACTTTCTTGCGAACGACAATGACCACAGTGTAGGCCTATGTAAAGCGACAATAGAATGTTTATGAAAGTTCTGTGATTTCAGTCAAGCGACACTCTGTCCCTGGACTAAACTGGCCATTTGACGCCTCAGCCGTTTCGACCAAGGATGGACAATAGGCCTGCTTAGGCACTGTGACAGTTCAAATAGACTACAGCTAGCTCACTAACCATCTATTGAATCAAACTGCCAGTTTGTTATTTGGCTTGGCTGGCTGTCAATATTCAACTACACCATAAGAAATCAGTCAAGGAAATGCCAATATGCCCAAAACGTAGCCTATGCTATTGAGTTAGTTCGCTGGGCATCTTACATATGCTATCTGTGTGTAGGCTATGTAAATAATGTGTGTCAAACAGGAATTAATATAGGAATTCATATAACCTATGTAACGTCAAGTTTCACACTTCGCTAGAAGACCCTCAATTACCCCCGTCACCAAAGCAAGCTATTTCCCCTCCTCCCTCCATTGGATACCAGTCACCAAGGGGCGGGGCTAATTAGTATATCTTTCAAAAGATTTAGATTTAGCTAAATGTTGAATTTACAAATGCAAGATTTAAGATATAAGCTAAATGTTTAATTTGGAACAAAAGATTTAAGATATAAATAAATATTTATTTTTGACTAAATATTTAAATTTTTAACCAATATTTGTGATAAAATAAATATTTATTTAAATGTTAAATCTTGTTTTTTATAAAAACGCAAGATTTAAGATATAAGCTAAATATTTAATTTAGAACCCAAGATTTAAGATATAAATAAATATTAATATTTTGCTAACTATTTAACTGTTAATCACAGATTTGTGGTGAAAAATAAATATATAAATTAAATCTTAAATCTTGCTTTTGGAAAACATAAGATTTAAGATTTAAGCTAAATCTTACTTTTTAAAATAAATATTTATTTTTGAAACCAAGATTTGAGATTTAAATTAAATATTTATATTTGATTAAATATTTGTTTCTGAAACAGAGATTTAAGATATAAGCTAAATATATATATATTTTTAAATATTCATTTTGAAAGCTCAAATTTAACATTTAAGTTATATATTTAGGACATGCTTATTTGAGATTTATGAATTAAATCTGAAAATATGAACTAAAAGGTTTATTTAGCATGTCAGTTAAATTTTGGAAAAAAAACCTCATATTTAGCATAAATCTTCAGGAAAATGCCACATTTATGCTAAATCTGTGAAAAAAACACAGGAAAAACATGCTGTGTTTTACTTTACATTTGGCACCCCATAAATATGGCTTAAGAGGGTAAATAATCCATCAAAACATGAAAAGTGCAATTAAGAAAAATTAACAGCTTGTTAAAATTCTTGGATCGCAATTGTGGTTGGAACAAAAGCCAGCATACACAAGGGGGCCCCAGGACCGAGTTTGAGAACCACTGCTTTAAGGGTTGTTTCTCCTGACTCATTTTCCTATTGAACTCTATAAGTCAGGAGAAATTACCCTTCAAGTGATCTATCCACATTTACTGCATATCTGGCAGCAAAGTGATGGTTTGAGGCTCGTTTGATACCTCAGACCCTTGATGACTTACAGCCATTTTGCCAACCATGGGTTCCATGCTATTCCCGTGTAATCTACATCTTAATCTAGTCACACCCCCCAATTCCCATAGAGATCCATTCAAATGCAGAGAGTTTGTAGTATCGCTTGTAAGAGTACCTGAAAATAAGATATCAAGAGTCTTTTAATATCCTTTCATACCCAGTCATGATAGCATCACTTGTTTACCTGTGGAATGTTCCAAACAGGTGTCTTTTGAAGTTCCCAGTGTTTTTTGCCCCTGTCTCAATTAGATTCTACTGGTTCCGGGTGCACATTTTGTGCAGTTATTCTTTGCCATGGCATTCAAGGGAAGGGATATAGTGATCAGATGTGAGATAATTGTCCTCCCCGACTTGCTTGGGAACAGTGCTCATGACTAAAGCTCATTTGAATGGCGCAAGAACAAATCTGGGCCAAATTTCAGAGGCTATCTTTGGGCTGGATCAAGGACCTTTTCGGACAACATGATGTGCTAGCTGGCTTAAACGTCCAGGGCCATGATGATGTGTCAAAAACACTATTGCAATATGTGCAGCCATTTGCCAAAAAATGTGGATGACGCTGGAAACATTATCAAACAAAATATTCACAAAAATGCACAGGTGATGTTACAGTCAGCATTTCATTCCAGAGTCAGTGGCATTCAGGGACATGAATGAAGCAGAATGCTTATATTCCTTCTCTCAGTCATATGGGTGTTACTCTATTTGGGCTTTGCCCTTCTCCACACAGTTTAAAGGGAAGCCTGCTTCAAATCAATGTTTTGTTGAGATAAACAACTGTCGGTTATACAGGAAGCAAATCATTTCAGCACATAATTACTTTGAGTGAAGTTTTAAACAAATTGGCCTTCTAATGTGAGTTAAAACAAAGTGTTAAAATAGGGTTAATTGAATTTTAAGCCTTGTCACGGCAGATTATGAAGCTCATGAAACTGCACTTTAATTATGTTATTACCATGTGGATTAATGCATAAAGCATTCTAAAGAGTAATTATCGTTTAACTGCTGGTGCATTTTAATGTAACCATTATATTTTTTGGCACACTGGTTTCAGGTCTCATTTTCAAAATTCCAAACTATGAGCAACAATATTCCATACTTGAATAAAGCTAAAATGTAAGTTTAGAAACAGCTGGAAACTGAAGGGGGTTTTCTTTCAGCATAAACTTCTAATATGGGACAAAATCCAAAGATGAGAAAGTACATTTTGGCTAAAGCACATTTACAGTATACAGTCTGGTTCTTTGATCTTTAATTGAGTGGCTGCCTCATTTATTTTTGTAGTTATCATCTTCTTTTAAAGTCCTGAATGGGCACGTGTATAAAAGTACACATTTCAGAAAGTACAATGTCCGTGGAGATTAGATAACTCCTCATGCAAACCATGTCCACTTGAATAATATTAATGTTGATTAACGTTCCCTTCTTCTTCCATGGTCAGAACAGCGCTGTGTAAGTTTGGCCTCACTATTTGTTTGTGAAAAAAAGCAACCTGTTATGTAACACATTTAAACTCTAATCGAACAGGGCTGGCAAATCCAACTTTCTCCAGATAAAATGTGATGCTCACATGCCCACTGCATATCTAGTTCTGCATGTTCACCCTGAGGTTGCATTTCTCTGGTGCTGGGGAGGTGGATGTTAATGCAGTGAATTCTCACACATTTATTGGAACCTGACATGGAATCTCTCAACATCTGGGTGAAGTGGTCAGGGCGCAATCTCAGGAAACTTTCACCGCTTCAAATTCACCTGGAGACGACACTTACTGAGGCGAGTGGGAAAAACTCAAGAAGTGCTCAAGGGATCTCAGAAAAACAGGTTCCCTGTACGTTGGGCTAACGCTGCATTCAAAACCTTCAGTGCAGACACATTCTTAAAGGCATAGAGTAATATTTACCTGAATCTCTCACCAAGATTCTTTGTATGGCATTTTCCTTAGTGTGGAATTAGCTTAAGTAAAAATAATCAATAAAGCAGTTCACAGGCTCTCTTTTCCCTGAAAATGATACAGTTTTAAATAATTAAAAGGACATTGCATCAGGTCATGGAATGATAAATATACCTGTTCCACATGAACACCCAGTTATCTTCCTCAGGCAATCTACAACCATTGATGACCTCCAGATCAGCGCATGAGCAATGTGCTAACAAAAACCATAATAGGCAGACAGAATCTGTTTATGAACATACTTAATTTACGTTTTAAAATGTAAAAAACAAAAGAACATTGAAGCACTAGCATTACATGTGCTATAATTTATAATATGCTGAATTATATCAATATTTCAGGATTATATAAACCCAAACCTCTGAAACAAGTCCCTCTTCTATTTTTTTAGTCTTAATATTTGCTAAAAATTACTTGTCACTAATTAATTTTGCACCATGGGGGCATGATGGAGCACTCCCATGGGGGAAAGCAATACACCCCAAGTTGAGGGTGAAAATCTGATTATGGAAATGGAACACCAGAAAACAATCCTTATATTTCTGTACTGTTTGCAAATACACTGCATGTCAGTTTTTATGGGGGAGTGTGAGGGAGGGGAAGGGGTCGGAGAACCAGACGCGACCGGAAGGGGATCTGAAAGCTACCCACAAACGTGGATAACCACAAGTTGGGGGAAAAATAGGAATACCCTGACAGAACAGGAAAAATAAACAAAGGGGAAATAACCCCCGGCGTATCAGCCAACAGAACACAACCCAGAAAAGAGGGCGAAAACAGACTCGAAGACTCAAGTGGAAATAGAAAGAGAAAGAAAAACCTCCAGCTCAATAAAATACAAATGAGCTCAAACAAGGAGGAAAAGGAGAAAAGGGTAACAAAGGTTACAGCCTCAAAGAGGACTGAATGAAAACCGAGGAAATAACTTAGGGCAGTTTCACACCTGGTAGTCCGCTTCCTTGGTTCGCACCAGATGCGAGAATGATACATTGTTTCGTTTTTCAGCTGGTTCGGTTCCCATTCACACCTATTCGTTTGCTCTGGTCCAAATCAGTTGATGAGTTGGTGAAGCGAACCAAAATGCAGCCGCACAAGCCACGTGAGAACGTTCATTTCACTCATTGGTCAGATGTGTCTGGGGCGGGAGCAATAACGTAGTTCCTGAACTGCTCTCCAATTGGTCAGAATTTCCATGCGGGAAAACTCGAAAGAAACTCTGTGGGTGCGTCCCAATAGTCAAAAAATGCCACCCTTCCTCCTCCACTACCACTACTCTACTCCGTGCCCTGGAAACGGATCTTTGTGTTTTAATCTAATGTCGCTGATTACATCTTAATTACGTATTAATGCTTACATATAAATTAATGTCTCAACGCAAACCGCAATGTCAGGTACATTGGATACTGTACATGCAAATACTTGTACTCAAAACGTTCAGGCAGTTTCGCATATTTCCGGGTAGGAGAGGAGTGGTAGTCAGGGAGTGGAGGTGGGGAGTGAAGAATATTGGGACGCACCCCGGGAAGTAGAAGAGCAGACAACGCACCACAAGTAATTTCGCTGTGATTTCACAATGGAGAGACAACTGTGCGCATTGATTTTGGCGTTGGTCATCGGTTATTACATCATTTGCATTTATCACTTTAGGCAAACGATACACTTTGGAAATGAGGCGCGGCTACAGGAGCTTGTTTAGTCCAAAAATGCGCAGTGCGTTCTCACCACAAACGAACCGCACCAGAGTTTGTTTGGAAGCGTACCGAGACCACCTCTTCAACAAGGTCTCGGTCTGCTTTTGGTGCGTACCCGAGTACGATTGCTGTGTTCACACCTGCCCAAACGAACCGCAGCAATTGGGAAAACGAACCAGAGTTCGATTCAATTGAACCAAACAAGGCAGGTGTGAAACAGCCCTTAGTTTAGAGAAAGGAAATAGGAAAAAAAGGTCCTGAAGACTAAACCTATAACTCTAAAGCTAAAGAAGTTCCTGCGTATCTTTAAATACAGAAAAGATATGCAGTCTTCTGTTCTACACCGAAGTTACCGGCCTGAGCGTAAAACAAAGCTTACACAAAAGCACAGAGAAAGAGCGCCCCGCTTAAGTAGCCAGCACACACCTGAATCAAATGATAATTAAAAGGACTCAGCAGGCGGAAAAAACAGCAAGAGACCTCTCGTAGCCCCGAGAGGCAACATCCTCGAAAAAACGAAAACAGGCTGGAAACCCATGACAGGGGAGAGTTTAAAGACAAATTCCATGTCTGCTGGCAACTTTTTCTATAGCCTTGGCCGCTGTTAAGATAGAGTACGAGTCAGACGCTAAATGAATACTCTCACATAGTGACCATGCCGGAAAGGAAATGCATTCATGCCCCATTCTATCTCTCATTCTGTATTACCTTCGTCTGTGTGTGTATTACAGCATTAGTATAACTTTAATAAATTAAAAGCATAAACTGGCTCTTGAATTGGAAAATCCTGACAAGAACACATTTTCTCTGACAGACTTGAGCAATTACAGTTGGGGAATTACTTTAGAATTATCTACATTCTTTTCAATGAGGATGTGAATGAATTCATTACCTAATCACCCGTACTGTTCTTGCGAAATTGTGCGTGTGTGATTCCGTTTACTTCTTTCGCAAGCTACAATCTCATACCAGTTTGAAGCATCATAATATCGCAACTACGGCATATTTATATTTGTCCAAATTAGAGTAGCAGACACATCCTTGGAGCTCCTACATATGCCTGTCATCTTGGGTAAAGCCATTTAAAGTAAATTACATTCCTGTTCCTGTCCTTTCCCTGGTGATGCGCAAGACTGTCATCCAAAGTCTTAAGTCTTAACAGCCTGTGTCAGCCGGCTGTCCCCATGGCCACTACAGCATCACTCTCTCTCTCTCTTTCTCTCTGCTTTTTGCTGATGGCCCAGCATGTTTAAGACTTGCCAGCCGAAGCATTCTAAAGGCCTGCTCTTGCTGCAAGGCATTTTCTGATGCTGCTCCCCTGCCAGTAACCAGCAATCCACCTTCACTGACAAAATCAACTGGGGAAGTCATGTCTTGGGTAAAGTTAATTTATTTACTTGGTCCCCCCCCCCCCCCCCCCCCCCCCTCTCCCTCTCCCCATGTATATCTAATTCATTTGATCTCAACATTCCTTTTGTTTTTTAATTAATATGAACATCTTTAGCACTTTCAAAGTAATTAGCGCTAAGCTTTCACTGACGACACGTACCAGATGGTGATTGAGAATAGAGCGATGACTTGTTCAATCAGCCACCATTTGTCTATAGCTATTAATTATCTCTAGCAGTTTACATTTAGTCACAAAGTTGATGTTTTTTTTGGGGGGGGAAAAGAATAAGGTCCTTATGTTCCTCATCAGTCTTGAGAAGTATTAAACGCTGAAATCAAAAAATGTCAACAAAGAATGTGCGATTTTAATGACTTGATCATTATCGGCCAGCGTAACTGTAAGAGGTAGAATTAGAAGAAAGCTCTGGCCCTTTGTCAACGCTCATTCAGTCTGTTTGGAATGTATGAACATCTTTACAACATTTCCAGATCAAGGTTTGAAGGTTTTTTTCTCTGGGTACAGTTCAGCGTTCACTTGTTTGAATTAAATTATTTATATTGGTCCTGATTCACAGCAACGCCTCCATCTGTTTGGTCCTGGGTCTAAGGTGGTTTATTAACTGATCTTCAAACGAATAATGCAGAGGCAGCTGTACTTGAAAGACAGTGGCCTTTCCCCTCTGATGCAAACTGCTACAAAACATTTTTGGCTGCGAAATGGACACTGTCATGATAACTGTCGAGTAAAATGACGCTTCTACAAAACCGGCACTGCATGATGGTAAACCTCACAGAGCAGACTGCCTGGTGACAAAGAGGAACTGCAGTGGCTATAAGATCCATACGGACATAATGGAGAGAGGAGGGGGAAGGGCAGGGTGTCATGTTTTTGATGATGCATGGAGCTCTGAAATAAGAGACAGTAAAAACTCAATAATCAAGGGACCTCTGCTCCCAAAATACATTCCTCAAATCGCTTCGTATCTCCAGAATCTCCCTAATCCTGGTTCCTGGCATGTGGTAATCCAGTTTCTCCCCTCACTACCTACCTCTAATAGTATCATTTCACTTTAATTATTCTGATAGAATTATACAGTGCAGTGGCTTTACTAGAAAGCCAGTTTCACACTGTCAGTTTAAAAAAAAAAAAAGAATTCAGGGATGGATATTTTCCAATGAATTTTTTGCTTTCCCAAGACGAAAACGTTTCAGATACTAAATTACTGGTAGCATTGCACATGTTCCGCCTCAGAACTTTCAATTAATTAGTCTTGTGTAGCCTAATCTTATTATCATGATTTCTTTTAACATTTTTTTTTTTACAATAGCTACCGTGATCAGCATATCCCAGCGAGAATATAAATGTGTGTTACGGTATAATATGGGAAAACAGGAAATGCTAGTCTCCCGAAAGGTTTGGTGAAGAAAAAACCCCCCCAAAAAAACAGAATAGCCATTTCCTCAGTTTTCACTTGTCCAGTTTGAATAAATATAGATCAATAATTATTTTTGATTAAACTCCCTGATACATTTTTACTTTTAACCAGAAGAGAGAGCATACTGTTTGTTGATATTTACAAACATGGATAACATCTGAATTTACCTTATTAATGAATATGGTTTAAAACATTCCTATATATTATGCACAAAATTGACCCCAGCAGTATGTTAACATCTAATTAGCAACTGTGAAGCAAAACAGTTAATCTTTGAACAATGCTGGTTTTTCTACACTATGGTTAACTCTTTAACTCCAACTAAAATGGTTGAAGAAGAAAAAAAAAACGTACAAGGTATGGTAAATAATGGTCAAAATGTATACAATTTGTCGTTGATATGTCAGATATATAACAGACAGCATACCGTGCAAAAAAGAAAGAAAGGAAGAAACAAACAGCAACAAAAAAACAAAGAAGAAATTTCCAGAGATATCACCATCTGTTTCATTCTGTAGAAAGGGCACATTTGAGCAGACCCCCTGCTATAGCACCATACAGCTGAAATGAAAGCAGTGGTCCTTTCTCTCAGGCTAAATAGTGCCCTTAATAAAAAACCTTAAACTTTAATGTGCATTCCATCCATATTTCTTTCATACTGCCAAAGGTGCGCCTCTCACAAAGACACAAAGCACCAGCTCGAGAGGAATATTATGATGAATGATTATGAACACAACCCGAAAACCAGCCTTCACACGCAACACAGTGGCAGCTCAATACATTAAATTGTTTTAATGAATTCAGCCCTCCACCCTTCCCCCTCTTTACCTTGCAGAATAATTTCACGGATCTCAACTTACTGTGACACTGTGAGGCTGTGTTGTTTTTCAGTTTGTGCAGAGTTTGCAACAACATCCTTGTTTGCCAAAAATAACCGTGTCCACAAATGGGTCATCCAAGGAAATCTGCATATTTACTGAACATGCTTACCTGGAGAATGTGCCATATCAGGAAAAAGTCGTGAAAGGATTGAAGCAAGCCTTTTTTACGCAATAAACAATGTATAACAATAAATTAAAAATAAATCTGAAAAAAAATCATGAATTGACATTACTGAGTATCAGTCAAAGAGGTAAATATTGTATTTAAGTAATAAAAAATAGATTTTTTGAGAAAAGAAAAACTAAAGCAAGGAGTATGTGGCAATTAAATTCATTTTTATAAAGTATGATGTATATTTACAAAATGTAATAAATCAAATTAAATTGTTTCCTTTATGAACATGCCAATAGACCCTCTTTGTATTTAATGGAAAATATCTGGGGAAAAAAGTTTGCAATCAATAATTCCAAAAAGGCCAGGCAGCTTTATGTGTTATGGCAAACATAGAAAGGGAATGCAGTGAAGGAAAAAAGTGTCATTACTTCAAAATGTCATATTAATTACTGCACAGTGTACATACAGACCACATGGTAGAATTCAGGCACTCCCTCACAGTAAAACTTTTCCAAAAAGAGCAGTAAGTAGCTTCATTCTGCTAAACATTGTGCTCTTATAGATAAACGTACACCTTTTAGATCCTTTTGGACATGTCGATCGCAGTTACATACTTTTGGCAAAATGATTAAGGAAAGTGAAGGGGGAAAAGGGAAGTAAATCAATAAGGATCACATGAAGACATCTGCTGTGTTTCTTTGAAACATGTTTCCCTTTATTGGCTTGGTGACGCTGATGAGAATTGCACATAAAAAATAAAATTCACAAGAAATTCATACAATAGGTAGAACCACAAAGGCATTGGTAAGGAGTTGGCAGAAGGCAACGTGGATAGGACACAAACAGACAACACAAATCCCCATGTATTGTCCTTCCAAAAGAAACATGATCACCCACAACGTTAAAGCAGTGCCATATTCCTCTGTATTTCACATTATTAAAAGGTCTGCCACGCAGTTCAAATTTAGAATCATCAGGAGTTATATTATATTGCTACTCTAGGCAATTTACAAAGCAGATTTTATATTACAATGATTAAAGCCACATCTACCAAATGGGACATGACACCATTACCCACGCTCTATACAGATAGAAGATATAAATATAGGTAAAGTTTTTCCCCCTTTTAATTTAACTGACTTTGTCTCTTGAAAATAAATGGTTTCATCTACACAGTCATACTTCTTGACAGCTGTTCTGTGAACAACAAGCTTTAATACAAAAGATTTTTCCACCTCCTCTGATATAAGCTGGTATTGTCATTACCTGGTTCTCTGTATAAATTGGACATTAACTGAACCAGAAATCACAAGGTTACCTTTTATGTCACTCTGATGGTGCCATGGTATCTGCACTTCACAGCTCAGTAAATGGAGACGGGCCAAAAATATACTGTACATTATTTTCTCAGTACAGTAGATAAGCATATAGGTATAGTTAGATATGAGTTTGGTTTGCTTTTTGGAGTTATGCTGACTTTGCTTACAAAGGCAAAGTACTGTTGAGTATACAAGTACCAAAGTTTACGTGTGACGTCTCTCTTTCTCTCTCTGACACACACTCACAAAACACATAATTTATTACTATTATTATTATTATTATTGTTATCATCTAGCCAAAGTCAGGAAAAGACACAATATTCTGTGCTAAGACCCAGGAGTAGACATTTTGTGAGCAGCTGGGTAATGAGTCTGGTCCAAAACGACACAACATTATGAGCTAAAATACAATTTTTGAAAAATAATTTATTGCTTCTTTTTAATGTTTTTTTTTTTTCTTTCATTATTCTTATTTATGTTTTTCAAACAATTCTTATTATGAAGAGTCAATAGTATATTATTATTCTTTTTTAAATTATTTATTAATTTTTTTTTACAACAAATACAAGATTTAAAAATCCAAGAAAAAAAATGTAAACCTTTGTTTGGCATTCACATAATCAAGCATGTGTGGAATAGTTACAGATTAGAATAGGTCAGTAAATTACCTGTGAAATCATTTTATTGCTTTATGATGATTTAATTATAAAAATGAGACATGACTTGGGATTTATTTTTTTTATAGTTGGGGACAGCAGGTTTTATTGAAAGAAATCAGATAAACTAGGAGCAGCATGTTTTATAAAGTTGAGTAATTATTTAAATCATTTGATTATTTCTGAAAGGCTTAGAAAATCTTTTCATGATAACATTAGTTCACTGTATACCCACCTTCCCCACTGATTTACCAAAATTAAATAATTGAATAAATAGTGTGCTACATACTCCATGTGTGATGGAGACTGTATAAATATTTTAATTCAAATAAATAGATAAATAGTGTTCAGAAAAAATAGGGTAAGTTAATGTTCTGTTTAACAGAAATGTCTGTTTTCCATAAAAGAGGTCTGAGAAAAACAAATCATTGGTGTACAGTGAGAATGTGTAATCTGACTAAAAAAAGGGATGGCTATAGATTGTTTTAGAATTAAGAAAAAAATGCAAAAGGAAGTTCTTATATATACAATCATGAAAAAACACGTTAAAAATGTATTTTACATTGGTTGTATAAGGAAAACACTGATTGAGAAACTTTAAAAACAGATAAAACTATACATGGGTAACAACATTTTTTTCACCAAAATAAACTTTAAAAAAGAAATCTGTTCAGGTGCTCCCCAAAAGAACAGCCCATCTTCATATGCATTTTTACAATCATAGCACGTCATCTAAACGTCATGTAGGTGTACAATATATTTTTTTAACGTCATTTTAACTACAACATTCTTAATTAAGAAAATTTCAGCATCATTTAAAAAGAAGGCTGCATTTTACAGTGCATAGCTGTAACAAATAAAGAACTTTGTCAGATATGTACACAAAATAAAAATACTCCATTTAATAATATCTGTAAATACGTGACTACATTTTTGCCAAAAAGTAGACAACAATCAATCTTGGACACCCATATATAGCCTTTCCCCCAATGCTTATTATTAATGTAACACCACATCCAAACATCAGATAAAAAAAAAATACAACAAACAAACAAACAAAAAAAAACAAAAAAAAAACTGAACAAGCTGCACGTTTTCACCAGTAAAAGAACTGCTAGTGTTTTCAAACAAGGAAGATTATCCATTAGACAGTACAGGGTAAAGCACACACAGAGTGAATGTGCGCAGTTGGGAAGAAAATCCCCATTCATAATGTCTTCTCCCTCCAGCTTTTCAGCAGCTATGTTCATGTAAACTTTGCTTTTATATATATTTTATATATATATAATATTTTTTCATACATAGAGTGTAAAACTTCTGGTAGTTAGTCTCGTAGTCAAAGGAACATCTGTGAGGTATAGCGAATCCCCTCTGTAGATGGCAGGTGTGACGCTGGTTACCTTCTCAGGCTGCGCTGGGCCTCCCGCAGCAAGCTGTCAAAATCCATGGAGTCATACTTGCTTTTGGTGGAGGCCGGATCAAAGTCATCAGAATGGGAGTCTGGAATTACACAAGAATGCAGGCATCAACAAAGGCACTCCCAATCCCTTTCCTTTCCCTAATTTTGCACTCAAGATTAAGACGAGAAATGGGAACACAATGTTTACATTTTTGGGCAAGAAAGTCACATTCAGATACTCAAGTGTTTGCAGGCTCTTGCCATGGAAAAAAACTTACAAGCTCTGATATCCCTTTGGACAGTTCGGATTACACTTGGACAGGTAAACACACTGTGGATTTAGACCTATGTAACCTTCTGATTAATACTGTGGATTACACTGATCTGATATGCACTATGGAAAAATGAACAATGTGACAAAACTGCCGTAGACCCCAACACGGGAGTAAAATGTATGACTAAGTAGCTACAGGTACCATTTTAATGACATGACAGCCAGTCTTGCTAATCCCTGATTGGATTACATTTCCACAGTACTTGAATGAATGCAAGGTTCTTCCATTTATCTTCTTTCAATACAATATAAAAGCTTCCTGACATTTTCCATTCAAGGTGAATGAAATGTTTACAATGCAACCATAAAGTGAAGAACGAGATGATGAAAATTTAAGATGAAAAAGAGTTATACTCCTCCAAATGCATTATTTATTTTCCTTCTATTCTAGTACTTGGAACAACACATTTTACACATTTTACATAATTCAAAGGTGTGGTAGGAAATAAAGCTTTTGATAACGGACAAATGACAAACTAGCAAATGTGAAGCATATATTTTGATTTGCGAGGCGATAATAAATAACAGTGTCTTATCTCCCCTGGAAGACAGCTGCACAAATGGGCCCCACGCAGACAACAGCACACTCAGAGAGCTTGAGAAATGGGAATGACCATGGCAGGCGGTAGATGCCAGGTGTGATCTAATACAATGGCCAAGGGGTGGATTGTGTCACACTGCGCACCTTGAGGGATGAAATATTCCCCAACACACCGCCAAGAACTAATGGACAGTGTCTTAGAAAACAAAAAAAGTGAGGTGGCGAGATTGAGAGGAGGAACTGAAGCCACCCTGGCGTGACATTATTCAACTTGCTGCCTCGAACGTGACTACCACCACCCCCTCTCCTTTTTTTTCTAAAACAGACAGTTCTGTTAAGGACAAGCACACTTTCAACATGAGTACTAAAATTCAGTTCACTCCCCACTTTGGATGAAAAGGCAAAAACTGAATATCTTTTCAGAGGAATTGCTTTATAAAGCCTTAAGGTTAATGGATGTGCCCCCTAAACACACATTTCAATTATCAATACATTATTTCTACAATTTCTACCTTTTGTTTCATTTTAACCTGATCCTGTGTGCTGCACTAGATTGCCCTCATTATTCCAAGAAAGGGTTCTTGTTTCCCTAGAGCAACCTGCTCTTCTGTCATTGAAATTGTCTTCCCAAATCCCTACAGCATCCGTTAATGACCTCACATTTTACAGACATAAATGTCAATTTGAAAATGGGCATTGGAAGTTTCCCCCTTTTAAACGTGTCAAATTATCTATCCAACTAAAATGCACAGCAATGCCTTCTTCACAGGCCTGATACTAACACATTAAAACACCATTGTCAGAACATATTATTCTTGCGCCAGCCCTCTTTTTAAAAATGAACTCACTGCATGTGAAAACCGTAGCCCTTTTTCTGGTTTTTATCATTGTCACTATATAGAGAAAATATTCAATCTACCCCATGCATTTAATTATTTAGAATACAGTGCAGCGCATTCTGAAATACAGCTTGTTATGATCCCTCTGTCACAACTTAGGGAAACAGCCCTATAAAAGATCATACTTTTCTCTCCAATTAGCCCAGGTCTAAACCGTTTTATATTATATGTGCTATATTCTGCAGAAGTGTATAGTGGTAGCTCTCAAACGCACATTTATAATGGGTTCCCACTTCCCTTAAAAATAAAAAAGCGCTGATTATAAGTCAATCAGACCTTAGCTGTCAGATATGTTTCACCCGCTCACTGACAGTAACACACTGCTAGGTGTCACAGCGAGATCTTGCTTCTATTCAACATCACAACAGCTGGCAACAGATGGAGACACACTTGGGAGGGACGGGCTGATGGGACTTGACCTTGGCCTCCATCCTAACATTCTTCATCTTTAACCATTTGGGAGCCTGTGCATGAAATATACATGCATGTGCAGTATACCATATCAAGTCATTTATGGATACGCTCCTGAAAGTCGTGCCCACTCTTCCCGTAGCACACTTATAGAATATTTATTCAGTACCAAAATACAGAGGCATGAAATGGATGACTCGGTCCTTTCCCAATGATACTCCTACATGGAGTAAATAATATATCTATTACTGGGATTAACACAATGGTGACCCCCTGAACTCCATTAGATTCTGCCCTTCAGTTGCCACAGACACTACAACTGTGAATAAAGCATAACACTTGGTAATTCTATTAGTTTTTTTAAATGTTTTATCTTTTTGTTAACATTAAAACTTATTTCCATTTACTCGCTCTCCTGCCGGCTCCATTTACTTATATTTACACAGTATACAATGTTGACTACCAGGCAAAAGGGAGCAAACAGGCTCTTACCCAAGTCTGTGTAATTTGACTTGCAAAACTGCTTTCTTCCACCAAAGCACAGCTCAAACTGAGGCTCGTTAGACCTGCGCAAGGTGTGTCCGTTCTCAAGAGCAGCAAAGGCGTCACAAGTGTAGCGGTAGGTGATGAAGCCAAAATTGTCCCTAGTTAAGAACAGATTAAAATAAATGCATCAGACCACATTCATGGGGCAACATCTCAAATTATCAAGGGCCATGCTTACACCCAGGACAAGCGAGTAAGGCATCAAGAAAACACCAAAACTAGACTAATATAAACTTGTACTTTTCTAGGGAAAAGACTGAAACCCCATGCCATTCCTTTCACTTGCAGACGGCTACAATAGTCCCATCGGAAGATTCCACCTCAGGTTAATTACCAGCCAGTCGTGAGAAATACATAAATAAAATGTTTCAGAATAACTGCTTTTTGTCTTGTACCATGGGGTACTACTGGGGTTTGAAGCCACCAAATTCCAGCACTTTGCCCTGAGCCTTACCCGTCATCTCTCAGGTTTACTGCGCACTCCTCGATTTCACCGAAGACTTCAAAGCGCCTCTTGAGCTCAGTTCGAGTGCTGTCGGATCGGAGTCTCCCCACATACACCACCCGTCTCTCCTCCTGGTAATTAAGAGCAAAGAAAAATTACAAAAGGAAGCACTCTCCATCACATTCCCCACTTCACTAGAGGCAGAACCACGCTCTCCTACCAGCACATTGACATGGACAGGCTACAAAAAGAATATGGCCAATAGGTACTTTAAATCCTTTCGCTTTTTCCCTTAAATTTAATAGATTAAGAGATTTCAAGAGAGAGAGAGAAAGAGTGTGAGAGAGAGAAAGAGTGTGAGAGAGAGAGAGGAAGAGAGGCCGCGAGAGCGAGAGAGATGTGGATGGGGGAGTTGTTAATTTCATGCGTGTACTTTAATACTTTTGCAACACAAGTGCAAATAAAACATATTTGAATCAATTGTAAATAAAGCACGGCTTTCCTGCACTCCCACCAACTCCCCTTATCCCGACCCCATGCCAGGAACTGCGGAGAAAGCCCATTGGCTCCCTTCATCTGATGGAACACGCAGAGATATTTCGCACAGAGTTAATCTGGAGTTCACAGCAGAAGGATCGGAATATTTTTCACCCCCTTCCTTTTCCCTCTATCCACCTCCTCACGCAGCGTACAACCGTCTGGATTTAACCTGACTATCTGAACCCAAGCAGGGGTGGGGGAGCATTGTGCCTCTCTTTGTTTGTCACAGGGCTTCCACAACAGCCTCAAGAAGCGAACAGGAGAAAAAATGCATACAAAACAAGGGGCTGTCAACCCCACCACCACCAACCACAGGAAAAGCAGCTAGAGGGAAGATACATTGTTTCTTGCACTGTATCAGGTGCAAAGGTCATCACCAGTAAAAGCTTCAATGCAATGGAAAACCCCGCTGCTTTTTCAAAGGATGCGACTACATCTGAGAACAATTGAATTTCGCCTTCTAATTATTTAACACAAAACATGCCTCTGGGTATTTTGTATTTTGTATCAGCAACATTATTTATTCATTCTTTCATTTATTGGCATAAGTTTACCGGGTTACTGTCATATTCTAATGGGTACCCTAAGGACGCAAATAGCTAGTACACAGAGGTTCAGTTAAAAGATGATATAAATACCACACACATACAGAACAGCATTCAACAACTCCCTCACATACAGATTGGTGGTTTGGTTGTTGATAAATGATAGATTGGACAGCATAAAGATGATATGAAAATGTAGATGTGCTGTTTGAGGCTTTCACACCCTGTTCTCAATAAACCTCTGCCGACAGTCTCGCTTTTCTGCCCGTAATTGTCTAGTCTGAAATTTATGCTTGCCAAGTCATGTGTATATTATTTGACGTGTGCATTTGTCAGTGAAGATATTGTGTTAGAAATGTCAGGGACAGGGAGGAGGGTTACTGGAAACTGATATTAATCCCAGTTCATTGTGTTTTCACAATAAATTGATTCTGAGATAGATAACCACGTAGCTCGCTATAAATATTCTTTACACCTCTCCTTTTCCTATCCAACCTTAACATTCTTTCCCCTAGTGAGACTAATATCATCCGACGCTGTTTCTAGACAGCCGCCCGCCCCCCAAAAATACAACGACCTGAAGATACGGAGGAAGCCAGCTTAGCTTGAGTGATTACGTGACTCACTTTGCATGTGTTCAGTCACCAAAAAGCAGGCTCACCCTCGGCAGAGATAACGCGTCGCACGCGAGAGCCACCGGCCGTGTTAACGCAGGGGCCGCTGAAAGTTCCCGGAGCACTATCGCACACTCACTATTGCTTTTTGCCTTTGCCTCTCCCTCTGCTCGGCCCTCTCGAACTCCCGCTTCTCGTAGTTGCGGCGGTGCTCCTCTCTCTTGAGACGCTCGTGCTGGTATTCTTCATAGCTGTCGTACCTGCAGAGGACAGGGTGCATTACGCAGCGTCCCTCGGCCTGTCCTTCCAGTGTACCCGTAGCGTACATCAGCCAACACCAAAGTCAACACATTTTTAGAATTGAACTGAAACAAATAAACACATTAATAAGGCCTTTTTTCCTCATCACGGAGGTTATGGCTCCCACAGGACAGGGTGGCAGAGAGCAGTTGGATTCAGGCAGCTGCCTCTGTCAGCACAACTTCACATGTCATTACTTTCTGCTTAGTGTGGAATTTACCAGAAAAAAAGTGCAACTTTCCTCAGAAAAGCTCTAGTCATTAAGCTGTGTGATTTTGCTTCTCTGAAATGATGTGACTCATCATTTCACCATCTCCTTAATTATTTGTTTTTGTGGGAAGGGGACTGCAATGCTTACGCGCGAGGCGCTGGGTGCTGCCTGATAGAGCTTGACATACATTTTAAAAACCAGCTGTGCGAAGCAGGCTAGCAGAAATAATATAGCCTTCAGAATGGAGGTATGTGGGTGTGTGGGAACACTGAGGAGCTCAACAGCTCCGGGGGCTCTTGACACTAGAAGTCTTGTGTTCTGGTGACTCATATGGTGTGTAGCTAGTGGCCAGGTTCGAAAGTTTGCAGAAGATGATGTAACGGGAATGCCTACACTGGTATGTCAATCAATAAATCAATCAATCAGATTTTATTTGTATAGCACATTTCATACAAGCGAATGTAACTCAAAATGCTTCACAACATTAAATCAAATACATAAAAAAGAAACAACTTATACTGAAAAGTCAGAGATCAGATCCAAGAGATAATCTCGTGCACATGCATCAGACTACATCTGTATAACACATTTCATGCAAGCGAATGTAAACAGTAGATTTACAGAAAAGCTAGACTAAACAGCCATGTTTTTATTTTCTGTTTAAACGTATCAACATTTTCTGTTGTCCTTATATCCTCTGGGAGGCAGTTCCGCCTGCTCGGACCATAGTGGCTAAAAGCGGCTCACAGCGCTCACAGGGTATGACGGTGCTCACCTTGGCCTGCGACTGAAGGGGGATCTGGAGTGAGATTTGGACTGTGTGTGTGGGCTTTTGGGAGCCCTGGACTTGCACGTGCTGGAGTCCACATACTGAGGAGACCTGTTCAAAACAAGGGCATAAACAGGGAGATATGCATTATGCATTAGTAATACTCACTAGCTAAAAAAAGCGAACTCATATTTATTTATCAGAAAAAGGTTAAGGAAAAAAGATACAATATAACAGGACATTATTGTGACTTACATCTGTTTAATACTGCAACACATTTCTTTACTTTATAGCAAGTAGTGGATAACTTTACCTGTCTGATTATAGCTAATGATACATTGCACTGACCACAATATTTTGAAAACCTTTTTCTGGTTGCATTTCCTTTGGTTGCTAGGTGACTGCTTTCACATTTTGTCGACCACAAAAAAAAGGTTCTTGAAGTCATAATATATGCATTAGCATAGTGCATCTTGGCAGAGAGGCATTGTATTTGACTCCATTATTCAGAGTTCTTTAAGACCAGTTGGGTAATTATAGAATAGATGGTGAAATTGAAGAGTAAAATAATAAAGCATCGAGCCGGAACAGAAGATTTGTGGTGGACAAGATTCCTCTGACACCCTGTTCGCCAGGGGTTCAAAGACAGAACCGGTTTACTGAAAATGTTTCCTTTTGCACTCTTGTCTCATTTCAAACCCAATTCTGTAAAGGTTTAGAGTCTCTCCACAGAAACACAATTTCTACACAGATGATTGGTTTCTGGAGCTGATTTTAGCTAGTGTGTGTGGGCGGACGGTAGCTGAACGGTGGACGGTGCGTGATGTGTTTCTGCTTGATTGACCTGCACTACAAAAAAAAAAAAAAAAGGAGAGATGAAAATCCAAACCCCTTGAACCGCTGCACTTTTAGTTCCCCATCGCATCTGCAAACACAGCCCTAATTAACCTCTTGGTGCTAAATAAACACACCCAGAAACAAGGCTCTCTGACTTAATGAGTGATGACTGAAATCTGCATAGAAATTAGAAGGGAACGAAGGTCCCCGAGCTGCTGAAATGTTGTCGCTCCGCGTTCGTGTCGGACGTGGCATCATGGGGATTTCCCACATTAAA
Source organism: Synaphobranchus kaupii (assembly GCA_029718625.1). Taxonomy (NCBI): domain Eukaryota; kingdom Metazoa; phylum Chordata; class Actinopteri; order Anguilliformes; family Synaphobranchidae; genus Synaphobranchus; species Synaphobranchus kaupii. The sequence goes on from CM056376.1 coordinate 103,145,302, forward strand.
TACACAGCCAAAACTGATGGAATTATCACAGATGTCCCAGAAATGAGGCAAATGTACTGCACGGTTGTGCGAGTGCGGTTACAAAGATGCAGCAGGGAACAGATAGCGTCCCTTTGTCATCTCGGCTTAGAATCCCTCAGTAATCCGCTCTGCCACACCAACCCCTCTTGGCAGAGAACCAGTTAATAAACCCTTTCCAAACAGTTCCCCCTTGCTATTATTTTTTTTAACACCCCCCCCCCCCCCCCCCCCCTCCCAAGCCCATTTTTCTCTGTTTTCCAATCAAAGGCAACAGTGTAAATATTGTCTTCCAACAGGCTGTGATGCTGTAACTGTCTTCAAAGGGGAGTGTGTCCAGGACTCCACACTCACTGGTCTGCCTTTCATCTCCCCAGACAGACGGCAGCGCTGATAAGCAAAACAACAGCTGCAGCTAGAAAAACGGCACCATCAAATATAGGTGCACAGAAATGGAAAGAGAAAGGGTGGGGGGGAGGAGGGGGGGGGGGGCATAAATAAAAAAAACTGAGAGGTACATCTCCAATTTCAATGCAAGGTAATAAAAGCTCTGGACGTGCAACGGTGCCAAGCTCTGGGCGCTGTTTCCTGATGTTTCTCATTCATTAGGAAATACGAGGGGAAACGCCACATAAATAGGATGCGTCTATTAAATTCCTAATTTCCAGGAGCAAATTAAGTCATGGCGGGGGACGGCCTCAGGGCCTTCTCTAAGCTCCTCACCTGGGCTCTGATGATTCTAATCACGCTCATTAGACTTCATTACGGCAGCTTAACCTTCTCCCCATTTTAAAAGGAAATGGGGCAGTGTGGGGAGGGCCCAGTCAGGCACGCTGGCCTGTTACTCTGTAAGTGCATGTATGTTGGTGAGAGGTGGGACTCAATCAACAGGGTGATACAGGAGAAGGCTCCTATTCCTAAAACTCCCCACCCCATAGATGAGCCTCAACTTGGTTCACAGCAACCAGTCCTTTTCCCCCTCTCTATAGACTGTATTTGAAAATCAATTCACCGTTTTCCATTCCGCACACGCAACAGATACAAGGCCTATTCTGAGATGTGTGGAGAGACTCGAGTGTCGCATCCCTTTAATTCTGAGACTCACGCTGACACTAGTCATGACGGCGAAGAAAGATGTTTACTTGCGAGATTTGACTCCTGCTGTGAGCAAGCTAAGCCAACCGCCTTTCATTCCACATTTAACTCCACTCTGGTTCAGCCTGCCATGATGGGGGGTCCCAACTCCCATGGCAAAGACGGCGGCCTTACCGTGAAGCAGAGCGGCTGCAGGGAGACCTGGAGCGGGAGTAGGGAGACCGCGAGTGAGAGCGCCGCCGGCGGAAAGATGCGGACCGGGACCTGGAGCGGGACTGGGACCTGGAGGCTGAGCTGGGCCAGTGGAAGCGCTGAGAGGAGGGGAAGATGGAGGCGGACGGAGGAGAGACGGAGCTCCGTGAGGGGGAGCAGCTGGACGGAGAGCAGGACGGGGAGCCCTGGAAGAGCAGGTCCAGGTGGGTCCCCTCCCAGGGGTAGAGGAAGCGCTCGTGCTCGTCCTCGCTCTCCTCCAGGACGCCCTCCAGGGGCAGGCCTGGGTGCACGTACCCCGGCAGCTTGCAGTAATACTCATCCCCAGAGTCACTCTCCTGGGGCGGAGGGGCCCCCGCCGGCTTCTCCTCGCTGTAAATGGCTTGCTTGGGGTGACCAAAGTGCTTGTTGAGTTCCGCCCTAATCTCTTGGTCGCGGAGCGGCTTCCTCCTGCCGGATTCGCCACCGCCGGGTGGCGACCTGGCCTGTGGAGCTTGACCCTGGTGCTGCCCGTCCCTATTCAGGGCAGGCTCGTGCTCCACAGAGGAAACGCCCTGCAACTGTCCCACCAAAGAGGAGAAGGAGGAGGAGGAGAAAGACGAAGAGGCAGAAAATGAGGAGGAACAAGGTGCAGTCGCGTCCCAGCATTCCACATGCCTGCCATCCAGACAGCCAAGCGAGAGCCCCAGGGAGAGGTGTCGTCTTGTGCTCATGAACTGGCAATAGTCGTGGTCGCCGAAAACGCGCGGGGCGGCGCGCTTGCCCTTGCACTCCTCCGGCCCCCCCAGAGGCAGGGCGGACACCTTGCTCAGCTGGGCATACAGCTCAGTCTGCTCAGGGCCCCTCTTCAGGGCACAGGAGGGGGGCTCGTCCAGGCGGGCTTTTTTCGCCAGGGTCGAGGAGGTGCATGAGGACAGCTTGGTTTTGATCGATGTTTTGAAATGATTCTCTTGACTGGCTTTGTGAGGAGGCGTGGTCGGTGGTGTCAGACCTGAGGAGCAATAAAACGGAATGGAATTATAATAATTTGCCCGCAGCCTGTTTACGGACAGTAGACACACAGGCCTGATTAAAATATTCACTTTCATTCCGCCTAATCCTGATCCGTATTTTATTGCAATCTTGACAGATTAATGTAATGCTCTGTGTAACTTAATATAGCGTGGTAGTACATGGCTGAGCTGCTACGCCCCTTCCTAACCTTGGCAAATCCCCGTGCATGAAAAATCGTGCATTAACCGCAGGCACAAAGATTGAGGCCCGTGGTCATGCTGGTATCGAAGAAAATGGCAGATCCTTCAGAAGGATAATATACACAGGACCCTGGCCAAAACACTCTCATAAAAAGAATCATTTACTCAGATTCCAAAAACCAGAGGACATTTCTTCTTCTCATGTCATTCTCCTCACTGAGTCCGGGTTACATTATTATAGCCAAGATAATCTGTAATATTGTTACATTAAATACAATGTGATATTAAGCTTGTAATGAAAACATACAGACTACTTGGCAACCCTCCTACCGTTGCTTCATGGATTCTCTACATATCTCCCTCATCCAGAACCTTGCCCATCCTGACAGATTTATATGCTGACAGATGGCAATTATATGCGAAGGCCTGAGAGCTGCTTCTTTATGGCATTGTTAATGCACTCACACAAACAACACACAAATTCTCTCCGGGATTTAATTCGGACCTCTTCTCAAAAGTTTAGCCTTTTCCCCTCTTTGCTTTTTTCCCCTCGTCTCTTTGAGTGCTGGCCTTTTGGTCAGAGACAACAAACAGCAGCCATTAGTGAGAATGTGCTGTCACATCGGGCGCACCAAGTCTGCTTTCTGGACACTTTCTGCAGCACTTCACAAGGGAAGGAGGGGGTACACCGAGACTGCAGTGCCCAGCGGGCTTCTGTGGCATTCTCGTGAGCCTGAGGACTGCGACTCTTATACACAGGTGTGGCACCTTCTCCAGGTTTTTTACTGCGCGTTACGCCTCGCTTTTTCCAGGCAGACAAACAAACAATCAGGTGCATTGCTCACACAGTAATATTTCAGCGGTAACCTGGCTCTGTTTTATTTATGATTACATTGATGAAACGAGCTGTAAAGGGAATGTGGAAAGGAGGGCGGGGTGGGGGGGCTGTTCTCCCAAGTAACTTCTGTTTTGCAACCGAAACACCATCTGTGCACACAGTGTACACAGGGTCATAAAGTAAGAGCTATTAATGTCTCTAAAATAAATCAGAATTTATAAATGTATGCATGTTTTTTTTTGTGTGAAAGCTGCCTATGACCGATGCACAAGCACAAACACAAATCAAATAGCTTTCAGGTCTTCAGTCTATTTGTAACTGCAAGGGGAGAAACCAATAACAACTTGCTAAAGCTTAAGGACCGATTTCCCAGAAATTGCTGCAGGCATACAAACAGGCATACTTAGGCACACTGACCCAGGTCTCATAATAGCATCGTTAAAGACACTGCAGAATACAGTAAATCTATTAAGCACACTGACACAACCAGAATGGATCCCCATTTGGAACGGTCTGAGTCAGGCTGCACCAGTTACGGCGCTACGGCCGGTATATAGGCGTGGCCGTTCTTCTGCCTGAATCACACACGTGGCTAATGCGATCCCCTGCCACAACACACAGCATGAAGCATGGCAGAGGGGGCAGGGCAGTGACCAGTTTGCTCTTTGATGATCTGTAAAATCTACAGAGATGGGCCTTTAGGAAACAGCCTACCCTGGCCTACTTGTCTAATAAAACCTGTTAAATTAATATCCTTAACTTTAGATATATATTCCTTCCCCTCGTCTCTTATTTGAAGTAGTCATTGTGGGTCTTCCTTTGTGTCAGACAAAATACTGAACACACAGTGAAAATATAGGACATAAAAGCTTCATGAAATTGTCTCTCAGAAATTAGTTTCATTTGAAGAGCAAGAACTGCACCTCAGCTGTTGATTAAAAAGATATCTGCTTAACCAGTAAAATATCCCACGAGAAAAAAAAAAAAATCAGACGGGACAAAAAAAAAACCTCCTTCTGGAAAATTCCATGTACTTTAGTTGTCACCCACATGGTAAAACATTAAAATAATATCTTCTCAAATTAAGCATAAATCCCTGAATGAAAATAAAAATTTAATAAAACCCCTCACAGGTCCCTCAAGAAATAGCAACTCACACAATGTTGACTTTAGTCTTTCCTAAATTTTAGACAGGGTAGTTATGGCACTGGAAAACTAATCCCTGAGTTGAAAGAGTCAATCTCCACGTGTTTTCCTACTAATGGCTTTTAGCAGTGTATAATCCTATAACACTTAGATAAGGGTGAGTGTCAGGGTATATCCTTATTAACTATGGATAGATCAGGGATTAAAAACAATGGGGTTTTAGTCTGATTCCTGCAAGTGGAACATTACCTCTTTACAGTATGTATTGGATTTTATTTCTGGCAAGGAGCCAAAACTGCTGGTAGAAGTTAAGGAAATATTAACAGATTCTGACTATACTTAAACCCTGACAAAGTGATGGCCTAGTTGACCTCACTGCCCTCGAGCCTCCCCCATCTGCACAAATACGCACACAATGTGCATCAGAACAAAGCACGCTCACAGACACACTGAAAGTCAGGGTGTGGGTGGGAACCCATGTCAGATCAGATAAAACCTTGAAGGACCATCAAGCACCTTCTGATTTCTGCATCCAAACTTCTCACAAAAGCCCATGACTATATTCAGCTAAACTCTTTAGACTACCTAACAAATAGTGCCTTAAGGCTTATGGCAGAGCGCGCTGCTTTGCAAAAGAATGACAGAAAATAGTCATATATATTTTGGGCTTCTTCTGGTGGCGCATGAATAATATGAAAATGCCCATTCACTATGAGCCATTACGAGTAAAAGGGCAGACATTTTGTTTTTATTGACCCGGAATGATTAATCACAGCTTGTGGGATACTGATATAATTACCAACATAATTCATGCAGAGAGAGAACTGCTGAAGCTCAGTGTTTTATAGCGTGAACTGCCACTCACTTCATTTAGGTTTAATTACCTTTGCCTATAGTCTTTCCCCTAATGAATAACTATATACTTTATTAATAATAATAATAATAATAATAATAATAATAATAATAACCACCACCTTTGGCACTGACCTAATTCATAAAATGGCACTGTTCACATAAATATCAACCTTTAAATTGGAAATTACCTTCATGTCTCTAATGAAATTAGCAGATTGTCTGAAAAGACGCAGATAATATCAGCAAACTGAATTACGTGGCAAAGCCAATTAAAACAATACTAATGCCACATCCATTTGCCTGTGATGTATCGGATAAGTGAACATCGCAGTCAAAGAGCATTAGCATCTAGACAAGACAATGGAAGAAGAAGATTGAGTTTGAGAAGAGTGACAAAGTTTCCAGGGAACTAGATGAAATTGGAGAGTATTCAATATAAGGGTACAAAAACATTAGCACAATGTTCCTTCACCTTGAACCCTGAACTTTTATAGAATTATTAAGCTGAAGGAAAAACCTGAAGTAGCACAGCCAATTAACCCTGAGAAGGGTATTTCACAGAGCTCCAATTTTACATTACACTAAAAACCGGTCTAGCAACAGCATCTGCCATTTTGAATATTTCCCAGTCATGAAGAAAATGGTAGAATTTCTGTAACAAAAAATATGTATTTATCTAAAACCAACATCTGCTTACCTGGAGTTCCAGATAGCTCCACACTCAATGTGCGTTCAATGGATTTGTTCTCAAATGGTGATCCCTTGTGGTCACTGAAACACAAAAATGAACCAGATTTGAGTACTGAGGGGAATGATGGTCTGACTTTTGAATGATTTTACAAATGGAATGAAGTTACAAAATGCCTCAGTTTTTCTTTTCTTGTCTCTTTGTCTGGTTTGTTTCCTTTTTCGATTTGGTGTCTAAAAATGTGGAAAAACTCTCTCACTTACTTTGGAGACTCTGGGGTCAAAGGAAGTGGCAAGGTGGTTGGTTTGGCTGTAGAACACAAAGGAGCATGGGTAATTATTTAACTAGATCACACTGAGCCACATAAGCTCCACGTCTACCGTACATATCAATCTCAGATTTGATCATTGACAGCAGTGTTTTCTCAAACCCAACCCCGTATGACTAGAATATTTTCCATAGTTCTTTGGGAAAAAATGGCTTCTAACTAGACTAGACCCCATTTTTGGTTTACAAATCACTGTTTGAGGCAGGATGAAGTAATGGCATATGCATTCTGATTCAGAGCTTTGCTTTTCCTGACTAACCGACTCACCCGAACAGGAAAAAAAAAAGCACAAACATTATGCCGCATGAAACCCGACTATAACACTTTAAAAGCAATTTTAACATGCAGAGAATGACAGCAGAGGAAGAAAGAACAGTCAAGGAAGCTTGTGCAGTTGCCTGAGGCTCTGATTATCTCCAACTGCAGCTAAGGAATGCCTTTCAGTTAAACAACTATGTCATTATAGCAGTGCTCGGCTGAAACTCCATATACAAACATTCAGCTTGATCTAGCCAGAAATTGGCTGACTTAAAAATGCCTTAATGTATCAAGACATAACATCCTCCTCCCTCCCCGCTAAATTTAATCTTGAGCTAGCGCTCGGTGCGAATTGAAAGTGTATCACTTCCCTGCAGCCTGTTTTTGAAAGTTGCTGTCTCCTGGAATAGAGGGTGCAGTTGGCTGACTGTTTTCAAAGTGACTGTTAGGTTCAGATTAGCATAGGGGGGTTAGTGCGGAGTCAGACTAAGGAAGCGGTTAAAGCGAGAGGGGGAGAAAAGAGAGGGCGGGGATGCAGCAGAGATTACCTAACAATGGAAGGACCCGGTCATCGGGGGGCTTGCAGAATGCCTGCCTGTGTGGGTGCTGCTCTTGTGTGACGGAGAGGTTGAGGTCTCCTACTGGAATTACAGAGTCTGGGAAGAGGGGGCTCTGGGGTGCCTGCGCCCACGGTATGGGGCTGCCCAACACATCTTCAGCAACATCGTCCCCGACACAACCAGCCTGCTCCACGCGGCCCTCTGGCCGCCCAAGGTTCAGCACCCTCCCTGGCTCACTATCGCTGTACCCCGCGGCCGCTATAGGAGCAGGGAGTTCCTGAGCGGACCACCTGACCTGTCTGTCGCCCCGGCGACCTGCCGCGCACATCTCTTTGCGATCTCTCTTGGTGGCCCACACTGGAGGCCTATTGCCTCTGGGGACAAAGGGGGCGGCTGCCCGGGAAATGCCCCCACTGGCGAGGGAGAGAACAGCTGGGTGTGGGTTACCCCGGCGATGGGCGGGCTTATGCTTGGACATCAGCAGCTGGCTGAGTAAAGGGTGCCCTGACTCCTCCCTTCTCTGGACGGTGGCTGTGGTGTGCGTATGCGTGTGTCTGGCCTCGCCCGGGCGCCCGCTAGCCGAAACGCCTCCCTCCTCACGGCAACGGCCACAGCTGCCTGACTGACCCATCTCTCTAGGAGGGAGAGAATAAGAATGCATGTACCTAATGAACCTAGCGGCTGCCAGGCGCCCCGCGTCCAGGGCAGGCTGCGGACCTGGCGGCCTTCCTTCTTCACTGGACGGCCTGCGCTCCAGTTTGAGGCGGGCATTGCCACGGCCGTTCCTATGGGCTGGGGGGATAGGAGCAGGTGCTGTGGGTTCAGACTGTCCCTCAGTGCCAGCCCCGTGAACGCACCCTCTCCACTTCCCAGCACCCACACCAGCCACACAACACCCGTCAGCAGCCCGGCTCTCACCTCGCAGGGTCTGCTGCGGCGGCTGTGTCTGCGGCGGGTGGGACAGCGACTGCGTCGGCTGCTGCTGCTGCTGCTGCGGTTGCTGCTGCTGCTGCGACAGGCAGGAGGGAGACGGCTTCTTCTTGGAAGAGGACGAGGAGGAGGAGGAGCAGGAGGAGGACAGAGAGGAGAAGGAGGAGGTGGAGGATGACGACGGCGAGGAGGAAGACGAGGAAGAGGAAGGACAAACACCTCCGCTTTTGTCTCTGCTGCTGCCGCCGCCGCCGCCGCCCCCCCCGGGCACTCTTGGGCTCGCTGGCTTTGGTGTGCGGGACGTCGTCGCTGGATGTGAGGTACTTGAGCAGCTCGGTACAGGGACGTCTCACAGGCCTGTTTTGTAGCGAACAGGCTCCCCTTGGTTTGCAGGTCCAGGGGTTCTCTGCCTGCGAGCGGGAGGGAACATCAGAGGGACTCAAACTCACTTTTAAATCAGGGGCTCGTCCTAAATAGGACAAACGTTACAATATGCAATCCTAGCAGAAGAGCGAAACTCATTTCGGTGTCCTCAAAATGCAGCCGTCTGTTTTTATTCATATTCACATATTTTGGGGGCTGCAATTTAATCCACTAGATTTTTTTCTTAAAATATAATTTTGTACTGTGTAAAATAATTTTGTTCTGATTTGCATCAGAATACAAATCAACCTCTAGTTCTGTGAGTACAAGCAACATTAATTTACAAGAGAAAAATAAGGATAAATTGATTCAAGCCAATTACCAGCTAATTCTTCATTTATTTAATTGTTAATTCTGTTCTCTTTTGACTTGTCCTGAAAAAAAATGTATGCAGCCAACCAATTCTATTCATTCTGCATCTTATCAGCTTAGCTGCACACAAGGAAACCACAAGTGCACAAACGACAAGAGTAATTGCTGTTTTGTGATGAGGTGGGGAATACCCTGTGGACTAAAGCTCTTCCTCCCCAGGCAATAGCCAATTACGCAGTGCCTCACGGGACCAAAGGCTACAGTCAGCACAGACCTCGCAGCTCCACTGCACTAACAATAAGTTCCTATGTGCCCCTATATGTCTGCAATGTAATCCGACATTATATATTTTTACTGTGATAGTTACAGTATAATACATTTTGGAATGTTCCAATTAAAGATCTTTTGTTTTGCCAAAAAAAAAAACAACCACTTAACAATCAGCTGCCTTACACTTCCACAGAAGGATAAATGTTAATGACACAATGATAAAATGGCTCTATTCGGTATTTCCCCTTTTATATTCAACAACTATTCCATCTCCTGAAACCAAACATCTGTGCAATTTGGGGACAGCAGTTAAGTTAATTTAACGGTTTGGTTCAAACCATCAGTCACAATACGCATAGGGGGGGAAGCCGTGTCCCTTTAGATGAGCGGTATATAAAAGCGGATAGAGCAGCAGCTAACGAGACACCAGCCCCGGCGTAATGCTTAGAAACCCAGCAGCAATCGCCTTGTTTTCTTCGTAAGATGGCACAAGGGAGAGACCAAGGGACCACACGTTTAATGCGCTCCAAGCATGTGACAGAAATTAAAGATACAAGCAAAACATTGAGGCCCACAGAAGCCTTACTTTTTATGTAAACACTACAACGGGGAGTTACCTTGACGACAGCAGGTGTTGGTCTGTTCCTGTGGTTGCTGGATGCATGGTTTTGTGTCTTGCCACCTGTGTATTGATTATAGCCGAGCTGTGAGTTAGCAGGTGCCAGCAGGAGTTTCTTCAGCTGCAAAGGCAAGACAGAGGAAGAGAGGGTTTATGCGTGAGGATGGGCATGCGTGTTCCACTAAGCGCCCTCAACCGCACTTAATTAAACCATCACGGAGAAGGGCTGATGGGCTTTTGTCTTTGTGCCGTCGGGGGTGTTGGGTAATTAGGTTTGTCTTATAATAAATAATAAAAAAACACAAACACAACCCATACAGTCTCAGATCTGCAATCTGTTCATCTTCTCTGCTGATGAGAACCTGACAAGAAACCCGCGTCTCCACAACCGGTGCGATTTCGCACACAGGTGAATCTGCACAACGCCCAATAACGATAATGTGGACGGACGTGCGGATTGGCTGCTATTATTCGCGGCCAACAGAGAGTAAAACACAACAAACAGTGAAAACGGAACACAGCAGTGCTGCACTCGAAGCCACTGCTGAAAAGGGAAAGGAGTGGCTTTACAGGGCTTTGTGGCAGTCCATACAGAGCGCAGATGTGCTGTTCTTTCAGTATCTTCACCCAGCACCGTTCCTGATCAAAGCACCCGCCCATGAAAAAAGAGATCCCTACTAACCATTACACTGAATCTTGATTTTCGGGGCATTTATCATAGTTTCACATATCTTTATCCCCGAAACGTTGCAGCATGTACATCCTGTGGTGAAATTAATACCTCGGTAATGCCAGTTCACCTCCACTTTTTCCCTTTCATCTTTGCGGCTTCGATCGACTCGCGGAGACGCAGAGACTGCCGGAGTTGAATCACCGCAGACCCTTCTCTGCAGCCCATTTGGGCACTAAGCACTAGAAATGCGTTATCTGGTATACCCGATGGACATGGGGTGGGGGTGTGGGGCTGGGGGGCGTTCATGCACTTATTCAGGCGCTGGTTATGAGGGGAAGGACTTACTAGAGACGGCTCCTCGGTTTCTGGGGTAGGGGGCGAGCCATCAGGTGTGGAGGGACAGCTTTGGTCGCTGGCATTGGTCACGTCCCCATCTGCCAGGGCCTCGAAGGAAGGCAATCCGTCCTCGTCCACCGGGATGCTGTCCAGGGTCTCTGTGAGCACTGCCAACAAGTTGGCCTCATTTTCATCGTCTATCTTCTTAGGGGGAAACGAAAAACAGGAACAAAAATAGGACAGTTTAGAGGAGTTGGGGCTTTTTCCCTTTTCTGCTTTTTCCGCTTGCTTGCTTGCTGAGTAACATGCTTTATTGTTAATACCAAATTCCTCTTATTTTTTTTTTTTTTCTTCTCAGAAAATATCTGCAGTGCTCTCTGCATGAGTCAGATCTGCCACTCATATATTAAGCATGCAGCTTACCGGACCAAAATAATATCTCCCCCTAGAAATCCATTAACAAGGCTGACATACAGCAAGTATCAGGGGGTGGGGGAATAAAACAATAGAGTAGAACTTGCTTCAGTCCCAAACTCTCCCTTTAGAACAGAGTGATCAGCTTGACAACAAGATGTTTGTGAGAAATCCTCAGATAAGCGGAATTACAGCCGTGCTAATTCTGAGGCATTTTTTAAAGTATCAGGCACCAAAGATAGTAACGTGGGAAGACATTGCCATTGCTTACAAAGCCTGGCGCGTATTTAGCCGCGGTGTCCTCTCGTTCATAGGGCAAAATAACAGGGAAATGCGCTTTAAGCAAAAGCTGCTCAGGGAGCAAAAGGGAGTGGCAATATTTCCCATACAAATACCCTTGGAACTGAAGGCAGAATAAGAAAAAGCCCTTCATTAGTCTGGGATGCTCCCAAGCACACCCAAAAAGAACAAATCCTGTCAGGCGCAGTATGGCTATGTATTCACATCGGCTGGTGATAGCGTGCAGTGATCGCCGAAATAAACGTGAACCGTCACATTAAAATGTGGCGCTCCACCGGATGTGACCAAGTCTCAAACGCTCATGGACATTCTTTCCGTTTGTTCCCAGCCAATTTATAATTTTAAGCAGGCCTACAGACCACCACAGTTACCTCTTCATGAGAGCAGCTTTTGAAATATAAAGATAGCGATTGTTTCTTTTTTTGTAGGGGAAGATCCCATTACAGATACAGTAATAAGCATTTGATTTGCTACTGACAATGTGGAAAATGCGAATTAGAGGTCTGCCAGGATGACATTTCTCATTTGGCTACACGCTTCCTCGCTAATGACTCAAAATGATAGAGAGAAACTTATTTCGGCGCAATACTAAAATGCCAAGTAGGGCAGCGTGGCACTGATGTTGAACAGTCTGCAGGATACGGTTTCCTACAAATTAGCATGCTGTTTAAACGCTAACAAAGAGTCCCAGATTGCCGCTGCGCGACCCTTGAGGCTACGCCATTCACAGATTCCCTGTAACTCACTCTATTAGCCCCTATTGCTGGATAGGTAGGTAATAGCAGAAATACCAGGAGCCTTTTCTAAAAACGACTAAGTGTTTCCCAGCTTGGATATTATAACAGCAATGATTTAGGCCCTTTCATTTAATGGCTAACCATCTGTTTAGTTTAAGCTAAAAAAATAAATAATTTCAAAGCCAAGACTTTGGACTGTTATTTTGTTCTTCATTTAAAACAAAACAAAAAAAAAAACAAACCTGTTAAGGTTGACAACCCCCATCCCGCTACCGTAAACGAAGAGCAGTTTTGATTGCAAACTCCAGCGGCCTTGAGGCAGAACCAGCGGCGAAAGGTCAAACGGAAAAGGTGCGCATCCCCCCCGCCCCCCCTTTCTCCCTCGCAGCCCGACCTTCAGACGGTAGAGGACCCGGAAGTTTCTGGGCCTGCTTTGGCGCTTTCCTCGTCGCGGCACTACGGTTTCATTAACGTAATGTGCAGCTGCCAGGTATCATCCTCCTCCCGTTCCCGAGGATCTGGGGAGAAGAGGCAGCACTCCATCCTTAAAGCCACAGAGGAGCAGTGGAAGAGGGGGTCATCCCCCGGCCCACTTACAGGGCGTGTCAGGAGTGTGCACACCCCCCGCAACGCTACGACGTCCAGGGGAGCCTGCCTTCACCCGCCCTCCCAGATCTAACGACTCCGCCATCTGAAGACTGCTCATACCACTCAATTAACTTCATCTCCCAGCCCAAAGCCTGACCCTCCTCCAGTAAACCTGGGCGATATTCCTGCTGAAACAAGCCGGTAAGAAATGTGTCCGAAGGGGGTAGGATCAGCATCCCATTCGAACACTGAAGTGTGCTTTATTGATTCAGGTAACAGCTGCTGAGAGGAAAAAGAAAGAAAGATGGTCTCTTTGAGCCCCCCCACCCCCGCCCCCCCCCCTCCCTCGCAGAATAGTTAATGGACCTCACAGAATTAAAGAGATCTTAACAATCCAGGGCTAATTGTGAGATCACAATATATTAACCTAATTCAATTCTAAAGGGTGCCATTCATGCTGTTTTACTCAAAATGGTTCAATTAGCCATAAAACATACTGGCAAGTGAGAGCAGCTCATTCCTTCTCCCCTTCCCTGCCTCCCTCTCTGGAGAAAGAAAGCGCACACTAGTCATTCATTATCAGGTGAGGCCTTTTGTTATCAGACAGGTTGTCTTTGAAATTGTCCTTGCTTTAACTCTTTTATGGAGTTCTATAGCACCATTGTGTTCCTTAGATATTATTCATAGCACAGATAACGGGGTTGTTTTTTTAATATGTACACTTTTGAACTCAAATTGCAAATTTAAATCTAGTATTAATTGCTTTTTGTGGAAAACTCAGAGCACCAGAGTTCAAATTTCAACTACGGTGTACAAACAACCTTTAGAGCAAGGGAGAAAAAAACATTTTCCAAAGCGTCACAGTAATAAACCCAGACACTAAATTACACAGACTGGACAGTCAATGCAGTCTGTGGGCACCATTAAAAAACACATTAAATCTAACTGAATTGTTTAAATGCTTTAAAAAAAAATACATTTAAAAAATCCAATCTCAACTGGGAAACACAAAATACAGAGCGGTACTGTATGCACTGATGTTTACATCCTGTCAAAAACTGCTAAATGAACACACGCACACAGCCAGAAAAAATAATCCTAATACTTTGATCAGAGCAATTCTTGGGTTAAATTCCTATCTTGGCTATTTAATTGCAGCGTTTTCATTTTCAGATTTCAAAGCTGTCCCTGGGATGAGGTTAACTGAGTGGGCAGGTTTCCTAATCACAGTGGCCTCAGAATTAGAGGCATGCCGCACCACAGCTGAACTCTATGGAGAAAACACATTAGATTTGATAAACAAATAATGTCATTCTGCGTTATTACCCAGGCCCCAGATTTCAGAGGAAATAAATCAAAGTCACTCGCAACAAAATGTTAGCTTTGCTGACACACTGAATGGTCACACAGGCACAGCATATGGCAAGGGGAGATGGCGGAGTAAATAGGGGAGACAAATCATGCAGCGTGCAGGGCGGACGGTCGTCCGGCACGAACGCAAAAAGCGAGGAATCACCACATTCAGAACCGTAAAGCTAGCAATCAATAATTATGTTAAGCTTCTTAGAGAGGCGTACGTGCAGCCACACTGTCAGTTGCACCATACATTATAAAGAGAAATACAAAACTGTCAAGTCCGCCAGCGCTCAACTGGACTAATAATGGACTTGCCTCCGGAGCAAGAGGCCAATCTCATTTTCTGTCCAGATAGGAGACTCGGGAGCGTCTCAAATTATTCAAATGCCAATGCCCCCCCCCCCCACCCCCCAACTCTCCCCACAATCCCCCCTCCCAATCCCAGCTTCCCTTCTCAGAGCTGAGCAGGCCGACACTTCAGAAAACACAATCGCTCAAGTTCATGCCAAGCCGTTCCTTACTTCGCGGATTAACTTTCCCTGACCCCGCAGAAAAGAAAACAACAGCCCCCCCCCCCCCCCCTCCCCCCCCCCCCCCCTCCCCCCCCCCCCCCCACCCACTGCCCCCCACCCCGCCAACAACAAGAATGACAACAGCAGCATTAGCTTTTGCAGAACCAGAGGCAGCAGGAGCAGAATTAGCCTTAGCAGAACCAGAGGTGGCAGCAGCAGCAGCAATGGCGTTAGCAGAACCAGAGGGAGCAGCAGAAGAATTAGCATTAGCAGAATCAGGGGCAGGAGCAGCAGTAGTATTAGCATTAGCAGAATCAAGGGCAGGAGCAGCAGCAGAATTAGCATTAGCAGAATCAGGGGCAGGAGCAGCAGCAGAATTTGCCTTAGCAGAATCAGGGGCAGGAGCAGCAGCAGAATTAGCCTTAGCAGAATCAGGGGCAGGGGCAGGAGCAGCATCAGCATTAGCAGAATCAGGGGCAGGAGCAGCAGCAGAATTAGCATTAGCAGAATCAGGGGCAGGAGCAGCAGCAGAATTTGCCTTAGCAGAATCAGGGGCAGGAGCAGCAGCAGAATTAGCATTAGCAGAATCAGGGGCAGGGGCAGGAGCAGCATCAGAATTAGCAGAATCAGGGGCAGGGGCAGGAGCAGCATCAGCATTAGCAGCCCTTCCCCACACCCGTGGCGTCCGTGCTCTGCGCGCTGTTCTCTGCACGGGCGTCCAGCGGTGAATTTCTGAGTGCACTGACATTCCAGATCTCTTCAGCCCGGCTTGCCGGCCCAAGATAAAGGGAGACAGAAGGAGACCTCCACAGTCTACTTAAATGCCAGTGCCTTTGGTGACCCGAGTTGCTGATTTCAGGCAATTTCACTCCGGCTGACTAATGCCACAACAGGACTTGTCACAGGCGCCTCTTCCAGTCGGGAGCGAGAGGGCGACATCACAACCGATCTGTGAGCGGCTAGAGAGAGCGAGCTGAGAAAAGAGCAAACAGACATCTGTCGCCTGGACTCCTCTACCTGGATCAGTGCACCTGAACTGAGATACATGGGCTTTTCCATGCGGGCTGGTTCACAATAAATCGACTAACAACTACATTCTGCATTATGTCTCAATTTGGCAGTTTGACTGATAGTGTGGAACACAGATAAAACTGCGACTGGCAGAGTTTAATTAACAGTCTGCTGATCAGCTGATCCGCTTGGGGATAAACTGAAGCTGCGGACCATCGGAAGTATCAGGGCTCACAGGGAAAAGCTTTCTCCAGCTCACCGGGGACAAGCCTACGCACGCTCCTCCCGTTTTACACGCAATTTGCAGGGCCTGTTCTACAGCTGACCTCTAAGGTCAGCACATAAATATGTTGTGATGTCCTGACTGCAGGCTTGGTCCCAGCTGCCACAATTAGGTCCCCACCTGACCTAACCAGGCAGGGGAAAAAAAGCCAGGCTGGCTAAATCTGCTGATGCTAACACCTGTAGGTGTGAGAGTGTTAAATAAGTTCTGAGTGTAACTTTCCAGCACAAATTTAGGAGCCAGCAGGCAGAGATATGCCTTGACAGCAGTACAGAATTATGTAAAGATCCAGTTCAAGAGCCTGCAGCTGTGGCACAGGCAGAGGAAGCACAAAAAGTGCTGTGAAAGTGTTTGATTTGTAGACTTGAGGTCTTCGCAAACTTGAAATGGCCACCCTGATGTAACCCAGAGAAGTGAGACTGTTTAAAAGGCAATTTTGTGAAACGGTGTCTCCACCCTCCTCTAGCGAGTTGAGAGGGAGAGGAACAGAAGGCCGAACTGCCCCCCGGGGCCAAAATTTGTCCACCCACCTTAGCTGACGACAAGTGGAGATCTCAAGCGAATGGAATTTGTCTAAAGGATTAGTCACAAGCGACTACAAAAGTGCCAAACCCAGGGGGACACTTCAAACCGCAGAAATAATGAGCGGAGTGAAAATAGTGCGTCGAGAACCTGTATCTAAGGCTGCTGAACACTGGGTTTGTTTTGGGCTTTTCCATGTGACAGATGCCTGGGGCTTCTTTAAATAGTAATTATGAAACATTACCCTGTTTGAGTTTACTTTGTGTCGTTTTTTTTGCATGGGCAAAGCCAGGTGAAGGTACAAAATGAACGCAACAGTATATATTAAAAGGGAACTGCTCATTTTGAGATTCGCCCTTTATATACATCAACAAGTCTAACAGATAAATATGGAAAAACACAGCCCTCATAGTGCGTGACTCTAAATGCTATGCAAATAGCTACTTGCTTAAGGAGGCATTAAAATAAATCTGTACTAGTAAGCACCCCTTTGAAAGAATTAAAATGCAGAGGAAGGGCATTCTAAATGGAGGGAAATGTAGCTTATTTTCATTTGTTTACTGAATAATGTCATGTATCCGCGCGCATGATTATCAAAGTATTGCCTTTAGTGTGGTAGGTATAAACAAATAAAAATTTGCTGGGAATAAAAAATGGCAATTTTTAGAGGTTTGCATGCATCTGAGAACAACACATTTGCTAAACTCCTAGCCGGGC
Source organism: Synaphobranchus kaupii (assembly GCA_029718625.1). Classification (NCBI taxonomy): domain Eukaryota; kingdom Metazoa; phylum Chordata; class Actinopteri; order Anguilliformes; family Synaphobranchidae; genus Synaphobranchus; species Synaphobranchus kaupii. The sequence goes on from CM056376.1 coordinate 103,162,494, forward strand.
ACTCAGTTAACCTCATGCCCAGTGGCCTTTCAGACACTACCGGACTCGTCAGACCTCAAAAGCTTTCCATCTGTCACGTCGAGTTCAGAAGGGGAGGATGCCGGTGTGAGTCGAGCAAAAGAAGATATCACTTAACGGGACAAAAGTGATAACACATTGTTATGCAGGAACCGGCCTATGGGGTTATGGACCCAATATCAAAAATTTATGGTAATTGAAACCACAGAATCTTTGGAAATGCAGTAAATTTGATTCAGTATCAAAAGGTCACGCTATTCAATTTACACTCAATGCTGAGTATAATATGGAGAATACACCTGAAAGCAAATGATCTTATCAGCATCCAGACCTCAGCACTTACAGACTACATAAAAGCTATTTGCTGATTACTAAATAAACGTATTACCTTTTACCTTGACATTTTTTGTTCTGGGTAGGATGCTACCGGAGTTAGGCACGTTGAGGCCTTGACTTTGCGAAAGGGATTACTTGACTAGATTTCATAGACCTTCTAATTGCATTTTTTTCAGATTGTGGCGCTCATTCCGTGCAGTAAATATGGCAAACATTTAAAAAAAAAATTTGTAGGCTGGCCCATTTGTACAGGACGACAGATATTTGTATCTTTTCAGAAGCTGAGAATGAAAAGATCAATGGAACTGTGCAGTGGAGTATTCCTCTTCAGCTTCAAACAAAGAATGGAGGATTGCATATGAAGGGGAGAAATTGCTTTTGGAAAAATCTAAACGCACGCACACATGAATAAAGAAACACATAGAGGGTATATTCCATCCGAGGCCACAGCATTTAGATTTATCTCCACCGCTTGCCTAAAGGTTGTGATATTGTCCTTCTGTCTCCATCAAGATGTCAATAAAGCTCTTTGTAAGCAACACAATGAATAATCATTAAACAAACATGCCACTGCCTTGCTCTCTCCATTTCAATTAGTTTACCCACTTTGAAAAGGAAGATTGCTCGTGTGATAATATAACAGCACGTTTCAGTGGTGGGATGCACTGAACTTTTCCATACGAGTAATTCTTGTTGTGCACTTAACATTCCAGTGGCATGTGCGTTTGAATTTAATTAGTGTCCCCTTTGAATAAAATATGTTACTGCCCACATAACTTCCTAGAAAAAGCTGTGCTAATAAGTTCTACCTATTAACATTCCTGAAACTCCTGAATATCAGAGTGCTTTAGGCAGGTGAGATAAAACTGATATGCACTTCATGCAACAATAACAAATTGTATTGGATGACAGTATGGTAATTATCTTACAGTACACACAAAAAGCAGACTGTAAAAACCTGCATACATTTTTGCAAAGATCTGATCAAGATTTAGTCTTGTGCAATTTATTTTAATGTACTGTATGAATATATGGAATTATTTCAAGGAATATACCGTACATCTACTTTTTCTTTTACCAGAGTAGAACATAGGAAGAATTTTTATCTTTGTTTGAAATGGTCACAAACTGGGCCATTGGGAGTCCTGATTGTGAATTGCAAAGCTAAGATATAAAGTAGTGGAATATTTGTCATCACAGTCGAACTTCAATTGTATAGCAAAAAAAATCCTGTTTGACAAAGCAGCTATTAGGGCAGTGCTCTATCACTAAGAAAGCCTATAAAATAGAGAAAGGAAGCGCGTAGCATATTTAAAATAGGACCAGCCAAATAAAAATAAATCCTGAGCATGGTGAAGTAGAAGTAATAAAAATATGAAGCATTCTGGGTAATACTTTAAAGACTGAGCAGTTTGCTCATAAGTCTGAGTATGGTCATTAATTTATTCATTTTTATCCGCACTGAGATAGTGACTCACATATAATAGTGTCCGAACCCGTGATAAATATCCTTTACTGTTGAGGGAAGAGGTGGATCACATGAGAGTGATACCGCTTCACATAGTATCATAGATTTTAATCTATTTTGCATGCATTTTAATCAAGCGGGATGCAGCAGAAGTTTTACACTGGTTGCATAAGGACAAATCATTCCTGGAATCCTCCATTTTAATTCCCACCCACAAGGAACTAAAAGCAGGAATGCTCTGTCCGCTTTTGCTTTCTCATAGAAAGGAAACAATCAGATGGCAGAGCTTATTGGCTTAGCTTGTCCAGCCAGGTTAAAGAGAAGTAGGCCTGAAAGGCTTTTAAAGCAGATTAGTCCCGGACTAAAAATAGCCAGCGCAGGAGAAAAGGCACTACTATGGCTAGCCATTCACCGCATGTAAACACCACAATCTGATCTTTTTATAAAGCGTGACGGCTCTGAGCGCAGCTCGAGGATGTGCTCGTGTCTGAGCTCGGGGGAGCGGGGGGGAGAATTACCGGAAGTGGTGCCTTCCCCAGCAAGTCAAAACACACCCCTGCACCCCAGCCCCTGCAGTCAGCACCATAGAAGGGAGGGAAATTCCTAACTAGTAAAAGATTTAACATTCATTCACCCCCCCATCCAAATAAAGGTGGAAACATGTTGATGTAAAGTACATCCCCAGCTCGTAAGCCCCTGACCACACTGAAATGGATCCTGGATCAGGGGTCATACTGTATATTTCATCCTAAATGTAGAGGGCAGTCTCGAACAGAAGAAAATCAGCTGACTCTCCCGTTTCAGCTTTCTGCTCCCATTTCAGTAGAAAGAACAGTGTGCCCCTGTGATAGAACTGAAAGCTTTATATAATTAGCCAAGGTACTCACTCGTCATTCACACACACACACACGCGCACGCGCACACACACGCGCACGCGCACACACACACGCACGCACGCACGCACACACGCACGCACACACACACACACACAGCTCTCCCTTGGAGTCCTGGCGCTAACAGAGAGGCTGTGGATTTGGCAGAGAGGCGATGTCTCCAGTATGATGTGGATAATGCAGCACATGCCTCGGCTCAGGTGGGCGTGATTACAAAGTACTGCGCCTCTAATCCTTGGCTCATTGAGAATCAGCAGCTTTCCACTTCAGGGACAGGCTGAAGAAAGCTAGCCAAGCAACAACCAGAAGATGTTAACTTGCTCTTTTCCAAACATGCCCTAGGGGGACCGTTTGCCGGCTGCAAGTGCTCTTTTTTTTTTTTTAACCGCCTCTCCCAGCCTACTCTTTTCTTAAACAGTGTCTGCAAGTGAATACATTTGTTTATGCCTCCTGGATTTAAAACTTTATAAAGCACCGTTTAAACGGGACAGACTGCCCTCAGAGCCAGGGAACATGCAGGGGAGCACTGGAGTGTTTCAAAGAAATAGAGTGACGGTCCTCGCCACGAAACGAAATTGACAGCCACTTGATGATAACACTGGGACTCCTGCAGTACACTTTATTGCTGAGGCTGAATATTAACACAGTTTTGTGTTTTGTTAGAGAGATTACTTATAAATAATATAATCTGATGAAACCGTGTAAATATATGCACTCACAAAGGCATAGCAATGAACGGCAATGTTTTTTAATGGCTCAAGAAAAAAATAATAAAAAAGATCTACAGCACGGTATGGAAATTCAGCCACCCTAGCTGAACTGGTATGTACTGGTGGCGAACTTTGAAATGTCAGCATAAATTTGGAAAATAAACATCAGCAGCACTCAGCATTGGTAGACGTTATCGGGGAACACATTTGATCACATGTTCAGGGTAAAAAGCAAAGACTAATCGATCTATAGTTCCATTACATTATGCTGAATGAGTAAGCATCGCATCTGCTGGCTAAATGATAAAATATGCCAGTGCAGAATGCTTTTCCCAACAGTGTGAACCCCCATAAGCCTCAGTCCCTTCAATAACTAATCATCCGGAACATCATCACATCCCTACTCACATAAACAGCTATTTCATGTACATTACGTTGTAAATTTGATAAACCCAGGCATCTGTCTTTCAATGATGTCTTTTGTTTTTCATTAATCTATCAATGGAGTCTATTGGCTTTATGACCTGGTTTCTATACTTAAAGTCTTTTCATGAAACAAGCAGTCATGGATTTTATTACCAACTTGTTAATATACTGTATGTATACGCGCGCGCGTGCGTGCGTGTGAGCGCTTGTCTGCGTGTGCATTTCCAACTGTGTACCATTTTGTTTATCTCATTATGAAGCCATTTTGTAGATTACTTTTCATTGAGCAAACAATTGTATGAGCAGATTAATGATGCAGACGTATTCTCTGAATTCCATTTATTCCTCTGAAAAACTGTTTCATGAAATGGTTGTCTTTTCAAAAAAAATAAAAAATCTGCGTAGAATCCTTGAATACAGAAGGAACACAGTCATATGGAGCCAAGTCTCCCTTTCCCCTAATGGTATGCTAATGAGGGACAATTTCCTTGGAACGCTAGCCACAAACCATGAATGTCTGTCAAAAAATGTGAAATATGGAGTGATCGCTTAAGGTTGGGGGGTACAGGCAGTGAACTGTTCTCAAGAAAGAGGAGAGAGGGGTGGCAATGAGGCACAGTCAACAAGCCCACGAGCCAACCAAAGTCCAGCATGTTCGCTGACATGTTTCACGGTGCTGTTGTTCTCCTTCACAGAAACCCTTGTGAATGTCTCAGATGTCAGTGCTTCTAATCACTTTCCTCTTAATGGCAAAACAACCTGTTCCCTCTTTCTTCTCTTTTAGCAACCGAATCAACCTCCTTACGCCTGACCTGCCAGCAAAACGCTGTCCTTTCACGCACTCCTTCCTTTCTCATTTGTGTTACTATGGAACACAGAGACAACTTGGTTTTGGCTTCTTTTTTTCCCTTTCGTGTTTTATTTATTTTTTCTTGGCAAAGAAAGGATTTCACGTGTCGGTAACCACATCAAAATAACAAACAAACTCACAAAGAAGGACCACAGCTTTATTTATCCTTCCGGGGGTTCTGTGATTCGGACCAGAAAGCATCTTGTCTCTCCATAATGTCTAAACAGGAAACACTGTCTGTTTCTCCGCCCTCCCTCCGGCAAGCAGGACCCAGAGTGACAGCTGGATCTGGGCTCCCAGGCGCTCCCCCTGGAGCGCTACACCCCACACGCTACCTCCCGCCACCACCTCTAGACTCCATTTTAGCGAATAGATAGGACTGATAAATCATGCTGAACTGGCACTGAAGGGCATCAGCCATCTAGTCACACAATCCCAGGCCTTTCTGCCTTCCCCTGATCATATCTGCCTCATCTGCTTGCCCAGGGCCACTTGTATTTTTTGGTAAGGGGAGGGAAAGGGTGGGGAAGGGGGGGGGGGGGGGGGGGGTTGGTCTGATGAGAAAGTGAAATAACAGGGGAAAAGAGTGCAGGCCTAAACACCATAAAGAACACCGCTTGCCTGGTCCTCCATTATCCACAGCTCCACAATAGCCTGGCAAAACACTGTTGACAGTTTCCACTGGGAGAGAGCACAAGGTTATGCCAACTTGTTTTAAACAAGAGGTGATCACTCATTAGTGCCTATGCTCAGTGACAGGGTGTTTCAGCAACCCCTGGAGGCCAATTCTAGAAGTGCGCAGAACAGCAACTGCTACCCATCTTCACCCTCAAGTGCACTTGAAAGCATATTTCTTTTTGGAGCCATGGTTATTGTGTGTTTGTTAATTTTTCATGGTTTATTAATACTGAATAAGTAGCAAAACAAGAATTAAAGGGGAAATTAATGTTATGAGCTTTCCATAGAATTCAGAAAAAACGGGTTATCCACAGATAAAATCACCATACTATCTCTTAATTGCTTGATAAATATAATATGTTACAATGTAAATAAATGTGAAGGTTTTTAAACACACTCCTAACAATGAACCCCTAAACTGCTGACACACCAGATCATGTAAGAAAAACATGAATTTTTGTTTCACACTAAACATGCATTGACCCCTGTAACTTTTGATCCACTGATCTAATATTTAACCCCCATAGAACTCCCAATTGTGTGATTTTCAGTTGCTACCTTAAGGAAATCAAATCTGCATGTATATTATGTTTTAGCAACACCAATAAATATCATTTTAAATGCACAATGATAGACTAAAGAATGGAATGACTTTGCTCTTAGATTATTATTATAATTTTTTGACAAACAATGCTATCACCTCAAGAAACCTTACAGCATCACTAAAAGAACCCATAAAAAATAGATGAAGTCTTCAAATGTTTGCTGACAATATTTCCTCACATGGGCGGCGGGCGATGATGCTACTGTAATGTTTTTGTAAGTCTGTGTTTCTGTCCAGGCCTCAAGCCACTCATTGGCTGCAGGCTGTATCACATTCAGACAGCAGAGTGGCAGTCAGCATGCTGTTCACACGAAGCCTGGGCTTTGACCTGCCGGTGCCCGCCGCTCCTCTGTCGGTCAGAAAATGGCCACGCGCACGTTGGGGAGGACAATATTCCCTTAATTACAATCAGAAAGACTTGCGTCTAAATGATGACGAAGTTGATTAGAAAGGGTTTGTTATTAAACCCCAAGACCCAAACTGTCATAGGGGAAATAAACGATTTTTAACACCCTTTTGAGTGGTCAAGAAACACCAATCCTATCTTTGACAAGGAATGGCAATGAACAACCTTTCTGAAATACAGGGCTTAATTGCTGATAGGCTTCATTTTGATGGACTTTGTTTCTGAAAAGTGACAGAATCAGAGGTGCCACAAGTTTAAAGTTTTACCTTCAAACACTTTGAAGATATTTCACAACATGACCTATTATCAAGGATATGTTCAGTTAATTGTACATATACTGTGCATATACTGATAACTGCACTTGATTCAGTTTGAGTGGCTTTAGATTTTGGAAGCCGCTGTTCAGAGAAGGAGACTTTGGGGCAAAAGGTCAAAGGTTGGCCTCATATCTCTGCTTTATCTCTGGCAGAAATATTCCCCTTTGTACTTTTGGAGATGAAAAGAACCTGTTTGTAAACTCGTTGCAATATGGATGTTATATGAGGTTGTTTATCAAACACCTGGAAAATTATTTATAAATATCGGTACTCTAATATTTATTACCCATTTTACAATAGGTAGATTATGAGTCCTTAATTTCACGTTGAAGATTATAGTATTTATTCCCAAAGCTGTGAGGAAAAAAAACAGAAAATAACTGCAAAAAATAATCTTGGCAACAACAACTGAAAAAACAGAAAAAAAATACTATTTTTATAAACGATAAGGCAAAGTTTATTAAAAGTTATCTTACCTCAAACAGGTTTGATGCTTCATTGCCGTACTGACTGGAAATGATTTCCGAATTGGTCACTGTACCACTTGAGTCCACCCAGAAAACTATCTGCATCCAGGTCACTGACATCTAATTCTGATAGGTCAAAGTTCTGGGAGGTCGGGGGGGCAGAGAGGCTGGTCTTCACCAACCAGGGCAGCACACTGTAGAGATAGAGCCAGAGAGACAAGGCAGTGTTAAAACACCACGATTAGACCATCACAATACAAGGGACAGAAAAGGTTGGGAGCCATTTAATGCATTTACTGCATAGGAAAAAGAAAATTGATAAACGTCTGGCTATTTTTTAAACAACATCCCTAACCCCCCCCCCCCCCCCCACCCCACCACACACACACACCTTTCATCTTTGTTTATTTTCTGCTGATGCTTATTTTGTCTACAGCCTCTCTGGCTCCCCATTGCCAAAGACACGTAGTTTGACTGTTGCTGCTTTTCCACCTAAGATTTATTCCACAAGTACATTTAAACAGTAATGATCTATTGCACATTCAGATACACCACTAATTCGTTATGCAAATTTTTGCAGCAGCCCCATTCTTCAGTGATATTGCAACTTGGGGGCCTGTCTGACATGCTGATTGGCTGCATGCCCTCAGTCTCATTCTCGCAAGACTCACCCCCTGACCCGCAAAAATCTAAGCAACAGTTGCGATCGCAAATTCCATTTTTTTTTTTTGCTCCCCACTTTTTTTTTCTGTTATTCCCGACTTTCCTTATGGTGCCGGACTACACATTGCTAAATGCTGCCTGTTGACATTTTGTTTTTCTCTGCCTGTGTTTGTGTATGTCTGTCCAACAGCTGTTCTACTGCTCTCAAGATGCAAATGACTGGCTTCATCGAACTGCATTCAAGGTATCTGTGGATTTCAAAGCTGTCAGCCAGACAGGGATGTAAACTTTATGACACGATGCTGACAGAAACACTCTCAATGCAAACAAGTTCCTGGAACAGTTCTGTAAACCCACATTACTTATTCAGCTGCCAAGATGTTACAAATGTTAATTGCTTTAGCAGCTATGCTTGCAGCAAGGTTACTTTGTTCTTTTAACATTTTTATCTGAAACATATATTCTACATTTCCAGGCACAATGGCAGTTTAAAGGTAAACAGTGGTATTTAGCTGAAATGAGCAAAATGGGTGTAATATAAATAGCAGGAGCTGGTAAATGGCTCAGTTAGTAAAATTTGACAGAATATCTCTCCGGAACATGAATGTTTAAGGACAGCTCCACTGAAACACATACTTAGTGAATGATGACTTCACACATCACATGTGATAAATTATTTTGGGTACCACAATTCCAGGCACAAAGCCAACTGTGCACCATTCAAGAGGTGCACTTAGACGAGGGGTGTCCAATCTTATCTTAAAGGGCCTATTTAGGTGCAGGTTTTTGTTTTAGCCCAGCACAAAGACACCCGATTCTCCTTATCAAGATCTTGATTGAAGACCATGATTAGTTAGTTGAATCAGGTGTCGTAGTACTGGGCTAAAACAAAAACCTGCACCCACACTGGCCCTATTTGGATAAGACTGGACACCCCCTGACTTAGACAGTGGACTTGCACAGCATACAGGACTTTTTCTGGGACAAGAGAAAATCAGGATGGTATGTGATGATGTTAAAGTGTCGTAGCAACATAGTAAACAGGAAATTAAGAAGCACTGCTACAAGCAATTGAGGAAATGTGAAATGCAGCAGTCATCGCACCCATATAATGGTCTCCACGGCATGTTTTGTGGACATTATTTGGAATGAATAAAATTCACTTCTTTTTGGGTCATTTGATAAGGCAATATTTTCCAATGGAAGGCAGAGGCCCCTGATCCACAGAGATGAACTGCAAGTTCAAGTCAGGGCAACGAGGAATGATACACCATGCCAAGTGGGTGGGGAAAAAAGGTCCAGCACACATGTCACAGTTGATCTGCACTCTGATTGCACTCTTGAAATGAGAGCCTGTATTTACTACAAAATAAATATAAAATACCACCATACGGTGTGAAAAGATAGATATTATCATTGCGTATGCCCCTCTGCATGAAGGTCTTCTTTGTTATATATATATATATATATATATACACACACACACACACCACACACACATCAGGATAATTTCATATTTTTTTTTCTCAAAAGGCACATTTCCTTTCAATCTGCTCATCCCTTTCCTAGGATGCGAATGAGAGTGTGGCTAGACAGGCAAAAATAGTGGCAGGTAGTGCATTTGCTATCCAAACTGATTTATACCCAGGGAACACATAAAACCACCTGCTACTACAGCTATGTTGAGATGATTAAGATGACGGAGTTTTTGAAGCAATTCATGTATTGTTTGGGGCTTTGATAATCACTGTGATTTAGGTTTTTGATGTGGGGCGCTGTTTAAAGATGGACATTTCAACAAAACACAGCGGATTCTAGAACAGGATATTGCTTAACATTTGTTAAGTGTTGTACTAATGTGAAGACATCAACGCAGTATTGTAGACATATTTTAAAATTTGTATAGTCAAAAATAAAACCAGATTTTCCGAGAAACGTGATTTAAGACGTCTCAGACCTCAAATTCTAGTAATACTCTGAGATTAACCAAGAAAATCCGAGTGTTAGTAGTCCATAAAGCATTGTCCGAGCCCGTGCAAAACCTACGCTAAAATACAACAATCTATCCTGCATCAACATCATGACAGCTAGGACTATATATATCATAGTCTCAGAAATTTAATTTGGATTACATTCGTAGGCAAAGCAATAGCGACCGAAATATGAAAGCACAAGTCGTTATCTCCTTATCGACCACCTACTTGGTTTAAAAAGCGCTGATCTTAAGGAAGCTGGCTATTTACATGGAACGAATCGCCCAGGGAAGTGTTGTAGAGATGATGCATTGCAATCTATTTTTAAACTGACAGGACTTGGTATACCACAGCATTTAGCTTCGTCGTACCTTTCTATTATTCCAAAATTCCGCGTTAACTCGTTTAATTTAGCGTGCAGTTATAATCGCGGATTCTGCACGGATTAAAACTAAACAATAAACTTCAACGAGGAAAACATCAAACACAGCTCTAGTTTACCCTGTCAGCAGAAATGCATACTGTGTAAGCAGTGGAAATCTTAATTTAGTCATAACAAGCTTAATGATTGAATTGCGACGTTTTACTATTACCCACCCAAAAAGGTTTGCACAGACGTTCTGGGTCGCTGACGGGTACCCTAAAAGATGCGCTTCTGATACTGTATTTCACTGTTTGAGGAGACCTGCATTTCTCCATGCGCCGTCTGTTTAATAGTCTTATTCTATCTGAATAAGAAATCTACCATACGACAGATCGTCGCAGGGTGAGACAAAAGTTGTACTCTACAGGAATAGACGAATAAATTATTCCCGCATTCCACCACCGCCAGTGTCAAATGAATTATAGGCTACTTCGCGATCACCTACAAGTCACATCAACGAATAAGGACTCGGAACGATTTCCAAATGCATGTAAACACACTTTTCAATTGCAAGACATCGTGCAGTCACAGTCACAGCAGCAAACTCGCAAGCCTACTAGCTACAGCATCACTGTAATTTATAAGACAGTGAGTTTACCATGCCATAACAAAGTAGGCTACATAATAGTAATAATAGCAATAATAAAGGGAAATTACTTTTCACACTTCAATATCCTTATATTCTTTTGCTTTATATTCCCCCCGTATCGTGCGCAAACACATTTAAAGCTCCAACAACGAAGACCCCTTTTCTCCTAACGGAATAGGCTATAGGCTACTATTAGATGTTCAGGGTGGCCCAGGTTCCCTCAAATTGTTCCAACACCCAAAAACAGTTGATAATGAGTTCATTTTTATAGCTCACCTCGAATTCTCGCCACACAGAATCCTGATTACACCTGTCCCACGCCATTCAGCCACTGAATGACGCACAAAAATAAAAATCAAGCAAAAGAAATCCACTGGCTCTTCAGCTGTTTTCACACAGGGAACTGCCCCCTTACTGAGAATGAACTGAGGGCACCTGTCTTACAACTGCTTGCCATCACATGACAAAGCTATTAAAAGTAGGCAGGGGAGTGACTCCCTCCAGTCCCCCTCCCCCACTACTCGCCAATGACGTACTGTCAAGCAGGCGGGGTTTGGCAAACGCATAGTAAATCTTTTCAACTATTAAATCTCTCAATCCTTGGAAACGTAGCGAAATTAAAGGCATGCCAGACGCTGTATACGTATATTATACCACGGATATGAAAAAGTAAAAAAATAAAAATAAACGTTAACTGGTTATATTTTAACAACAATAAAGTGTATAGCAAAAAGTGATACCGAATCTCAGCGAGTGTAGGCTACGAAGCGAAACGTTGCTATATAGCTAGTTTATTTGCGCGTGCATGCTCGCTTACGAACGTGTGCTCAGAGCCCCACTGCATAACGAAATATAGGTGGCTACATTTGAGAAAAGAAAATCATGATCACTTCCTTGGTGAATCTGTTGTCGATGTGCACTAACAATATGCAAACGATAGCTCTCTCTTGTGGGAAGCGAGTAGCCTATGTGTAGGGAAACGTGTATTTAAGCCACCATATGTTAAGACTGAATCGTTGCGATAAAGCAGATTTAACGCATATGCAAATATTTCTGGAAGGGATCAGTATCCTACTCGTGCATCTTTAAGTGAGCGCGTTTGGAAACGCCGCCTGCTCTCACAGCGTCGCTGGTGCGTAGGCTATAGTTTACGCACGAAATGTCATCACTGCTGTGATGTGTCAGAAGATTTAAGGAAGTATTTGATTATTTCCAGTGTCTTGTACTGCGATTATCCTACTTTCCAACGAGGAGGTATTGGTATCTGTATTGAATACAAAGGCTTTGGTTTACGTAGGCTACTAAATATTAGCTATATGACCGATGTTCCAAGGTGCTGGTTCATTGTTTTATTATTTGGGAATGGATTTTCCGTATGCTAAGTAGGCTACAGCAAGTAGAATTTTAGATTTAGCGAGTTAGTTTAGCTGTTAAGTTTCACAGCCAAAATGTATATAGTATAGTAGCCTATGTTGGAATAAACACTTCCATTCTAAGATACAAAACGAATATTAACCATGATATTAACCCTATCGTGATGTCAACGCTTACTGCGTGTTTTAAAACAAACTGCTCTCATTTGGTTTGATTTATTTCGGACCTGTACTTGTACCTGTACTTAAAGACGACATCACGCAGCATATGCCAAAGTATATGGTGTCAACACAACGTGTATACAAAATAAAGCCACAGCAAACAAAAACAAAAGGTTCGTGTGGACACTGAAAACTTCGGGTCAGCTGCGTGGCCATGAGCAGCCGCTCAGCATATGTTTCTGTGAGGATCCTATTAATATTGACACAATTAAGCTTACCACCAACATAATTTTAAAGATCTAAACGGAAAAATACTACTCGCCGAAATACAGTACCTATGATTTAACTTGCTACCACAAACTTAAGGCATTAACGTCCTTAAAAAATCACCGTGAAATTAGCCTACACATATTTAACATTCGCATTGAAATTACTGTAATGGTTGAATAGAATTACATTAGTTTGTGCGTAGTGCTTTTGTTATTAATTTTGCCGAATTGAGTGACAGGTATGTGTCAATTTCAATAGGCTCAAGGTTGTACAATATATCTAAAATTTTGTTAGACTGGGCTGTATTTCATTTTAAGCGCCGTCTATTAAGTTCATGTGAGCATGTGTTCAGCAATAGTCTCCTAAAATTAGCAAGCCACATACCTATAATTAAATGCTTAATTGTACAGAATCTCGTAAACGAATAACAGATCCACTGGATGGGATTTGTACAGTACACATTAAAGGGATATCTGCTTATTACCTGTGCGCCAAACATCTATCTGTCGGTGCATCTATGTATCTGTCTCCCTACAAGCGAGCAAGACGCTAACATTATGCCCAGAAGCCAGACCTTATCTAAATGTATGAAGGCAGGCAGGTGGTATGAAATGCCCTCGTGCTGTTTTCATGAGGCGGATGGACCACTGCCTCAGTTGTTGCTGGAGGAGGAGCTGTAAAATGACAAAATCTGATCTGCTGTACCTCTCAAAGCATGCGTGAATATAACCAAACGGGTAGCTCACTTATACAACAGGGATCTGCGGCACAAGCTGGCAAACTGAAATTGCTTTGCGACACATTCCACCCTAGATGACTCATACTGAAGCCTGACTAGAACCAAAATTAGAGAAAAGTGTTTTTTTTAAAAATAATAAAATACGGTTTAATTGCATTCTTGGATGTTATACAATACATTTAATGTGAACGTATTTATTAACATGAAACACATCTATTTGAAGCCGGATTTAAGGTGAGTAACAGAAAGCTTACCCTGGAATTTGATCGCATCTGTTTCCACATTCATACGCACAGTTGACCTCAAGGCCAGTGTTTCAAGCTGTCCCCGATAAAGGTACCGCGACATCAAATGATGTACACACACTCTGGATCAGAGAGTTATGAAGGAGTGCGTTCTCCTATCTGCTTGGCCAGACTTGCTTAGTGTGATGGCTTCCATTAATGTGGAGCTGCAACCTTGAACATGCCAGATATGGGGAATCAGAAGATTGCATCTGTGTTCTGAGTACCCAACATGATGCCAAAGCCTGAATTCCCAAGACTGCTTAGGGAATAGCTACAGGTGGAATCTAATGTCAATCTTAACAATCTTATGAATGCTCACCGGATGTTTCACTTGTAACTAATCTATTTTTAAGCACAATGAACATAAATGGCAGGAAATTCTCTCTAGTTGCAAATCCATTTTTTAACCTCACACTCTGATCTGGTTATACACATAGTTTAAAGTCAGAGATATATTATAGCCTAGTTCTTCCAGTTGGCTGTAACATATACTGTACTGTACAATGTTATTTAAGTGCAGACAGCCAAAATTATGGCACCCCCTTGGCGAAGAAAGCTTCCAACTACCACAGGGGATATTCCAAAAGAGTTTATGCTATGCATTTATCAAAGAATAAAAGAGCAAATTTTTGGTAAGAGCGGGAAGTGGACCATGGCACCGTGACACGTACGTCCATAAATAGCCACAAGATGAGGACTTCCTATTGTGATGTGGCTATTTACAGAACCTTCTTTCCAAGTCCCCGCTCCAGAATTTACCCGGCTCTGGCTCATTTATCCTTCAGTATGCATATTGCCCCTTTGTGGCTACCTATAAAAAAGAAGCCAAAAGAGTTTCCTTTTGTCTATGGCCACTATTAATGGAAGTGATACTACTGTCCTCTACTAAATTTAACAGTGAATAGTAGCAAAAAAGCAAATATGGGCAATAATAGCACAATAATAAACATTTTATATCAATATCAAGTCCATGTTTTAAAGAAATGGGATAGAGAAACATTTGATACAAACATCAAGAGGAGATATTAGTTTATCGAAAAAATAACAGGTATAAATATATAGTTATATACATGCCTATGTCTTCTTAATAATTTGTGTTAACACACAGTGGCTACCTTTCTAAATTGTGAAATATTTCTGGCTGAAAATATCCCTTTCTCCTCACATGTGGAATGCATAAATATGACAGAGAGGCAGATATATTTCCATGAGTGGAATAAAAAGTAATGCATGATGCATGAAGAACACATTGGGCGAATGTCTTGTGTGCGGGAACAAAATCCTTTGTTATCCGTATACTCAGCAGTGCAGTTTTGGGTCCAAAGAAAGAGAATCTCATAGCCAAGAGTCCAGCGCACATATTAGCACAAATGACACAATGAGGTTCGGAGTGTGTGAGGACTGAGCCTTGAAATTGAAAATAACGTCAGCCCTGCGCTCAGCCATGTAGCCCAGGAGGGGTCCCGCACAGCGGGCCCCATTCTCTTATTTTCGAATCAAGCATTGCAGCAGGCATGGGCCCCATACAGACAATAATATCATGGTTGTACAACAAAACAAGTTCAGTCTCCCTTTGCTCCTCCTCTGCTCTAAAGACAGTGTTTTTGACTGGTACTAACGCTCTTTAAAAACATCACTCTCTCATAAAAGATTAATCAGAAAGGAGTGGTTTGGGGAGAACAAAACTACGGTGACTGAACGGCAACGTGAACAGCATGCAATGCAGCCTCGCTACAGTAAAGAGCTATGATTATACTGACACTGGAGATAGTGTTTTCCTTTGTGTGTCTATACATTCACCATTGGAGTGGCTTGGAGCCGCTGATTTTGACCCAGAGACACAGCAATCAAGAGTTCGGTGACTAAAACGTCACACCTTGTCCAGTCCACCATCTCCAGAATCACCCGGTGTTCCTCTGATCCTCCCCCCGCTAAATTTGGACAGGAAATTGAATAATTGTCTTCCTGGGCTGCTGCGGTTATTGGATTCACAGAATAGAACACTGAACCTGACACTCTGAGAATGCGGCTGCTTGTCATATCAAACTACAAAGTGCTAATGTTGCCTGCTTCCTCATGAATGTGGATTGGCTTGGAAAAGCAGGGGAAAAAGAACTAGAGGGAAGTAGCAGGGGTACTTTGAAGCAGACAGTAGATGAAGATACACAGCCCTGTACTACACAATAGCCCAGTATTGGTTAACATGCCTGAAAGGCATTTTCCATGGTTTAATAAAAAATATTAGAGGAGAATGTGCCTGAATAGAACGTTGTATTAGAAAAGATAAATAAAAGATGCATCATCCACAACACTAACTGTAAGCCAAGCCAAATAAATAAACACAAGCTCTGTGCATTTTATTGAAAAAAAACTGTTTTTGAATAAGCTCGCTACTTATGTAGCCTCAGCAGTATCCAGCTACCAGACAAAAATGAGGTCAGCCGCTGTGCTGTGTGTCTGCTGTTTCTCGAAGCTAAACCAAAAACCATGTACTGTAACATATAGGTATAGTGTTCTCTGAGAATTATGCCTGGTGCCTTCTAGGAAAATTGTATAGCTGCATTGTCCCCAAAAAATTCCAAGACAGCTGTCTAATTATTCTGAGGAAAAAATGCTTTATTTCCCCAGTCTGGGTAAGGTGTTACCACAATGAAAATCCTTACGCTGTCATAAAAAATCATTGTATCATCACCTTTTTTTTTTCCCTTACAGAAAGCATTTCTTTTCATTACCCTAAAACAAGGGTGTACCGCTGGGGCAGGCTGGAAAAAGAGCAGGGACAACCGGGGAAGCGATGACGCAGTCAAATGCCATCTTTCACAGAGGTGTCCCACTGTCAGTGAGCTAAATTCACCTCAACGGCAGGGGGCCAGGAGGATGAAGAAATTGAGGGAAAAGGGTAAGGGGGGAGAGAGGGTGGAGGAGAGAGAGAGAGAGAGAGAGAGAGAGAGAGAGAGAGAGAGCAGGATCACCACTCTTCTCAGCTCACCCTTTGAATAAACTGGAGATGACAGACTGCTTCACCACCCCCATCTCTCATCTTCAGATAAATCAAGGAGCACACCAACTGTAGGGCAGCCCTCAGTGGGCCTGAGTCAGCCTTTCATTGGCCCAAAACAAGCCAGTCAGGCTCTGCCGTTATCGAGAAGCTAATCTTAATACATGGAACAGCAACTACTATTACACCCACAGAGTCTTCCCTCCATACCCCCCACCCCATGGTCTCATGCTCACAGGAAAGCCTTTGTCCTTCACATGGTCATTGATGCTCAAAATGATTATTATATTTTTAGGGAGACTCCTCTGCAATGAATCATCCTGTAATTAATCGAGCAAATGTTTGTGTCGTGGTGTTATTTGGGGCTGGAGCACTGAGGCCCATTACAAATAATGCAAAAAAATAAAATAAAATAGAAAATGACATGCTGTGTATCACTGTTTCCAGAGGACTTGCCTCACCATCCAGTCCGAGTGCCCTTTGATTACGACTGTTTACCACAGAGTCATTTGCATGATAATTTTGCGGTTTCCTCTGTCTGCTTCCCAGAGTGGCAGTTTGCATGTTTCCCATGGTTTGTCTTGCTGTGCACAAAACCCCCGGCCTTAGTAATAATTACCCCTGGCTTTCCCACACTGAACTGCGCTACGCCGCGCCACCCCTGCATTTACGCCGCCGGTGGCAGAAGATGCACAGCCATCTCATTGATTACAATATCAAAGCCACCTCTTGCCGGCCCCGTACGCTCGCTATTCCGACTGCGGAGCCGCAATCAGCGGCGGGCGTCGCCCGCCCCTCTCCCCGCTCACCGTGACCATTGGAATTCTTGTCAGCGCGGTAAACAGGATTAATCAGCACTGGCTACAAGCACTCTCATCCCGATGATGAGTGTAATTAAGGAGTAATTGGCAAATCATCTGTACATGAGGAAAAATGACAAGGTTGTCGGAGACCTATGCACGGGGGCCTCCTGTTCCTCCGGCGTCATCCTCTGCCACATGGTTCAGAGGGAGAGAGATCTGCCACGCCGTGCTGGATGCAGTCAAACGGGCCTTTTGGAAGTAAAGTAGAAAGAAAGGCAGGAGGGCCGTAATGTTTTTTGTTTGGGAGATGGATGCTGACTATGGCGGTCCAGTTTGGAGCACCTGTGGAGGGTCTTAAGAACACAAGAGCAGCGGAATGTTTGATGAGGACAACGGGCCATTCAACCCGTTTAAGCCTTCTCCTTCTGTTTATGTCACTGGAACAAGCAATCATCACTGAATATAAGCGAATGAACAAAGACTTTGGGTGTGTTGCCATGAACGACTTTCCAGCGCTACTGGAAGATCGTTCAGTATTCCGGGCGATTCTGAAATCGAATCGGACTTATTTTCTTGCGTACATATAAAAAGGAACAGCTCCTTCGCTGAAGTTATAATGGACTGGTGCTTGTTGCAAATGGAGAAAACTTTCCAGGGAGGGGGTCCACTGCGCACCAGCTGATAGCCTGAGATAGTGGCTGGGTAATTTGCTCTGTGTTCCCTATCACAGTGGAACCCAAGCCGCATGCTGAGGGAGAAAGGTGCACCATAATAGCAAAGCAAATGGTTCATAGAGATATCCCAGTTGTTTTCCATCACATCAATTTCACAGTCGCACTACCATTTTCTGTATGCCATACAGGAGGGGGTGGGGGTGGGAAGGGGGGGGGGGGGGGGGTTGGTTCGGTATCTGCCTGTCCTTCAATGAGGGAGGGGGCTCAGACAAAGTGGGTCAATGATATTCGGTCTATGTCAGGAGAACTGCCACAAAAGGAGCCCCATAAAGGCTTCTTCAATTTTGCATTTGGATTTAAGAGGCAAAGCTTTTGATTGTCGAATCCAAACAAGTGAGACGTAAATAGATATTACAACAGACCGGGGAGAAGGTCAGGCAAGATATTAACTAACCTGTAGAAGTTACAGCGAATAATGGCACTGCATGGTAATAAAATATAAGCACATATTTTTTATGCTCAAAATTCTCTTGTGACTTGCAATTTCTTTTGTATATGGAAACACTAACTTTACACCTTAACACAATGGAAAAATATCTTGTGGGAAGGAATGTTTTTCCTCTAAGCTTCGGTTAATTTTAGAAAGCTGACATTTTATCTTCTGGCATATCTTTCAAGCTGTGGCTCTATTCTATGGAATCAGCTCTTCTCCAAACGGTTATGTTTGACTGGCAGACCTTATCGCGGATTGCGCCCAAAGTTTTCCTTCAGAGGATTCCGCGAGTGTCGCAGTTATCTGCCAATCACATCTTCTCTAAAAACAAACCTGTTTATCCGAGCTTAATATCGCTATCTGCATTTCAGGTCTGCATTTAAGCATGTTTGCTAGATGGCAAATATTTAACCTGATCCGGTTTTATCTGCCTCTGAACCCCGTGGAAGCCCTTTCGATTTCTGCATCCCCCTCCATACAAAGGGTTGTGTGAAGTGAATGAATTACCTTTGCATGTTACTTTCATATAGAATCTCCGCATACATAATCATTTGCTATGACTGTTTTGATTCAAGACCTGCTCCTTTATAGCACTGTGAACTTTGCATCGACTTATGATAAATGACCATTGGGACAAATGACTACTGGGAATACAATTTCAGTAGTAATTGCAGTATATAGTATTGCATTCAAAGACAAACAAATCATTCCATAGAAATGGAGCGAACTCCATGTTCATGTGATAGAAGCAGAAACTAAGTAAGGAGCCATAATTCAGCATTACACAACTAATTTTACAATCTCAGGCAATATAATAAATGACAGTGAATTTTAATTGCTATTTCATTGTGGTGGGTTCCACTGCTTTTGTTTATTAAGCCCTGTTGAACCCCATATTAACAGAGTTAGGTTAATGATAGAGGTATTTTACTTAATAGCATTTTTATTACTCCTGGTATGTGTGCAGCAATTAATTAGTGTTCTGTGAATTAAGTTCGTTTTTATTACTGCCTACCAACGTAAGACATCATTACCAATTTTAAAAATCATTTATAAACTAAGGAGTCAGGTGGTGTGATGTTGGGGGAAAAATGAATATTCACCTCACTGTTCTCTTTCTAACGTGCACAAGCTTGCTCCTTGCAGGTTGTGTGACTGATGGGAACAGCTGCAAAACATTTACATTACTTCAGTATATTAATATTCTTTTTGAAATTACTTTTCTTGAGCATGTCTTGTTTTAAAAAGAGGTTGAAGCTGAACAAATGTCATGACGGAAACTGTTAATTCCAAACATATGTACTTAACTCCAAACATATTTACCTTTTGAAAGAGAGAAAGAGAGAGAGAGAAAGAGGCTCTATTTGAGACTTGAGAATAAACATAAAATAAAAGACGACATCCATGAAAGGATATAATCTTTTCAGCATGAATGTAAAGGCAATCTTTAATTTAAAAATGCAACCAATTTCTCTGAGAAAAAAGAAG
Source organism: Synaphobranchus kaupii (assembly GCA_029718625.1). Classification (NCBI taxonomy): domain Eukaryota; kingdom Metazoa; phylum Chordata; class Actinopteri; order Anguilliformes; family Synaphobranchidae; genus Synaphobranchus; species Synaphobranchus kaupii. Next base: position 103,182,603 of record CM056376.1, read on the forward strand.
TGCAAAGCAAGCAGAATTGATAGGGGACTATGGGCCTGATACTTTAGTGCATGGTAAAATGAGTAATCCCAGACTGTGCGCTATTTTAAGCCATATTCATTAGACCTGGTGCTTCAACACCGAAACAGTGGCATTTAGCGTGAACTGAAAGACACTGCATGTACTGTGGTGACTGTGCATTTTGATTCACTGTACATTCAGAGTTACACCTTTTTAGCTGAATATATTTGGGCATAGGCAATGGTTTACTTGCATAACGATAAGCGTTGCATTTTGATTACACTAGCAGAGCTATAATAGTATCATCGCACAAACCCATTTGCATACAGAGCAATAATGCTACATCAAATAACGTCACATTTATTTAACATGTAGCATGGCTGCATATTAAGTGATCTTGTAGAAAGTAAACAACCTGCCTTAAACCTCATTAATAGTTACTTGCATGTACAGTATGAAGTGAAAACACACTATGATGTAAAATGATATTGTAAAAGCCTTAGCTTGTCACCGCTTCTGATGTTGAGACTATGTGACATCTTCATTGGAACTTTCTGCATCTAATTTATCCCCATCCAACACTGCTGCCACTTCCAGTAAACCCTATTTCAAATACTTACAAAACCTGTGTCATTTTGTCAGTACCTACAGAACAATGAACGCCTGGTCGATACTTGGATAACTCCAAGGTGGTGCTCCGTTTCATGGGAGGAATCGAGAGTTGCAGTGTCTGATAACGCGTCTACAGCTGCTTAACTTGTGATTGACTACTCTCCGTTACATTATAAAGAAAGTTGACGTGAAATAAATCTTCAGTTGTCACGCTGTCTTCCCTGTTCTTTTATATTTATCAGCCTCTACATGCGAGCTAGTGTGATTTCACACTCTCCGCTTTCACATACTATTGGAACTGCCTCTCAGGTCTAATAAATGTGAAAAACTAATTGGGCTCAATGACATACACTTAGTGGTATGCACTTTTTAAACAAATGAAAAAATAACCATTTAAAATATAGGAAATCTGCGTCTCTGAAGCACATTTGAACGTGAATGGAGGTCTGTTTAAGTGCTTTTCATTCCCCGACGTAGATTAACAGCGGGGGAAACCTGCTCGTCAGACACTTCTGAAGAGGTATGAAAAACATAAAAGTGGACTAAACGCAAACATGGCCCAGAGGAAATAACATAATAACACAGTGAATATTAAAAGACCCTTCTGCCTGCTCATCTGTCAGCAGCTTCACTCCAGCAGTATCCATAACAGACTTGTCTGGAAAAATGCACATTAAGCAGAAAATTAGCCCCGTGTACTGCATGCTGTATTTCCTTCTCCGGAATTAGATGAAAGCACCCTACGCATGTTCCCTAAACTGGAGAATGCCACCACCAAATGACAAATTTTAAAATGACGTGCGCTAGACGCCAGACACAGGCTGGCGTTACAGCCTGCGCATCGTAATGACATTATGACCCCATTATTTGTGCTGCTAAGTGCTCGCTAAGCCTGTCATGTGAACGAAGCTTGCCTCATGATGCATTCCATGAATTGTATATTTAAATAGCAATGATAGGCCCATACCTTCCGCTGGATCAGGTTTTCATGTCAACCCTAGAGAGGAGCACACGTTTGTGTTTGTGCGTGTGTGTGTGCGTGTGTGTGTTTGTGCTTGTGTGTGTAGTTACCACAGTGAGGGGAGCTGTTTTGAGTAATAGAAAGCTTTGGTTGGCATGTCTGCATCCCTTGCATCACATGGCAGCCAGCTGGCTGGCATTTAGGTATTTCAGCCGCTGACAGTGTCAAAAAGAGAAGCAAACAGAGCTTCATCATATATAAATTGAGTTTGGCAAACTGCAATCATCATTAAAAATACACTAACACTGAACTCCTGCATTAATCTGCCTGCCGCATTTAGTGATTGTGGCCTTGTGTACAGTCTATAAAATGATGCCATTAAAACAGGCTATGGCTGTTAATGAATTTTGGACAGTGATCATTTGTAATTACATTTGCCTACCTCCATGACTGTCAAAACCAGCAGTATAAAAGCGGATATACTATTGAGCAAACATGCTTTGAATAAAAAAACTGTCATAAACGGGGAAAATGATCAAAAAATAAAATCTGAGATATTTTACTTGATGTTTTAATAGTGGGGTGTGTGTGTGTGTGTGTGTGTGTGTGCGTGCGTGCGTGCGTGTGTGCGTGCGTGCATGTGTGTGTGTGTGTGTGTGTGGAACGTTCACTCATATTTCACTGCACATGACATGGTGTTGAATGTGAGAGCTTATCACGAGTCATTATGTGCGTAATGATTTTAGCACTTTTTTGTTGTAACTCTTTTAACAAACCAAACCTGGTTGTCAGAGTGTTACAAATTCCAGCCCTGCAAATTGAAGGAGGGAAGCAGAGATAGACAGACAGAGTGAGAGAGAGAGAGAGAGAGAGAGAGAGAGAAATGTAAGGATGGAGATTGGACACATAGCGCAGGGCTTCCTTTCCCTGTGATAAAGCCTGACGTTTCCCTTTTCACAGTCCTTACAGAAGAAAAACGATCCGTGGCACCAGCACGGGAAGTGGCTCCCATTGGACCTTCCATTCGCATTGACCTGATATTTTTGTGGATTTTCAATTTGTTGTCTGTCACAAACTGAGCAGGGCATTACCTCATTCTGTTACATGCCCTTTCACAAACCCACTTGTAAACTCAGCTACACCGTCTAAAAATAATATAAGTAAGTAAATAAAACCCTTGAAAACCTATGAGCCTCTTCAGTTCCCCAAGCATGAACCATTGTAGCACATTCATACAGTACCATCGCTCATGCAACAATAATGTACACAGTAGCTTCGCTATTATTGTGATATGCTCCCAGTAAATTACATTGGATAATGGTGTTAACTGAATAAATATGAAATGATAAAAGGAATATTGACAGGCTGAAGGAAGGCAGCTTTGGCGTTTTTTTGTTGAGATTCTGCTTGGAGGGCAGTCTGCTTCTTAAATCCCAGAATCACATCTAGACCTTAAGCCAAGACTCCACCTGCTACAGGTGAACCTGGGGGAGGGGCATGACCACAACTGCATTATTGAGTTTTATCCCTAAAATATAAGATCTGACCATGTGATTCCAAATAAGGAGATGACCCCGCCTTCAATAGCAATGTTATCAATGGTAGGGGATACAGAGTGGTGCTTATCAATGCTGTGTAATTTTTTTGATGTAATATTTTAGAGAAATTTCAACTTGCTTCTTGCAGAAAAAAATGTTCCAGAAAATATCCTTTCTTTCCCATTACAGTGTCTAAGGCAGACACCCTTATTCCCATTACAGTGTCTAAGGCAGGCACCCTTATTCCCATTACAGTGTCTAAGGCAGACACCCTTATTCCCATTACAGTGTCTAAGGCAGACACCCTTATTCCCATTACAGTGTCTAAGGCAGACACCCTTATTCCCATTACAGTGTCTAAGGCAGACACCCTTATTCCCATTACAGTGTCTAAGGCAGACACCCTTATTCCCATTACAGTGTCTAAGGCAGACACCCTTATTCCCATTACAGTGTCTAAGGCAGACACCCTTATTCCCATTACAGTGTCTAAGGCAGACACCCTTATTCCCATTACAGTGTCTAAGGCAGACACCCTTATTCCCATTACAGTGTCTAAGGCAGACACCTTATTCCCATTACAGTGTCTAAGGCAGACATCCTTATTCCCATTACAGTGTCTAAGGCAGACACCCTTATTCCCATTACAGTGTCTAAGGCAGACACCCTTATTCCCATTACAGTGTCTAAGGCAGACACCCTTATTCCCATTACAGTGTCTAAGGCAGACACCCTTATTCCCATTACAGTGTCTAAGGCAGACACCCTTATTCCCATTACAGTGTCTAAGGCAGACACCCTTATTCCCATTACAGTGTCTAAGGCAGACACCCTTATTCCCATTACAGTGTCTAAGGCAGACACCCTTATTCCCATTACAGCGTCTAAGGCAGACACTCTTATTGCGCTTCACAGCTCTTATCAGAGACAAAATTGGGAAACGTGGTTCTTTTGGCTCTTGTTTTTTTTGTGTCATTGTTGACAAAGGCTTTTGAAAACAGGGCAGGTTTGCCCACACACAGTCAATTATCTGTCCAGTGTTTGACCACCATGACTGCCGGAGATCCTCGTGACTCACAAGACTTTGAAAGAGGCTGGGAATCAGCTCTGAACAAAAACCCAATTCAACAGAAGTGAAGAAACAGCACTTTTAAATAAAAAGAGGAGAGAACGCAATGAGGGGTGAGGAGGTGTAGATAAAGTTGAATCTTGCCTTCTTTTTTTTTTGTCCTATCATATAGCCACTCCTTTAACTGACTACAGCTGGAATTGTGTCTGTGGTGTTCCAATACCTTTTTGTACTGAGGTTAATTACTGGCGAGGCATGAGGAAATTACATTCTCAAAATAAAGCATTATGATTGGCTCTCTATTGGCTATTTTAAGTCTGCATGGTTTTCATATTAGATTGCTAGGAAACCGGATTTGCAGACTTGTCCAATATCAAGTAACCTCATTTAAAGTCCCTATTAAACTCAAATTCTGACATGCAAATTACCTTTCTCCCAAACATGATTTCCCCTCATGAAGATTAAGTTATCCCCTGCACTTGAGAGCGCAGGAATAACACAGCCAGCATTTCTTAATGGTAAAGAAGTGCACTGCTTTCTGCTATCATTTCCTGGGATATCTCGTGCATTTCGGTGAGGAATGTGTCCCAGGAAAACCACACTGGAAATTAGCATTTATAATCTGGAATGCAGTGAGGGGAAGGTGTCAGCAGATTCCTTTATTTCTGATTGAATTCAGAAAGTGAGACAGGCCACGAGCAGAACCCAAGACTAAATGAATTGTTAATTAACCTCAGTAGCTTCTCTACAACAGCAGCAATTTCAGACTCCATTGATGTTCCGAATATCGTGGCGCGGCGTTTAAAGGCAATTATTTTGTGTTTTCGCAGAATTCTATTTATTCCTACGTTCCACATGAGGTGGCAGACTGAGGCACAGAGTGCGTCTGTTGTGTTTACAGTCCGCTTGTTAATACCACACGTGTCAACACAAATAAACGTGAAAAACAGCTCCCTGGGCTAAGCATCATGACGATACACTTGAGGGACATTATTGTGTAGAACAGATCTCACTGAACAGAGCTGTGCTAATGGGCTTCCATGCATCATGTGTAGGTTAATGCCCCACCACTTCTCACTGCGGGCGTATTTAACAAACGCCGAAGCTGGAGCCACAGCAAGGGGCGACAGCTCGGGACACGCAAGAACGTATCTGCGGACAGACGTCTATCCTACAGATCACCCCCCTGCAGGCGACTCATAATGTCGTATTACACTTGGATACATTTCATTTGTTTAAAAAAGAAAATAAACTCGCCAACTCGCAAACTGTCATTCTTTGTTGAATATATCAAATATCGTGCATTGCAGTCCCTGGAAATGTGCCTGTGTTAATGTTGGTTTTCCTTTTCAAAACTTTAACACAAAAACTGAACGTAAGGGAGATTTAACATCTCTCATCTTTCATCCCCAACGCTTGCTTTCCAGAGCAGGATATTCCTGAACCTTAACCTCTGCCCATCTGGGGCCAGCAGCCTCTAAACATATGGTTTATAATATATGATTTCTGCACATTACGTTTCACAGTCTCCTATTGTACTTCTGCACTCTGAAGGGTGTCTGTGCTTAAGTGAAAGTCCAATAATATGCACAGGAGGCCATGCGCAGTCCTGTGGGGGGTGGGGGCAGGGGGGCTCGGCACTAACAGGGAAATGAAAAACCTATTTTCGCATACGAAACGTTCGGGGGCCAGTGGTGCTGGGGGAAAAAAGCATCTCACATGTCAGGTCCCGCAAGTCTCTCCCATCAGACTCAAAGCATCATTATTTGCACCTCAAATTGTTCATCTGGCCACACATCTGGTGTGTCCCAGCTCTTCTCTGCAGACATGAATGATTTATACTCGTGCCAATGAGTCAGGCAGGCAAGTATCAGGCAATAAGACCTCAAGGTTTCTCCCAGTTAACTTTGTAGGCATTGTGTACCTTGATCTGAATCGACTCACTCTGTTCAACTGCTGACAGTATTCAATAAACGTGAAGATTCTCCCAGCTTTGTTCTCACTGCACTGCTCTGCACTGCAGGGTATATTATTTCACTATATAACTGCGGTATTTATGTCAGCATGCCTGATTGAGTGTGTGTGCATCAACTCATATGTGTATTAAATTTAATATGACGTGAATATAATATTTAACCTGACATTATGCAGGAGCATATTTCCTTTCTTCTTCTGAATTTTTTGTTCTACACTGCTAAATAACAATTGCACAACTTCAAACGGCCCTCCACTCAACACAAAAGCGCCTTAATTTGTCCGTTTGAAAGGAGGGAAAAAATAGCATTGGACTGTTAGAAATATCCATGTTTGTGCTACCGCTGTGCCACCAATCAAGGCGTATACTGTAGGTAGCAAGAAAAACACACCTATCATAAAAGGTCAGTGGGGAGGCTCCATATTTCAAGCGTTGCGGTGGCCGGCTTCATGAGGGAGATGGGAATATGCTACTTGACTCACACCCTGGATTTCCTGCCACTGGTGCCACTGAGGCCCTCACCAAATATGTCTTGGCTAAATGCACCTGTATGTGGCTTTCACCCTAGACTGGGGTTTCTCAACCTGAGCTCTGGAAGACCCTTGTGCATGCTGCTTTTTGTTACAGCCAATATCTATACCCCCCCCCACCTTCCCCCTTTTACATTCATTTTCTTCAAATGATGTCATTTCAGTAACCAGACATCCACATCTTCCAGCAATTATGATCCCCATATATAATCGGTTTAAAAAAGTAGCAATCTTTTTGAAGCAATCACTTTCCATAGGACACTAGAGAAAATGAGAGCATTAGTTGATCTGACTGACTAAAAGTCCTGGGACATGAAAATGGGGCATTTGTTCTTCATGGCAAGAGTAGATATAAGACGTAATGCGGCTTAAGAGGGTAAGTCATCCCTCAACAGACATTAAGGGTCTGATTGAGAACAATTTACAGCTTGTTATAATTCAGAGGATATAACTGCGGTTGGAACGAAAGCCATACGCATCGCTCCCTGTATGAGAACCCCTGTCCTCGAGCACTGACTGCTGACCATTGGCCAGGGATTCAGGCGCCGTTTGTTCTCTGCTCTGCCGTTATCGCCGTACAGCGAAAGGGCTGTTAATTAGGCTTAATAGTCCAAAGGAACGGTTTTCGAGGTGCACAAATGAAGAGGCCTGGAGGAGGGGGCTCTAATACAGGGTACTGCCAGGGTTCTGTGGGGTGCCAGAGGCAGGTCGGGAAATGGCAGGGATAGGAGGCGAGGGCTTTGTAGTCGGCATATGCATAGTTCATGTTTATAACAATGTGGCAGTGCTATAAAACTTTACTATGCCAGCAGTCTCTCAGGCAATAATGGCGGGTAACAGACAGGGAGGCCAATCACCGCTATGTCACATACACTAATATAGCGCAGTCATTAATTATAAAAAAACAATATTTGAGAAATCCCTGTTACTTTCTGCTTTTTTTTAGTGAAGGCCCCACACTTTAAAGACAAGTGTTTAGGCTACTGGGTCTGGTGCACCAATCGAATATTCAAAATAAAAAAAATATGAATGATTACACGTTTAGACATGTTAATGTGTAACCAATTGATAGGTATTATTAACAATGAGAGAAAGATTAATTATGTACTATATGCAGGGAGTACATAGAGCATAATTTCAATGTATGAGAAATCTGCAGCACATCTCCATATATTTGCCAATTAAAGCCTAATTATTCTGAATGTATACATACATATAAGTAAAAAGAAAACATTACAGCTATTAAATTTGTTCAAATACCATTCAGATACAGAGCACATATAGATATTTTCTAAATGCATCTAAGGCATGCATATTATCAAGTATCTAAGATTCAAATAAATAGCAGCAAACTGCTGTCAAGGATTTGTTAATTGATGCAATCCTCCTGCCTTTTTAATCGCTTAAGCTTATCTAAATCTGTTTAATTCACTGATAGCAAAGCATTGATGTTTTTTCTTTTTTTCCCCAAGACACACACAAAAATCCCTGTTAAACCAAAACCTCCCTGTTTCAACATAGCAGTTTGTTTTGAAGCCTTCAGTGGAAATTATACATTCCCCTATAGACTTTATTTTCGGGCTGCATTATTTTCCTTTTTTACGCCATCAGGCAAATCATGCCCTGTGCCGTAATGTTATATCACATCTCTTGCAGTGTGCACAGCTTCACCTTTTGCTCAGTCTAAACCGAGATCTGCTGCTTTGCTCACACCTCAAAAGCCAAAAATAACATCACATTTTCTGTATTCTCGTGTTTGTCGCATTTCTATACCAACCATAAACAAAGAGGCAACAGGTAAACCTTACAGTACCCACTTTACAATAATTACCTAATCAAAAGAGAGCAGTGCTGAAACTGAGCCGATTAGATACAGTATGAAGAACTTGGTGCTGACACTTGAGTGGCAGTGATTGGGTTTTGAAAGCATCGGCAGCCTGCTATAGCCAGGTTTTTATAACATTGAGTCCCAGTCAGTGTGTCTCTCCAACAGCCATTATTCCTGTACTTAACTGTACTTCTGCAGTCCTCAGACAGCTCTTTCATGAAGGTCCGGATATGACGAAGGTTATTAAAGCCTGCCGAGAGAACACGACAGCGATCGCGTTGGTTTACATTAATTGTGACACTGGCAATTTTAGTTTAAAAAAAAAAAAGAACCATGAGGAAATTTGTTTTATACCAGAATAATAGGGGCAGGAGGACTCGTGCTTTCGAGGGGTTGAGAGAAGCTAATTAGACAAACAAAAAAAACATTCACACCTGCCCCCCCCGCGGCAACATACCATGTCATGTTGTATATCCTGTTGCATATTAACATAGCATGGCCTGTGGTTGGGGACTGCAATTTGCCAGGACAGTATGTATAACAGCCAAACTCAATACAGCTATCACTATCAGTCAAAACCTCAACGCTTACTTAAATTAGAAGTGGGAAATTAGAAAGCATAAGAAAATTACACTGAGTCTTTACTCACACTGGATAAATACACATCAGCAACAGCAGTGGACACTACATGGGACAATAGGAACATAATGACTAATTTAATTACTTTGTGCTGATGTGCTATTATATGTTTGATATGTCCCCTTGTTTCAGTGGGGGACTATGAAAGGCAAAGATAAAGCTTTCAGGAGGTCTTCGAGGTGATGTAGACTGGAGGCAGGGGTCCTAGATCTGGGGCCATATCTGATATCTTAGCTGAGAGACATGCCCAGGAAACTAGAGGAAATTGTCATGGTTAAACACATGGCTCTGATGTCCTGCAATACACAAGAAAGAGGACATGTGCATGTGTGTAAAGGATAAATGCTAAATGAAGCACCACATTTTGGAGATTACCATGCACCATAAAAGATGGCTTTTCCCCTCTGCTTTCATGAACAACACAACAACATATCGAAATATAAATATACGATATTCTGTAATTATTTTGCATGCGAACATCGCCTAACGCCTGCATGCATATCTGAAATAAATGCAGACGCAACAAGACCAACGTCAGCGAGTGACGAAGACTCTGGAAAGGGCTAAATCTGTGAAAATTGTAATCCCTGGTTTGCTGAAACCCTGGAATCCCCTGAAATAGATTAGGAGCTCACGGGCCAGCCTTCATAAGGCACCACATTTCCTCAAAGTCATGAAGCAGCACTTGCCTAATGTGCAAAGCTGTAACTTCTTGTAATTATCGTTTCCCATTTGGAAAATGATTCAATAAACACTGATCCACATTGCCTCATGCATACTGAGGATGGTATATGAAAAGCAAGGGGGCAGTTCAGTATAAATCGGTGGCAATCAAATGAGTGCATCGTTAAAAACTCAGTCTTGCTCTCGCATCTCATATCCCACAACAACAGGTTTTTATTTGCAGATTTATGTAAACCGGGAAGGACCTACATACCTTAATTTTGTTTGTATCTTGTGATATCTTTTGAAACGAGACCAAGTAATAAAAGCAAGAAAATAAGCTATCTGCATTTGCATATGGTTCCCACTGGAACACAGAATCCTTCATGGTGCCTGAGTACACCAACATATTAAAACAAATCCTAAACAGTGTTTATATATGTAGCAAGGGGATATATGCACACTAAGTCAATAAAGCAAAATGAAAGAGGTTAAATGAACAGGAACAAACATGCACTGGTCTAGGATGCTTTATTAAAAATCTAAAATAACAAAAATGCCAAAATGAATTAAAATAATATATATATACAAACCAGTCAAACAAAGCCTTCTGGGAGAATATTAATTATAAACGAGATAAACTCCTAAGACTAGTTCATTTGACAGACAACTGAATTACTATATCTAATCTCTCACTAGACAAACTGACCAAAGAAGTCACAGGACTGACAGTAGATGCAGAGAATGATAATAAAGGCAGCTCTCGGTTAAATGGTCTTGGAAGTTTCAATGTGGAAACAACACCCATGCACGTATGTTCTATGGTTTGAAACGGAATGTGAAAACATTCCATCAGCTGGGATGTGAACTCAGCTGAAGTAGCTTTTCTGTTAATGAAACCCAGATACTGCCAGTACTAACTGTGGTCAGAAGCCCTGTTAAGGTGGCGGCACGTAGAGTATTCTGGGGGCAATTGTAACAGGGGGCAATTGCCGGCCATACTGTCACTCAGGTTTCAGTCAACAGGGAATTCCATAATTCATCACAAAATAGCAACACCTCTGGTCAATCAGCTGTATGCTGTCGGACTATAATTACTACTGGAATAAAACGGGAAGAAAATGGCAAATAAAAAAAGGAAGAATTTCAATCAGGTATTTCCAATTCATGTATAAAAGGCAACAGTAGGTTATGAATTATGCAGCCATCAAACATTTCATCACATTTATCACATCACATTTATCTCCCTTTTATGTTTTGTAATATTCCAGAGACACTGATTTGAAATGAATAATGTTGTTGCTTTGCCGGGTAATTACTTTTTTTAAAATATAGATCCATATACACAGTAGATGTGAGACCATAGCTTTGTGTCCCCTAACAGATACCCCTTGCAATCCGCTTATTTGAAATCTATTGACAAACCACTGACTCGAGCAGACAGTCCCTATCAGAGTAATTGGCATGTCACAATGACAAATATTTGCCAAGCCATGCACTGATCAATTAAGAAAATGGGTCAATAGCTGTTATCAATGAGGCAGGCCTAAAAGTATTCGTAGCACTTGGATATCTCCAGACCCAACAATGGGCTCCGTTTTTAAAAAGAGCCTAATGCTCTTCCATGAGAGGTATCAGTGGTTTCTCACCTCCAACGCCAACAGAGACAGTGGGCCAGCTGTGCTTATCACAGCTCTGGTGTCTCTGTTTACCCATGGCCAGAGAAAGCTATGGGAGAGATAGCCAGCTAGATGCATGCCACAAAACTTTCCCACCGCTAGACTGCATGGCCTTGTGGGTAGAGTGCTCTTGGGCTTGGGTTGTTTGTCCATGCACATGCTTACGCCTCTCCTGAGGGGGTCACGACAAGCCCAGGTGCAAAATGCCACAGAAACAGCTATATAAGCATCACAAAGATAGCATTAAATCCAGCAATATCATGGATCACAACACCTAAAACCCTTTCAAGGTCTCTGAACATATAGTTTTTCATTTACAAAGCAGTTCTAAAAGCTTTGTCCCTTTCTCAGGTGTATTTTTTCCTGGCCTCCACTTCTTATCCACCTGGTACCATGATGTGCTTGCGTGCCAAATAATTTTCTATAAACTGTATTTACGTTAACAGTCTGTACAGAGAGAGAGGCTAGCTTGAGGTCAATTAAGAGATACATTTTTGCATAATATTCCCAGTGATGAAGCAGACAGAAAAATAGATTGTTGATATTTTCTTCAGTTTGAACCATAGAAGTGATTTCTAAAACAGAAATAATATACGTTAGTCATTAATGACCATTTAGAAAGGATATTAATGAAAACCAGTTGCTAAGTTCTGTTGTTTTACACTCAGTGCATCATGGGAAACTATCATGCCAACCACCTTACGTGAGGCCCCAAGAGTGGGTGGAATTTGTCATTTAGGCTGCCCATCCAGGAGGGGGTGCTATATCATGTCCAGCAGGACATTCAGAAGAGGAAGTCATTGATGCACACCCTTTTCTCCACCTCTGTCAGAACCGGCTAGGGGAAGAACACTGAGGAGCAGCTAACCGCCCCACCAATGGGCTGTGTAGAAACCAAAAACCGCATTCTACATGTCAGTGATCACATCTGTGAACGGATGGACAAGACGGCCATAAATAGCCCCCGGGGAATACAACCTGTGGCCTTGCTGTTGCTTATCAGCTCTTTACAGAATTATAGTCATAAAAAACACTTTTCTCTCTCCAGAGAATAGGCCCATTCTGCTGTTAAATACTGAGGATTCAAAGAAATATGTTAAACAACCATATACGCAGTTTGGCACCGGCTGTGCCCAGAAGCACACAATAAACAAGCCAAGGCAGTCTTTTTTTTTCATAAAAAAAAAACAAAGACTTTTTGAGTTCTTTACTTCTTGCGTTAAGAATTAAAAATGAATCAGAAAATGGAATTCAAAAGTTGAGAAAGGCTCTGCCAGATTTCAGGAATGAACGCTACTCATGCTAAATGAGTAGCGTTCGTTGCCCCCCCCGCCCCCCCCCCCACCCGTCCCCCCCCCCCCTGTTAATCGCTGTGCAAGTTAATGAAAGCTGATGTTGGCATTTTGTGAGTTTTTAATTATGCTAACAGCAGTACCACGCAGTGCCTATGCATGTGTTCTATATAATGACTTTGTGTTCTGTTTCCACCCTCAGACAGGCGGCAATCACAAAGCTTGACGGAAAGGGGCTCCAGGAGAGAGGATCACTGTAATCCTGGTAACACAAAGTGCTAGCTCCTCAGCTGTGCACTATAGCGCCTGGTCATTTGGCTGCCCACTTAGTGCTTTTCCTACACTGCATCAGAACAGGGAGCACCAGCCACTGTTTGCCTCTTATATTTCCCTGATTGCTGCGGCTATTTTGATTTCATCGTACGGCACCAGAGCTTCCCGCTGCCCTGAGCAATCACACACATATGCTCGGTATTAGAAGCCATTCCACAGAAATCTGAAAGCTAAGGGAAGGATACCAAGAGTGGGATGATCACATTGTTGAAAATCTTCAATAGCAGTTAAGAGGTACATGGAGATTTTCTTTTTTTTTTGTTTGCTTGGCTTTTTTAAACTGCACCTGTTGTTTTAGGAACAACTCTGTAATGAAAGAAAACTTTGAACTGGGCACTTGATGTCTCATCATACAGAGTCTCTGAACTCAATAACATTCACTGCCCTGCTGTGTAAGGTCCAGAATCCTAACCAAGAACTGCCAGACCACTTAAGTGGCTTTGCGATATAAGAATTGATAGCACTAAACCCTTAATAGCTATTTCTCTGTAATCTTTCCTATGAAAGGCTAAACTAGGGGTATTGATTTGTTTGAAAAAAAAGAAAGGGGAAAAAGTACTCCATCAGAATCAAACATCTTCAAGTGTGACAAAGCTCTTTATGGGCTGAAGAGATAAGCTAACACTGCACAGTTTTATCTGATAAATATCAAAATAACAGACATATAAATAAAACAAAACAAAACGAAAAAAAACCCATAACAAAGTAAAAAAAACGGAACAAACATAAAACAATGATGGCCTTGTCATGAATGATTGTCCAGGAGAGATCCACAATTATTCAACTGAAATGATGCCCTACAGTTTGTGGAGAAGGAAGGGGGGGGGGGGGGGGGGGGGGGGGCTTTACCATTTCAAAGCCACACTGTGCCACAGCCTGTTATCAGGAGTTTCTCTCTTAATGAAAGTGGCTAATCTCAGTGTGCAGCACCACCAGCCCCCGTCGGCCTGCTTAGACACCTGCAACAGCGCGTGCCAGTCAGTCATATCCAAGAGCACGAATCCTACTGGTGCTATACTGCATTTGCAGCTCCAAAGAATATGTAGATGGTGAAGTTAAATTTTCCCAGAAAAATGCCACCCCTCTCTTCACCCTGTTTGGAATTCTATAGAGGGAGGGGTCACCCAAATATCTACGTTCTGCTTCTTTCTGCTCCCTGACCTCAATGGGCTGCGGTTTTAAATAGGCAATTGGCTCACATTTACATTTCAGAAAACGACATTGTATCCCGACAATTGGGGAGGCTGATGAGGCAACTGAAAAGCATCGCATTTCCAGCCATGTTTAGCAGTCTCCCGACATCTCAAATGCTTCCCCAAAGCCACTATTTGCACCTGATTCCTGCCAATACATGCATTTACTCATTCTATATAAGCTGTAAAAAAGACAGAAAAAGATATAACAGCTCAATTCCTAAAACACACACAGACATAATCACACCCTGTAATTAAGACTAAATGTTCACAATGTTTACAATGGACCTTTATGTTCTTGCAACAAGGCAGAGTCCTTGAAGTCGTGTGTGTGTGTGTGTGTGTGTGTGTGTGTTGGGGGTGGGGGGGTAGCGCCTCTCAGTTGGGGAATGGGGGTTTGCGGGGGGGTGGGGGGGGGGGGGTTCTCTCAGTCAGCCTGTAGCCAGGGGAGGTGATTCCCAGCTGTTAAAGTGAGAATGACCTGAAGAGCAGGTCTTTCAAATGCTAAAATTAAACTTCAAAAAATGATGAATTACCAAGTGTCACACTGAGAACAGAAAAAAAGCTTCAAATCATTGGACATTGGAAAAACACCCACTTGCCATGGCTGACTTCTGCTAGGGTGACACAACAGTGTGTTTGCCTGAAGCAGCCAATGAGCCCAGTCCCTGTGTGACACACCCTCTTATTTGTTTTGGGGGAGGGATCCAATTGGGCTTTGGGGAGTGCAATAGCCTCTGTGGTGACCTGTGGTCTAGGGATTCTACTTCATCACGCACCTTCCCTCCTGAACACACAAAAATTACGCATTTATTAATTACATGAGTATGGACAGGATAGAAGCCACACTGCCTCATAGTTTACCCATACTCATAAATGTATACACACAAGCATACAAATTTCTTTCCATCATAATATGCCTAATGTATGCAAGTTCAGCTGAAATGCTTGAATCTACAATAGTTCAAGGGCAGTTGCTTATACGTATATGTCAACAGCCCCTCACGTAATGCCAGTATGATAATGCAGTTTGTGTCTGTGTTGAACAAACGTAGCAGCCTCCACTGATAAACTCCTAATGTAAAGTTTCCATCTGGATTGTTTGCTAAACGGTGCGTGACTACGATTTAAACAGCTTCCCCAGACGTCACTGCTGATGTAAACGCCAGCGAGCAGGAATCAATGCTGTTTTTTTCAGTGCTGTTCTTGTCCAATCTCCCGGACTAGGGCATGAGCAAGAGAGTTTGAATGACTCATGAACATGCCCTCCTCTTCCTACAGCCAGCTTATGAGGTGATGGAGGGTCTCTCTCTCTCTCTCTCTCTCTCTCTCTCTCTCTCTCTCTCTCTCTCTCTCTCAGGGTGTGGTACAAAGAGTGTGGTTCCTTAATGGAATACCCTATTGAAATGAGAAGGATATTTATGTGACCATATAGATGTGGCCACAGACCCTTGAAATGGGTACTTTCTGACATGCTGGTAATGTGACAGTTCCTAATGCGTCAGTTCCTAAGACGCCACTGGTAATATAGAAGGGTTTGTAATAGAAAGTTATTTAAATGTATAATTATTGTGAGTATAAGCTAGGTAAGTCATTCTGACCAGTCTACTACAGAGACAAACAACATAGTGTAATTCAGCAGAGATCAGTGGATGTTAAAACAAATAAAGATATTCAAAAGATGCTACACAAAAGTGATACTCAATCATAAACAACAGACCAAATTACAACGGCTTCAACACAAATGGAAACCACAGTGTGTTGTTACCAGCTCACAAGCAAGAACAGCACAAATATGTAACTAATGCAGCAGTTATGGGGATGTTACTAAATATTAATGAAGCAGGCAATGAACCGTATCTACCCAGAGCAACAGAGCTGACTGATTGATAACTAGTTTAATTAATTAAAATAAAAATAAAGTAACCATGCAAACAATTAAATCATTAAATAGTATGTGCCCCAAAAGTTCAATGTTGAATGACACTGTTTGGAATGACTGTCTCTGACCACATTTAGTGCATATGTAAAGTGCTTTTGTGCTTACTCTTGCCTCTTCCTCATTAAATAGAGTGTGGACCTACACATTTATGATCATTTAAAGTGACTGAAGTCACCTGAGTCTTGTATGGCAAAGCCAGAACGTGCAGCACCTGGCAGTGTCTCAAAAAAAGCAATCACATTATAATAGAGGACATGGAATACCATACATGTGATATTATAAAGAAATAAATAGGCAAGTTTACTTTAATTAATCAGCCAATCATATTTAAAATAATAAATTAGATCATGGTTTACACTTTTAAAATAATGAAGCGAAATTACATAAAGGACCACGACAGTAAATCACATAGATACACACAGCACGAGGCGGAATAGGATTTACAGTCCGATATTGGCTAATAAGTAGCCATGTATGCCGCCAGTTGGATAGCCTTGTCCTTCCTAAAGACCTCCAGATGTAAAATGCATGAGCTATTAATCTGTGGGGGCAAATCATACATATAAATGTGTTATTGCCTTATTACCCGGCAGCACAGATTAATTTAAAGCAGTTGTCTACTTCATTCACTCAGCTACGATAAACCTAAATTAAATGAAAGAGCAAATAAACTACTTAAATAAAACATAAGACATTCAACTAAGGAGGGTCACACGCCACTAATTTCCTTTAACACGTAGCTTTAGCTTGTATCTTTAAATTAAGTAATACCAAAGTGTCAATGTTTGTTGATAAAATATGACATAGTATCAAATTCATTAGCAATGTAAGTGTGTGAGTCTTCTTAGCCAGGTATACATTACTGTTGTTGGTGGATTGTCATTGTTGTAAATTGACAATGCAATGTTTTGAATAAACCCTTACAAGCACAATGCTCCTGCTTAATTTTGTGGAATTGCTGGTGCAGCTTTACATTGACCCATAAACCTGCTTTCTGTGCCACGTTTTTCTTGTGCAGAACATTGAAAACACCACTTCAGCACAACGATAATGACACCATACCTCAAAAGCCTGTCCACCTCCCATCCTTACTGTCAAACAATTAAAAATGAAAGAAACAGGTTGCAATCTGGTGCCAACTGCAAATGAATGTGTTAAACTTGATGTTTATGTGTGCAAAACAAACAAAAAATGTGGTGGTCCCTAGATTCACACTGTATATTAACTCCCCACTGTACAGTCAATTATTGAACATCAAGCCTAATTATGCACAAGTGTTACTTAAGGGCATTGCTTCCTCAGTGTGCGCTGCTCTTGTTCTGAACAAAAGTTCAAATCCTTAAGTGTAATGAGCTGTTAATTGATCTGCAGTAAAAATTTAAGATTTGCAATGATCTTCAAAGGCCACATTATGCTAACACATATTTATCCAAGACCTTGATAATCCATCCTATCCCTTTCTCTGTGGCAGTTCATTTTCAAGACACACAGAATGAAGCCAGGACAGACAGACAGCCAGTTTCTACAAATATCAAACTGCTGCACAGTTTATTATCCTATTCTGTATTGCATGTTAATACATTAAGGCATTATAACTGCAGCAATATATATATATATATATATATATATATATATATATATATCTGTGAATGCTTATGAATGCTAAAAAGCAACAGAACCATTTAAACACAATTTGCAATGAGGAATAATAATTTTCATCTTATCAAAAATAAATTTTATTGTACTGTAATTTGGCATATGTGGTGATTTTGTGCTAGGCAGGTTGTTGATGGTAATCTACTGCAATTGCCTGGCCAATGTCTGTGTAATAATATTAGCGATACTGACAGTTAGTGTAGGCTAATATATAAACAAATTGAAATTATATGCATTCAGAAAATTACTACACATTTCCCAAGAATTTCTGTTCAAATGGTAATCTGTGTGTCTGTAATTTATTTCCATTCCTGCAATGAATATAATTATGTAATCATCTGTAATGCTAATAATGGTTTAATGTATACCTATCTACGAGTGCAGTTATTTCAGCTGAATATTTGAAAAGTAGTACTCATCAATTTTATAATTGACCTACATAAAAGACCAAATTCTCTCTCTCTCTCTCTCGCTCTCTCTCTCTCTCACACACACACACACACACACACACACACTCCACCTTGGTAGGGTTTATACACTGATGGTGAAGGTGAGCTCCCTCCTCCCCTTAACTGTAAAATGCCTTGAGAACCTGAAACACAATCCATCATTTATTACAATCCATTAGCTAGAGCACAATATGTAAAATTCATATGATTTTAATTTGGCAAGCAAAGGGTTATTATGTAGCATTAGACTCAAAATGCATACATTGTGAGTAAATATTTTAATCTAGCTTTATTGTTTTGCTTTTTATATCACAATGGGATCCTCTCAGTGCCAATGATTTCACTTTGAGCCTTCAGCCTTCCTGAAGTGGTGAAATGGTACAGTAAACAATGGTACAGTCCAAGGCAGCTCCCTATTAATGTCTGAGCCAAACCAGGTGCATAACTGGCAATCATACATGTCAATAAAGGGGCCATAAATCAGTCTGAATAATTGAAACGTTGTCCGGTCAAGTACAACCCAGCTTGCACACAAGCCCATTTTTTTTTTACAGTTATGTGAATAAAGATGCTCTGCACATAGCTTTTGGTCCCTGCTGCTCCATGCAATGAATGAATTATGCATTTAACCACCGTGCAGAATGAAAAAAAGGCTGCATTCTATGCAATTAAGCAAATTCAGCAATTATTATCTGGTATGCAAATAGATAGAGATAATATCAGCAGACATTGTACTGAGGCACATCAAATGACCCCATGTTTTCTGAAAAGCAGCCATGGGAAATAAGTCTATGGTCTTTGTATTGAGGCTAGTATTATACCCTATAGTCATTACAACCATTCTTCGCCATTAGATATGTAAAAGGTGAAATGTACATGAATAATGAACACAATATTTTGTCTTTCCAATTTACAAGGTGTTGTCAATTGGTTTAGACTAGAGCATGGTGCACTTTAACTAACCAGTGGTACCTCCCATTGATCCTACTGTAAAAGGGGATTTTGATTATTTTCATTGCTTATTAGAAGAATATTTGTCATTATTTTCCCACGGAAAGATTTTGGCACTGCTAACCATTGGTTTAACTCTGTTTTTATATATTAAAATGATCAGTACCGATACATAAAAGGAGGAGGTTTCACGTGGCTTCTTATGTGAAATAAAAGCAGGAAGAGCAGTGGAGTTTTGTAATTAGTTCTAGGTACAATAAGAACTGCGGCATTACTGGCCCCTCACTCACTCATCATGACTCATAAAACACTGTGAGTGGCTCAGACTCCCTATTGAGAGAACATAAGCTCCATTCCGATGCTGCACATATTCTTCCCAGTTCTAATGTGAGATTAACAATGAAAGCCATTGTCTGTTTAATCTGCCTGGGACGGCACCAGCACGAGCCCCAGCGTTTTGTTTTAAATATCAGAGGAGCAGGGCATTTCAAGGCTCACAGTCTCCCTGGAAGTCAGATTTCTCCACATGTGTGCATGCACACGTGCGTGCCTGCGTGTGCGTGTGCGCCTGCAAGGCTGTGTGTGTGTGTGTGTGCGCGTTTGCATGTCCGGATTTCCGTGGTCCTCTGCCTCTCCTACCATCTTCCTCCATCTTCCTCTGATCTCAGAATTTCTTTGTCTTTCCTTGCCTGTGTTTGGGCCTCCAGCTATTTGTTTTGATTGATTCCAGTTTTGTTTTACACAGAGGCTGGGGGAGGCCCATTCAGAGCTGCCACTCCTTTAATTTCACCTTTACTTTTGAATAAAAGCAGGATATTCAAACTAGGCCATGCGACTCTCTGCCGCATTTCTGTGGCACAGGTAAATTTGCATGATTATCAAGCGGCTCAGAGAAAGGCTGTGTTGTTCCCATAACCTGCCCTGTGCTGTCAACAGCAGCTTTGTTAGAATGAGATCAGATAAGAGGCAGCTCTAAGTGAACCGCTCTCAGACCGGAGAGACACATGACTGCTACTGTAAGTCAAAGTTTGCCCTTCAGCTGAACTTCGGCTTAGTTAGCATGAGCGCAGAGGTATGGATAGCCTAGCTGCCGCCCCAGCCTTTCTCTACCCACCCTACCCACCCCTCTGAAGGAGGAGGAGCTATGAGTCCAAACCCCACAGTCTTCTGGCATATGCATATGTCCTTATGTCTGTGTGTTTGTGTGTGTGTGTGTGTGTGTGTGCGTGCGTGCGTGTGTGTGTGTGTGTGTGTGTGTGCGTTTGTGTACATTTGTTGTGCTTTTGTATATTGCGTGTGTTTGTGTGCATGTATGCGTGTGTGTGTGTTTGTGGCGTGGTGGTTTGGGCTTGTGTGCAGCCTGTCCAAAACCTGCAGGGCAGGGGGAGAAAGACTCGCAATATTGCTCTCTTGCTATAGCCTCACTCTTTTATTCTGCAACAGTTTTGGCTCTGAAGCCCTGCAGCTGACATGTGCTCGCAACACAGTCTCATAGAGAGGAAAATCTGTCAGCTAGTTCATGCTTCTGTTATTTTTTTCTTTATTTCCATCTGTTTGCGCCTGCCTACCAGTGTGGGCGTGTTCTTGGGTGTGCGTGTGTGTGAATACGCGCATGCACGAACGCTCACAAGAGACAGGCAGCTGGAATACCTGCACATATATTTTAAAGCAAAGACCAAGCACACTGCCTTGTGTTTTAGCTTTATGAGATCTATACATTTCTCCCTTTTGAGTTTGTACTATTGAAAATATCGTGGCAACTTTCCAAGACCAGAGAAAAATATTGGTAGCATTGAATGATCAGAATTGAACTCGATTGGGTTGCCGACACCTCCATCGGCCATTACGTATATATCCCAGATAAAAGGAAACATTTAAATGTGCGAGGGCAAAGGCAGATGTGCTTTTCTTGATTCTCCGTCCGCAAGGCCACTGCTTCTGGTGGGCTGAGCAACCAGTGTTTACAGGCATTAGTTCCACACACAGCACCTCAGAGTGATTCAGGGTGACAGTTGCAAGATGGATAGAACAGGAGTATAGGGAGAAAAGCTATTCTTTTACAATAGGAGTGGGGGATTGCAGCGCCGAGGAAGATTGAATGCTCACAGACACCCTCTGCAAGCCAGTGTTTAAAACAACCCCCTGATTTTCAAGAAAGTGCATGCAGACTAAAAATAAATGAATACATAAAAAACAACAGGCGCATGAACAATGTGCAGTGTCCAGACGGTGTTTTGAAAATAAGCTGTCTGGGTGTGGATCCGAATATTTCTCTGAGTGACTCTTCTCCTACTGCAACGTAGGCTTCATGGAGACGTGACCTCCACATAGGGAGATTTCTATGGCACTCTGGCCGAAATCTGTGCCTAGCGATAGGCAGTTGTTTAAGAGCATAAGACTACACTGCCTGGCCAAAAAAAAAGTCGCCGTTGCACCCGTCATGCATAGTGCCCACTGTACAAGCCTCTGGAGGCAGTGTTATGATCTGGGGTTTCTTCAATTGGTCAGGTCTAGGCTCAGCAACATTATGCAGCAATAAAATGAAGTCAGCTGAGTACCTGAACGTACTGAATGACAAGGTTATCCCATCAATGGGCATATTCCAGGACAAAAATGCCAAGATTCATCCCTGAGTGGTTCAAGGAACATGAGGAATCATTTTCACGCATGAGTTGGCCACCAGAGTCCTGACCTTAACCCCATTGAAAGTCTTTGGGATGTGCTGGAGAAGACTTTACGGAGTGGTTCGACTCTCCCATCGTCAATACAAGATCTCGGCCAAAAATTTATGCAACTATGGACGGAAATAAATATTGTGACGTTGCACAAGGTTGTCGAAACAATTCCACAACAAATGTGCACCGTAATAAATACTAAAGGCGGTCCAATGAAATATTAGAGTGTGCAACTTTTTTTTGGCCAGGCAGTGTATATGAATACACAATGACGAGGACAGACCATTCTGCCCATCTAGGCTTGTTGCTTCCTGGAGAGCATCCTGCACAGTGTCAAGCCTGGACTTGAAAACCCCAAAGGTCTCTGAACATGAAAAGCTGTTCCTTTAAGGGTTAAGGGTGTTCTGACCAGGTGACCTGGTGGATCCAGGAACACCTTTCTTATGGATGAATTTTTCCTTCTCCTTCATCCCCTCCTCCCGCTGGCATTCCACTTCTTATGGGCTACTCCAGATTTACCCTTGGATTAAATTTTCACTGGTTTCCTCTACGATGAGTCCTTCTCCTTTCATTTTCTCTGAGATGATGGGGACAAGGATTTTTTTGTTGTGTGTCGTGCAGCAACTCTTACTCCAGTTCCTCAAACAGTTGCCCGCAGTGCAACAGCAGTGGGGCCCCCTAGGGCCCGGCGGTGAGCAGGTTTCACTCACGCCACCATAAATCATTAACGGCCGAAGACCCAGAGAGGAGTGTGTAACCAGTCCATCTGAGTACAGCTGCAAATAGATCAATCATGTATTGAGAAAGGGAGGAAGGGGGAGGGAGGAATCGGACCAGCTCTCAGCTTTGAGGGCCCCAGGCATGGAGCTCCCTTATGTGAAGATGCTCTTATATGAAAGATGTGCGGGAGGCCATGTTCCAGCCACCATCTCAAACACATTATACATAATGCATGGCCTCTGGCTCGCAATTAGCAATGCTTATGTGCAAGAATAAAAGCATGTCAGTTCTACCTTGCAGAAGAGCTAATTCATGAGAGAGAGCTAGCCCTTGGCCCATCAAAAGACAAAACAATAATCAGATAAGATAAGATAAGGAGGCTATCAGCTTCCACTGCATAATTCTCATACCTGCTTGTCTTTTGTTGTTCCCACTTGAGAGGGGTAATTGCACACAACGTAATGCCTGGTACTGACTTGTTTCAGATACGACTGTTTCTTAACTCTCTGTGAGATCTAGTACCATTAAACATTACCACTACCTCACCATTCCAGTCAATCATATATCAGTGGTCAGTGCTATGTTACATCAGTGCCAGGGGCAAACAGTGAATACATAATTCCCATGACTTTATAAGGCAGTATAAGGATGGCCAGCCCACCTCATCAAGCATGCACCGTAATCATGCAGGGGGAATTCCAAATGAGCTCCAACCAATCTGAACCCTGAAACAGGGAGCATCGCCACCTCCACTACCATACTGCACTGGAAGACACCAGCTTAATGCAAAGGTAAACAAACAGGCATGTCGCCCCTTGTATCCATCTCTACCCAAGCTAGCATTTCTCAGCCCGCCTCCCTCAGTCAATTTATATACCCAGGCAGGATTTATCTACCCTCTAGACATCACAAACACCTTCCCTGGAGTATTTTGCAATGTGCAGCCTAATCCACCTGATGGATATCAAACCTGCAGCCTTTTAATCCATAGCTAACAGCCGCACTCTGCCCTGTGATTATTGCACCGAATCAGGAGAGGGGAGAGAATCAGCCCACAGGCCAAATATGTGTTCCTTCTGATACTAAGCATTATTATAGTTGTGTTTGTGTATCTGATTTGTCTAAACCCACCATCAATAACAATCTCTCTGAATAATAGGGTGCGAAGACCTTTAGGAAACACAATAAAAGAAGCATTTGATTTAAGGGCTTCAAAGCTGAAGGAGAGAACAGTGCAGCCCTCAATTGTCACCCAGAATCCAGGTGAGCGAAGGGGGTTTTTACACCCCAAAATTAAAACTAATGAGACTTCCAAATGGTAGCACATTTATACAGGCCAGAGCATTAAGCCAATCATGGGAAAACCTGTCTCTCCACCTGTATTATTATTGGTACATATCCATTATTCTGTCCATAATTTCATTGCATATGAGCCATTTTACAGTCAATTTTTATCGGTAAGAATCAATGCGAAACAAATGAGAACGTCAGAGAGATAAGAATATTTTGAACGATCCACTGAATGGCCAAAGATTTATGAAAAAAATATTATATCTGTTATGACAGAATTACTGAGGAACAGCAATAATTGCAGTTTTGTACACATTTCCGTGGTCTCCAGTCAAAAACAGTGCAGCTGTATTTTAAGTTGGGATGGCGACAATCTCATGGTGAAATACACTCATTAGAGGGTTGCGCTGTAAAAAACTGATTGGTTTCATGATTTGTGTGTGTGTGTGCAGTCCCCTGATCTGTATGCTATGACAGTTTACGGTCTCTCAGGCTTGTGTGCTTTATGACACAGAAATGGGAAGCTTTTTCTATTCCATAAGAAGAGACACAATCCACGGAAATCCTTATTATTTTGGGACAATCAAGCAGCATTTTTAGCTCCTGGGTCTTGACAGGGAGGGTGCAAAAACATGAACACATTTCATGATATCATTTAAATGAGGCCAAAACTCTGGAAACCAATCTTTAGCTGGATTCTGTGATGTTGAGTATTAGTTGTAATAGAGCAGCTGCATGTCCAAAGGATTCTGCTTTCCCGGCTGAAGTTAACTTGGTCACTTAAAGCAAATATACTGCCTCTAATTTTAATCAACAGGTAAAATCAGGCTATGAAGCAGCAGAGTAATTGACATAAACAAAACCTAATTTGGTTTTGAATGACAATTTTTCTTTTAGAAAATGAGTGGCTCCTTGATGCACAATGGGAATTGACGTTGTTTGTTTTTATCGTTAACCTGACTGAAGCAAACGTGTGGAGTTGATTTAAAGTGTGATTCCATCACCGGTATGAAGAAAATGCACTCCAGAGTGGCTCAATCAGTGCAAGCACTCACTACTTCCACAGGTAGGGCCATGGACTACCTGCTGTCAACAGTGAGAAATGTGCCTTCCCTCAAATTGGCGGTATCACCTGTAGTACTGTGTGGCCTGCAGTTTGGAAAACCCTGTTGGCTTGTGGGTAAATGATTCAGAGGAGTACACACACTTCAGCAGCAGTGTGTCCTGGAACCTAGTGAGTGGAACAGCAGTGATTCATGATGCACAAGTTCCAAAATGTGGAAAGGGGGGGGGGGGGGGAGTGTTGTTTGAAAAATATGTGAAATATTGAAAAACATAATGACAGGTCAACCTTGAATTTTATGAGGGTGTAAAACCCAAGTACAATATAGAACAGTACCGGTATTGTTACCCTCTTCCTACCCGGCCTGAATAGAAAATGGGAGTTTGCCTACTTGGGCAAAAGTGTGGCCCATGTAGACATAGATGTCTGCACCACCTCCCTTGGCCCCCAGCCCAGACAAAGCCACTCAGCCTCCCTGGGACTCACACCAGTGATCCTGTGATCTTTGTGGCAGGGCTCACAAACGAGGGCTGCGCTGCGGCAGCTTTGCCAAAACCCCGCGCCTCTTATGGACTTCATCCATCCTTCAAATGCCACCGGGCCTGACGAAGGTCTTTGAACCGCGCCGAGTTCCTTTCCCCGGCATCCTCGGCATCCGGCCTCCCCGTGCCCGCCGGCGTTGAATCTGACTGCGCGAACGAGGGGAGAGACGCTCCATCCTTCCTCCTGCCAGGTAGAAGAAGCACCGGCCCCCGATGGTCATTATTAAGAATCCGGGGACGTAGGCAAAGCGTCCTTTATCCGCACATCAGATTGGACCTGCTGCAGATTCCGTCCATGGGGCACTTTATTATTGCTGCGGCAGGGCTTTGAAATCTACTGAAGTCCGCTCGTGGAGGAGCGAGAGAGGAGATAGGATCAGGCGGACAGGACTGGAGGGGGTCAGTGCAGTATTAACCTGCGCAGGGATTAGGCAGGGTGAGAGGGGCTTCGCCACCTGCTTTAGCAAAGTGCCCAGGGAAATTATACCTGTGTGCAGGTGTGCGAGAGCATGTCTGTATGTCGATGTGTGTATGTGGACGCATGCATTGTATGCGTTAGAGTGTGTATGTGTGTGTGTGTGTATGTCTGCGAGTGTGTGTGCCTGTGCTTGTGTGCGCATTTGTGTATGTGTGTTTGTGCATATGCCATGTGGTTCCCAAACCTTTCCTCGGGTACCCCCAGCTGGATCCAGCTATTTGATGAGTTCCATCTCAAGCACACCTGATACAACTAATCAAGGGCTTGTTTATTTGTATCAGGTGTGCTTGAGGTAGAACACATCAAATACCTGGATCCAGCTGGGGATGCCTGAGGAGAGGTTTGGGAAGCACCGGTGTACGCATATGCGCATGTCTCCCATGGCCTGATTGGAAGCAGTAGTGCAGACCCACCTCCACCCCTAAATTACATGCCATTCACTGTGAATGGGCTTCAGCCCTCCCACCACCCTTTAAAATCCCTGTAACAGCTCCCTCCGAACACGATGCAACCCCAGCGCTCTCCGATATTCGCCCCCCTGTCTTTATTCGCATCTACGTACGCTCGCCAGTAGAGCGGCGAGGGGCGGCCAGAGCGGGAGGAGGGGGCGGGAGACATTCTGTTTCGCTCCTGACGTGAGCCGGGGCAACAAACCAGGCACAATGACACCAATCCCCGGTCGGCGTGGCACCGACAAACACGTCAGCTGAAGTCAATTGTTTAGATTTCTCAACTTTCCTTTCTCCGGCTATTGAAAGGATCAAAGGGGCTCCGGTTCGATGGCTTCCCGGCTCCTTTTAATGATAAATCACACATAATGGGAGTGTGCGGATTTGTCGGCGAGACAATGCCGGGGCTTCCCTCTCTGACAGCTTTTTGTTTACACGGGGAGAGCTGCATTGTTGAAGGACCCTGGGATTAACCTTTGCCTGCAAACAATCCCGCTGATAGGATCTGGAGTGACACCACGCGATGCCGTGATGAAGAGATGCTCGCACACGCTCAAGTGAGTCCACACTTAAGCCTCGGCACGTTATGAATGTGCATCCGAGGAAACGGCGGCAACCTCCCCCCTCCAACCCCCCCCCTCTCACACGACTGTGGAAGAATTACACAAATGGCAATCTGTGCATCGGCAACGCAACAACGGGGATAAATCAGATGCGCAAGGACAGCTGGGAAACTGGTGGTGCAAACCAAGTACTGCCTACTCTAACAGTATATTCCTTCAAGAGCTTTGTCAGTTTTTTTGCATGTAAATGTAGAATCAAAATGGCACAGCCAATGGATGTATATTTGTGTGTTTGTGCGTGTGTGTGTGTTTGTGTGTGCGTGCGTGCGTAATGTACAGGCAACCACATAGATGCAGAAAGAAAACTATCCTCACGCGGATGACTGTATTGATATTTAAATTTTGCTTTACAAAAACTCTTTAAATAACAGGTTTGAAAACAACCCTGCATGAGACAGCTTGTTCCTAATGAACACACTTTAAAACACTGTTATAGCTGACAGCTGAGGCAGATCCTGACACCGACAAAGGAGGATGTTTAAAATTACAGATGAATATGTTTTATTAGATGCCGCATCTGAGGATAATAAGCGAGTGGTCATATTAATATGGTTCATTGCCATAGAAACAGGTTGGGTTGTTAACGAAGGGGATATTAACCAGACCCATCTTGTGCAGTACTCTTTTCATAAAATGTCCCTCTGTGTAAGCATTAATACTGCAAGTGTACTGGGATGAGTTGCCCAACCTCCCTCCCACCCATCCCCCCCATTCCCCCCCATCCACAGACAATATTTGCACAAGTAGCAAAATGTATCAAAAAACTGAACTCTGATCACCTTTCATAGTTCGCCTATATCCCCAGAACAAATTGAACAGGACCAATTGAATGTAGTGATAAAGAATTCAGGAGGAGGCTTAGGGCCAAGACAAACGGAGGGACATAAAACAGCACCGAGCTGTAAGTCAGGGTGTGTGTTCCTGTGGCCTCTGTCCTTCAGGTTGTTTTACCATTCAGTCTCCGGCCGTGTGACATTTCCTCCTGATCACCGTGCATAACCTCCCTGCCTCACTGCTGACACTAAAACCTCACCTCCTCCACCTCCTCCTCCTCCTCCGCCATAAATCTGATTTCCTCAGATGTTTGAAAAACTCGGCGGGCGTGGCGAGACTGCGAAGGAGGTCGCACACACTTTCTCAGAAATGTCACAGGACAACAGCAACACAGGAAGAAGTTGTCATTAAAATTAGATTTATGTTTAACTCCTGTGGGGGGGGGGGGGGGGGGGGTGGAGGGTGCTGCAAGGCATGTGGCAAAGGTAGCATTCTAGCAACAGCTTCTGACAACAAACAGCACCGTCCCTATAATTACATCCTGGTTAGCACAACTATAACTAGCATTTAACCGCACAGGCTTTTGCCAACCATACCAGTCATAATGCGCCGCGCCCTACAGAGATGTGGAGTTTAAATATATAACATGATAGGCATATTAGTTCATGGACCATGGCCTCAGCTGTGCCATGAGCTAAATACATCCAGGTGTTCACACTGGTGGGAACACAACAGCAGCTTTAAACACAACAGGGATAGGGTGGGTTTGAGTTGGCCAGGGATTCCTTGGCTATCACTACATTCGCTCCACCCAAACACACACTCGACACCTAGAAGCCTGCAGGCGTTTGTCAGCGAGAGCCATGCCTCTCTGTGATTGGCAGAGCTCTCCTGCAGTACTGTGTTGGTGTGAAACACGGCTTGTCACTGGCTCAGGAGAGCATAGGAGGAATGCGCGCGGTTCAGCTGCAGTGGCACTTGCATGGGTGCAGGTGACGCAGAATGTGACTCGAGAAGCACAGTCAATGTTTTCAAAATAAGGAGGGAATAGAAGAGATAAAAAATGATTGAAATAAAAAAGAGGTGTAATGTTAGGAAGGATTAGAAATTAGAATGGCTCTACTTAAGAAATAAATGTACATATTTGTAAGAACAGTTCATGACGATGATTCAATTGTGGTATACAAAGCTGTCAAGGTTTAAGGGCTCTATCTTGACGATCTTAGCGCATGGTCCAAAACGCATGGCGAAAATGCACTTAGGGCGTATCAAACTCCACTTTTGCTAGTTAGAGGGCGCATATTTTGAGCGCAAAGTAAGGCGCAAGGTGTGTCTTGGGTGTAACATGCAATAAACCAATCAGAGTGTCATCTCCCATTCCCTAAAAGCCACCTGCATTTGCACCTTGGCGGATTGCCAATAGCCTATAATGGCAGATTTAATAAGACTGCAAAAAGAGCAATTTACAGCCGGCGAGTGTGCAAGGTTAAAGTGTGCGAGCAAGGAATAGCCTATATGGATCTATATTAGGATCAATAGTATTCGGATTAAACATTATGATGTGTTTTGATATACACAATAATAATCTTAAACATTAGGTTTTAACACCGGCACGGTTCCCGGTAATTCCCGACCAAACTATTTCCCGTTTCCCAGAAATATAATAACGGAAAACAGGAAAATATTTCCATTAGCTTACACTAGTGCTGTTATTTTAGAAAATATATGCGGTTTAATTTTGTTAAAAGCACCAGCAACAGCTGAAAATAAGCTACCAGAACTTGGATCCCTCTCAGCTTAAAAAAATTGCCAAATTAGCCTGCTTGTTTAATGAATTTTGTTTGATTATACAATGAAGGATTGTCAAACATCAATTCCATGAGGCTATTCCCACAGCAGACAGATCACAGGCAATTCATTTTGACTAGTGACGTTCAAGCTTCATCCGAAGTTCATATTACGTGCATTCTAATATTGATTAATAACATTATAGCATTATTTTGCCTTAATGATGACACTAAATACACTAAAGCTGTCAGGTTGTCGAACCCATATGTTTACACATAGCCTACTTTCCCTTGTTTCATATTGTCCTGCTTATGGAAATATGACCAACATGTTTTTACTGGTAGCTTAATGCCTTAAAACAAGCCCACTTTCCCGCAATTCCAGGGACAATGTGCGTCTATTCCAGGAGGGAAAATGTTTTATTTTGGGGAAAAATATTAATCCCCTTTTCAGAATGTAATCTTGATGTATTTATGCATGTTTGTGCACGCTCCTTTGTGTGTGTAACAGAATGGATGATGTTTGTGCATTGTGCACACGCCTATGTAGATGCATATTACTATGTTCATATTGCACAGTTAAAATAACATTGAATCAATTGCGACATG
The DNA here is from genome assembly GCA_029718625.1 of Synaphobranchus kaupii. NCBI lineage: Eukaryota > Metazoa > Chordata > Actinopteri > Anguilliformes > Synaphobranchidae > Synaphobranchus > Synaphobranchus kaupii. Next base: position 103,212,923 of record CM056376.1, read on the forward strand.
TCAAGACCAGGTTAGTGGTGGTTTTAGTGCAAGTGCTTAATGCTGCCTCAAGATAGAAATATGCCAAAAATTATTCTGGCCACACCTCATTTTAAGCCCAACCCACCCAGTTAACTTGCTATGGGCGCAAGTTCAATTGGTATTTAAACAACGTGAACACTGGGCGCTAAAATGACCACTGCATCTGTCTGAAACTAGCAAAGACACTTGGGTTTGGGTTAGCGCCGGGTGTAAGATAGGGCCCTAAATGTTTTGCATCATTTTTAATGTGTTGTTTTTACTACTTACAAAACAAATCCAGGAAAACTTTTATTTACAGTACTTAAAATTGTATTTATTTTTTACAGTAAAGTATACATAACCCTCAAATCATAAAATGATCATTAATGTTTTATGACCCCAAGCCAATAGACGATGACAAGATTCCACAGCTATAGTAGCAAGAACGTTTTGGCTCACATTTATAGTGTCAGGACTTTTGTCTACACAATGCAACTCTTGTGCTGCTGCTCCGCTCCCTAGTGATGCTCTCTCCTTTCATCGCCATGCTGGACGGTGCTTCATTTTCTTCTCTTCTCTACCACAAATCCTAAATTACTATGGGAGAAAAAGAGGGGGAGATAAATAAAAAAAGCGTCTCAGGTCTGTACGTTTTCTGCCTGGGTCAACACATTGCCCAGTGATCATCCCGTGGAGAGACTGAACTGAACGAAAGAGAGAGAGAGAGAGAGAGAGAGAGAGAGAGAGAGAGAGAGAGGCCCTAGTCATTGTCATTGCTCTTATCCTGACAGTTGTGTCCATAACAGGAGCAGGGATGGGATGCTGTCATTCAAAACGTCCGCCGGTCTGGAGCAGCCGGAGCTGAGATATCTCACTCAGGCGCTCCCCTGGCCACGCTCCTGTGATCAGTACATAATTCCTTCACACAGATGATGATTTACTGCAGCTTATCAAACCTGGGGGCTGACCTAATGATGATGACCTGGGGTGCCACGCCGCCGCTGCATCTGCTGCCCGCATCGGCTTCACGTGCCATTTACCCCGCAAATGAGAGGGCCTCGCCTTTCAGCCCTCCCAACAAATATGAGAACCAGCCCGGGCGAAATTGCAGTTAGAGCGCCGGCCCTGTTCCTGAGGCAGCTGTGCGGACGGTGGCCAGGGGAAGGAGGAATCCGCCGCTCGCTGAAGAACCCCACAGCCTAAGGCCGGGGTACCACTGGGGTCAGGCTAAGCAGCCATGGTGGGCCTTGATTTATGCGCCAGTCCACCCCAGTTCATGCCGTGTCCTGCTTTCATGGCCGTCTTACTGGTGGCCCAGTGTGAAACCCCTGTCATTTTTTATGCCTGGCTGTAATTCTTCAAAAGGTCAAAAAAAGGCAGAAGATCCAGCACCGAATCTCTCTGGAAAAGAATGAGATGTGAACAGAATTAAGCAGCAGGTATTCCCAGGCTATCATTAGAGGGTGGGGCTAAGGACCTGTGTGAGCACGTGCAATGCCCCTCCCACTCTCCCACACAAACTCCACCCCTCCCCCCTCCCCTCCACGGAAGAACTGGGAAGAAGAGGGCCGGCGTTCTCTGTACCAGCGCGGGTAATTGAATGTTGGAGCCTTTTTTTCCCAGTCTTTGTTGTTCAATCAATACCCTGTTCCCACGGGGACTAATCTGTTTCACTGGAATTAGCCACTCGCAAAAACCCAGGTGTACGGGCCGTTCATGCCACTTCAGTTGCACCCAACATCTGATGGAGGCCATCTCCCCATTCTGCAGAAACCAGGAAGTCCCCCCCCTTGGGTTTCCACTGATCACTGATATATGATCCTAAATGCAGCTCATTGGGTTGGATTTATGGTGACCCTCATTGATACTGTTGAAAAGCAGCCCCATCGTAGACAACGCTGTTGCATCAGTGGCATTTTTCATAGCGAGGGAAGAGCATGATACATCACCGGGGAGCCACCAGGATTTATTTATTAGCGTCAACAAAAAAGCAACAGCAAATGATCATTAAGGATGAGAGCTCTGGCCTCTCTAATTGGAGGTGAGGGGAGGAGGTAATTGAATCCCCCCAGGCTGAGAGCTGGAAGTGGAGGCTAGTGGATGGAAAGTCTAGATCTTACATTATCCCAGTGAGGATATATTATCTCCATTTGGGCACGCCCAGCAGCTGTGTGTCCCTGCCGTCCGTACGAGCTCCCGGGTCGCCGCGCGCCTCGGTAAACAGGGACAACCCTATTAGTCGCGCGACAGACGGCCGGACGGACAGACGGAGGGAGAAAACTTTCTTCTTTTTTTTTTAAGCAAATCAAAATCTGGAGAGCAGATTTGACTGACATTCAGAGGCTGAATTAATAATACTGAACATCAATTATTTATGGCCCTGCTCCTTTAGTGGAATGTCAAAGGGTGTGTGAAACAGCGATTTCTGCGCTAGCAGCATTTCAGCGGTGCAAGCTCCTGCGTTTTTTCCCCTCTCAGGAAGAACAGCGCCTGCTTCTTCTGCTTCTTCTTCCGCCCCCGACCCCGCAGCACGCAACGGTTTGGACACGTAAAAGGACCCCCCCCCCCCCCCCCCCCCCCACACACACACACCCCCCCCATAAAACAGCAGCGGGGTAAAGCAAGATGAATAGATATGCAGAAAGATATTGATAAATATTAAAAGGCAGGGGGAATAAAACACATACATGTGGACCTGGTTTCAGCACAGCAGTGCCTCGCCTCGCGTTGCGGTGATGCATTGTGTTTGCTTGTTCGCATCCTCATAAGATCGCTTATTCACAACAACTGGGGGACAAGCTATGTAGCCGCGCGTGTATTTAAGTATTTAATGCGTGCTGTTTTTACACTTTTAATGTAACTTCAGCACACAGTAAAAGCTCAAGAGTCAATTCAGCTCGCCAAAGAGTGCATACGAGTCCACGCTGATTAAAAGGAACTCTTATCAGAGTGGATTTTACTCTGAGCATTTTGAATTGTATTTCCCGAGGTTCCAGGAAGTTGATTTAGGAAGTTGCGGTAACCTCTGTGGGAAGGTGAGCCGGCGCGTGTGGGGAGGGACGGGGCGTACAAAGGCACTGGCGCCGACCGCAGGCACGGCCCCATAACCTGCAAAACTGTTACCTCCCTTCCTAAGAAAGGAGAGGCATGAAACCGGCCACTTCGGATATCACAGAAAGGCTTTGCAGTTAGCTGGCGTCAAAGATTAAGCTGGCCCAAAAATAACATTCCCCAAAAGATAAGTCAGTTTATTTACTAGATTGGCTGTGCAGATGGTATGGATGATAAAGAGGCCTGCGGGTATACGCGATCACAGGCAATGTTATTAATGATCAGTGAGGTATTTAAAATGTAGTTTCAAGGCAGCAGTAAAAACCTTCTCAGGGAAAGGGCTGCCTTGTCATTTCATTTATCGGCCCTTCTTTTGGGACGCCGGGGTGGTGAGAGTGGTGAAGAGGACGCGGCGCGCCGTTCGGGCCACAGTGCACCCCGCTGCCCTCCCACGTCCCAACCCCCCGGAAGAGAAATCCAATCATAATGATATCATAATTAAAAACGTGAAAAAGCCAAACGGATCTCTTGCGAGATTGCGTTCTGAACGCGACGTCTGAGGACTCCAGCTCCTGTCAATATGCTCCATTCTGCTCACACTTTAATGCAAGTGAGTCCGTGTATTCTTATAACAGCTGATCCCAGGGGCCCGAGAACTACAATGCCCACAGGCCCCACTGGCAACACAGGTGGCTGTGCATTACAGCCAATCATGTGAACACAAAGGAGACACACCTGTTCTTGTTCTCAGTCGGGAATGACGTCATGAGGCAGAATTAGGGGCGTATGGCGTATGGGCAGGTGCAGGGGCAGGGGTAGGTGCAGGGGTAGAAAACACAAGCGCACTACCACTCACTCCACCCTTGCACAAACATGCACGTCCCATTGTGTTGGAAACGGCCCCTTTCCAAGCATTACAAGAAATCCTTGGAAAGGGGCTGTTTCCTTGTATTGGACAAAAAAAACATGTTGCAGTGAAAATATTTTGAAAAATATTATTCATCATATCTTTTTTATGCCCCTTGCAGTGTCAATTTTAATGTAATTGTTGAGTCATAATGAAAAGCAGCAGACCTGTGGCCCTCCAGGACCTATAGTGTACAGACACACCTGCAGTAGCTGTGACCCATCAGAAATAAAGATGTTCTGAACGCAACATTCGATAGTAATATCAGGACTCCAGCACAGGAAAAAAATAGTCTCTGAAATGTTGGTCGGACAGCAGTTTGGTTAGAGTTCTACAGGTCAGATATGCGTGTATTTTGCTGTTTTGAAGGGGCTGGCTCTTGCCCATGTTGGTGGAGCATGCTCCTCCCCCCCACTTGAAGTGATGAAAGACTTAATCCCCATTAGAAGGAGGAGGCGTCGGGATTTATTCACGGCAGTGAGAGGGCTCCACCGGATCCACTCTACACCTCACTACCTGCCCTCTGCTGCACCAACAGGCATTAATCATGCGCCCTTTCATCAAGGCTAAAAAATAAATAAATACATAAAAAAGTTTCTGGAATGAAGTGATTCATACTTTGTGCTACATTAAAAATGCTGTCCTTTACTGACACCTTATAAGGTACATTATGAAGAATATTAGATGCTCCCAGAGTAATCTGTGTTAATGTGCCACATCCAAATGGCTGATTCATGCCGTGAAATGGCTTTCAGTGATTAGTTTCCCGTTTCCTCCCCAAAATAGAGAGTTTTGTCAATCCTAAGCATTTATCTGTGCATATGTGTTATCTTTGTTGGAGTGACTTTAGCGCCATGGTTAGACACACATGATTAGATGTGGATGGCACAAGTGCAAAGCAGGTTTGTGCCACAGCAACAGGCCACTCTTTCTTCTCTGCACACACAGAAAAAAAGGTGTCTGGCGCGTACAAAATGCTGTGGTTTATTCTATAAAAAACTAAAAGAAGAATTGATCTGTTGAAATTAAAGTAAAGCTGACAAGAGTCCATTTCATAGCTGCTTTCAAGATGGGCAAATTTTCTGAGTGCTGAGAAATTGCTACACAAAAAAGGAGAGCTGAGATTTAACTTGAGTTTCTTTTGAACTGTAGAAAACATGAAAACGCTACCGCTCTCATTACTGCCTTCTTTCAAAAAGCAGAAAATTGCCTTTTAAAGTCCCCCACCATCCACCATGAATACAAGTCATTATAAATAAATATAACAACTATATACACTACTACAAAAACACACACACACACACACACACACACACACACACACACACACACACACACACACACACACACACACACACACACACACACACACACACACACACACACACACAATGTTTTATTTATTTTTTAAAAGGACATAAGCCTCTGGAAAGACATAATGAATGCATAGGGCTGTTGCAGCTGTACAGTAGGCTGTGGTCGTCATCTCCCTGGTTAAGTCTGAAGCACTGTTCTCAGTGATTTGTGGCAGATTTTGATGTTCATCATCGAGAAGAAAAAGACTCTCTGTAGGGCATTAAGTACAATTCACCTTTTCACTGACCTGAGGAGCGGGCTAGTGCTTGGCCGTTGGGGGTTGAGTGGGGGAGGGGAGATTACCCTTCGGTTCGAAACAGACCTTATTAAATGACTCAGTGACCAGGCAAGGTCCCCGTTCTTGGTTAGCCTCTCTTACCCACAGGACCTGACAAATAGGGCAGCTCTTCGGCGGGGCGTGAGAGAGAGAGAGAGAGACGTTTGTTCGAGGATAAAAACAAACCCTCAGCCAATTAAGCACGGGGAGTGAGGAAAATCACCGCGGCAACGGCGGCAGGTTGTTTTCCCATCTCTGAGTTCAATTACCTGAGGAGAGGAGACAGGGCGATGTCTGAAGTGCTCCGCTGTTCCTAGACAGCTGCGGAGACGCATAAAGGCTGCCCCTCCCCCCCCCCCCCCCCCAGGAGAGCTACAGTTGGCTGGGGCTCCCAACCTGTAGGCTTCAGCTGCCTGGCAAAACAGGGATGATTACAGGGTATGCTGGGGGCACGCAGTCACGACAGCGGCACAGGCTACAGGGAGGGGAGAAAAACAGCTGACAGGACACGGATTTAAACCAGGAAACGTGATCCGACTGACTGGGCGCGTGATATCCGTTTTCCTTGTTTTATTTATTTATTTATTTATTTTTTTAAGCGAACACGCCCATTGTGTTCGAACCTGATAACTGCTGCTGGAGCCACTGTCGCTGCCCCTGCCCCATCGTCACATTAGCAGCCTGCCCCTCCCGGCGACCCACGCCTTGCGTTTCTCCTCTCTTCCATAGCCGCCATTCATGTTCATTTATTTGGATCACTTCCACCTCAGGGAGATAATCCGCTAACTGGCTCATTCATACGGATGACATCATCAAATCCTTTCCTAACGTTTACGGAATTAATCCTGCTCATTCTTTCTGACTGAGTCTATTATAAAGCGCAAATCCTGAGTATTAAAAACGGGCCCGGTTCTGGCGAAGTAGCGCCGGGCTCTAAGGCACTCAGCCCCGTCTAAACACGCAGGCTCACATCACCAATCGCTATCAGTACCCTCCGTGCTGCGATTGTGCAGCCAAGTATAAGAAGTGTTCTGCATCAGAAATAAACCAGACACGTGTCTCTTCCAGCCAAGTCAGGTGGTCGCAAAGTTCAGGGAGAAGGACCTCTTGTGAACGTACCCCTGTGTGCCCAAACCAAAACCGGCATTCTCTATCTCGCAGATGGATTCTCTGAGGTTAAACAGAATCCACTCACAAACACGAGCACACAAAAACACACACACAAAGGCAAGCACAAGCACACAGACACACACACGCACACGCGCACACACACACACACATATACACACAACCTCTCCCACCTACCAGTAAAAACAGCTGCGACAGAACCATATCGAATCAGGACTTTACTTCTGAACAGAGGCAGAGTGAAATTAGCAGGATTTCTTTTTTCTGAGGCAGTAAAACGTGAGGGCTTGGTGTCGGATGTGCCGGGAGGGTCTGCTCTATGATGGGGATCTGACCGGAATAAATCACAGCAGCGAGGAGTGGAAGCCATTAGCCAATAGGATTTCCTTCTTTTCTCCTTGCGTGACAGTGCTGATGGGATTGCCTTGATACCGGACAGCTAAGTGCTTCCATGATACAGTGGTAAATCAGGACAACGGCATGATATGAAATTCAACAAGCTGCTCTTCAGCTCTCACTGCCGGGGGAGGAGCCAGGGCCAGCCGACGGACCAGGATTCCTAAGCAGAGTGGAGGAGCCACTATTGTGTATCCGCCCTTTATTTTGCAGCCCGGCCATTGACAACATCTCCACAGAGTGGAAGTAAACATCATTTAAAATGCCTCCGCCCACCTCCTTTTAGAGCTATATCCACACAACCTAGAGCAGCCCTGCTCCACTTCACCGTCTCCATCTGCAATGACTCACTGCCGTATAACGCACAAATCGTATTACGCATGTGAAATTAGACTCCGAATGAAGTAAACGCACCGACAGGACGCGCAGGAAAGCCAAGTCAAACTCCCCCCCCCCCCCCCCAGAACAGCCTGATTGGCTGGCAGCGGTGACTGACTGAGCGGGGCGGGGTGGGGCGGTCGAGGCCTGGACCGCGGTCCTTGTAAGTTCTGCTTTTTCCCAGATGGTAGCCGTGCAGCTGACCTGTCATCACGCTGCCATCATTAGTCAGACATGGATACGTTTCACAGACAGAGTGTCACGCACAGGCCGTCCAGCGAGAGGGAACGCCGACCCAGTCCTGCGACGCGCCCCACTGTGGCTGCTTCAGCTACCGCCAGATAAACCAAAAACTCTTTTGTAAAATAAAAAATTATAATTCTGCAATAAAAATTGACCACACACAGAGCACCACATGAACAAGCACTGGAAATGAATTTTAAAAATGATCTGTTGCCTACGTTAGGTGGGACTGCGCAGAAATGGCAAACTGCGGATCCATGCTACACGCACTACATGTGAACTACATCAGACTCCCTGCGGCTCCTACATCCACGTTCGCGTGATGGACGTGACCCCGCCCAGTGGAGAGTTTGGTAGTTCCTTTATGCTTCAGTCACACCTTACTGAGGAAGGGGAGGGGGGAGGGGATTTCACTCTTGTAGGTCCAACTTTGTACATGTATCCCCTCTGTGGGTCCCGGGTGGCTTAGCTTGCTTAAGATTCGTGTCTCAGAGACGCTCTGAGAGGCCACCTGTTAAAAATGGCTGACAGATTTCTCACATAAGCATTAGGAACGGGTCCCGGCTGAAGTGTGCCGGGTGTGAAGTCGAAAAGCCCCCCGGTGCCGGGAAGGTGTGAGAGGTTTTACACATCCAGGTTGCGTGTGGGTGGTGAATTATTGGTATGCAGCGAACGCGCCTCTCTTCTTCCCCTTTTATTGATCGGAGGCAGGTAGAGGATTCCGCGGGAGCGTGCGGGCGGGGCTGGCGTGATGGATCACGGCTGGGCGAGGAGGTGTCAGAGAGCCGGCGCTCAGCGGTGCCCCGTCTCGCCCCGGTCTGGGCCCGGGCTCTCCGGTGGGCTGGAGCGGGCCCTCTCCGTGGGCAGGCCTCGCGTCTCCGCCGCGCCGCCAGGTTTTAATGGGATTTCCAGCTCAGCAGAAAGCGCCCCTCATCAGGAGCAGCTCCTCGTATTGATCCGGAGCCGGACGGACGGTGATTCATCAGCGCGCCACGATGCTCGGGCAACCGCGGCACACACCCAGCACACGCCAAGCACATGGCAAGCACACGGGTAGCGCATCCCAGTACGTGCACAGTGCACACTCGGCACACGCTCTGTACATTGTAGGCACACAAGGAGACCACGCACCCCACACCCAAGCATGTATACAACGTGAGTGTGTGTCTGTACACTTAGGTACATGTGGTATTACGTGCATTTGGTGAGTATGTGCATACAGGCACAGAAACAAACAAAACAAAGCTCAATACAATGCAGGCTTGCTTTGATTGCACCACAAGTGTCCGTTGGGATTGAGCTATACTGCCATGACCAATGGCACTGAAGCCTTGGACCGGCCCAGCTGATGTGATGTGGGGGGGGGGGGGGGGGGGGGGGGTGGTGCCCTGTGCCACAGCAGTCAGAACCCTGTGGTCCCCCTTGTCAAAAGGCAGCAGCACCCTCTGACACCCGCCACTCACTCATCACCCTCCCAACCCTATATCTCACCCTTTGCTCCCACGACAGCTCCTCTGTGTTGTCATTACAGCAGTATTCAATTACCCTGACCCAAGCTAGGGCACGCCTCGCCTCGCCTCGTGTCCCGCTCCATTGATATAGAAGGTTAATTGAAACAGAACGCACTGCTAATTTCCTTTTTAACAAGAAGGCACACTTGCAATAACTCAGGAAATATTATAGGGTCTTCCTCCGCCCCGGTCTGCGGAGGGAACAGGGGGTCACTGCGGTTGTGCCCCCTTTGTTCTCTGAGCTCCCCGCACAAGGAACCCAACCTGCAGTGACGGGCCGCGACGAGCCGCCCGGGCGTGTATCTCGTCCAGTCTGCCCACAAACAATGGAGCAGAGGATTGCGTTACCCGTCTTTCTAATGAGGCAAGGGAACTTTGCATTTCAATACGCGCCACGCGCGCCGCTCACTTTTTCCTGGAGAGAAACCCCGTAACAATATTCGACAATATTCCGCTCTCTGTTCTCCTCGGCTGTTGGAACACGATAAGATTTAAAAACGTCATGCAGAGAACAAGTGGGTTTTTCTCCAATCTCCTTAAACAAATAGCCAGCAAATGAATGAATTTTGAGCAGCTGAAGCCGGTTGTATCAAAAAGATATATCTTAGTTTTCTTATTTCACTGGTATTAAATTATTTTTTCCTGATGTGTGCCGTTTCCTTTCAACAATTCAAAGCTTTTTTATTTGTTGCTCGCCAAGTACAACAAAAAGGTAATTAATCTGCAAAATCTAAAGAGCCTGGACCAAAAATGCTAATATGAATAGTTTTGCATGCTAGCACATTCATTTACTATTTGCAGAACCATGCCAATTTATATGCATATTCCACAGATTTAAAAGCTACCATTCATGTTTTAATACATATGCAAATATCTCTCGTTACAGATTTCATCTTTGAAAATTTTTACAAGACAATTCAAAGTTCACAAGATGGAGTATTCATAAATCATATCACAGGCCAAAAAGAAAAAAAAAGGATGTCAGAATGTTTCCTATCAGTAATGTTTTTCTTCATTACACATGTGATAGCACTTGTAATCATTTCTCTGTGAAGTGAAATGAAATGAATAGACAGAACACATTTTGTTTTGAAGTGTGTGGCTACGGCGTATAATACCATTTAAAAATGTGAATAATTAATGAGAACCATCATTTACTTTCCTAAAATCTCAGCAAGATACTCGATTCCCTGCAGAGCATGCCATGTATAGTTCAGTGAAAAATACATATTTAAAATCAATGAGAAATGATTACTGAGAACATGAGATGAAGAACTAAAAGGCTAGTCACAATGTAGGAATGGTCTCAAATAACCAGGGGAGGGGACAAACAGACCTCATCAACTATTTAAACCAGCCACTATGTCATTCTCGAAATTTCATTCACCAAAAAAAACTATTTATATCCCCCTGAGACCTGGCAGAAAAAAAAGTTCAAGTATTTAGATTTTTTTGACATAATACAAGTGTCTTAGATGAGCAAAATGCACTGATGCACTGAAAATTATTTTCATTTAATGTCCCTTGTAGTGGACATCAGAATATATGATTCCAGAGACTCACGTCTACTACAGGGTACAAAAAAGAATGGCTGGGTCTTAGGATGGTAAGATGTGATTTTGTTTGCCCTTATTGAAAAAAAATACATAGAAAAATGAAAGAATAAAAAATGGGGGATGTTCATTTCAGACGAAATTGGAGATGTAAATAGTAATAGTCATCAGAATAATTGTGAAGCAACACAAATAAAACACTTTATCACTCACCCGGCCGGGCTCTGTTTTCATTTGGCTTGCTTTTGTTTTGAAAGATTAAAAGAGGGGAATATTATTGATGTGCAACACTGGCTCAGATAAAGGATTGCAGGAGCTCAGGCTCCTATCTGGCTCCTCCAGTGAGGAGATGTTTACTCACCAGGAGCTGCTGCTGTCTGAAGTCTGGGAATCACACAGGGGCTTTTTTCGGAATTAGATTCCATATTGTAAGAGTGCAATTAGAGGGCCACCATACAGAACTACAAGATGAATTCTCTGCACAGTAATGGGACAGGCGCGTTACCGGCGGAATATGATTACAATAGATCCATTTCTGTCATGCTTTCAAAAGCAATGCCGGGCCCGAAAATAATGCATATCTGAGGCTAAATCAATACTCTTTCACATAAAATGGAAAGCAAAGCAAATATTGCAGCTAAAGACCCTGATGAAGAGGCTGCTTTATCAAAAATACATATTTCATTGCTATTATGATTTACTCAGACGTGGGCGAGATGACTTATATGCGGGGACGTCATCTGTTCGGTGCGATGTCTTCATAAGATCACAGTCTGAGGCACTTCTGCAGCTGCCTAAGGCCTCATGAACTTGTGTCTTAAGTAAACCTCAGCCTTGCATTTCAAAGCTAATTGAATTCTGATACCTTACAGAGTTAAATGAAAGTGGCAACAATTAACCTCTTAGTCTATGAAACGGCAGAGTTCCTTGAATTACACCACTGCAGGGGAGTAAAAAAGCCTGGAGCAGTATCCCAGCTATTCTGAGAAAAAGTCAAATTATTTGCGGTGCATTTTCCGGATTGGTGGGAGCCAAGCAGCTCCCCTTTTAAGCAGAGGCTGCCTTTGGGGTGAGGGTGCAATTTGCTCCGGACGTGAAGGGGGGAGGGAGGGGGGTTACAAAAATATTGCAGGAGTGAACCAATGTCAGATGTCCTTGTACTCTTTAAATGTCCTGCCGTGTCACGTTTTCCGCTTATGTCCACCTCTGTGTTAAATCAATGGCATGCATTGCCATGTACACTGGATGCTTGGGGTGAGCACCATGCAAGTTCTAAATAATGCAGCCATTTTGGCTCGGCCAAGAATGCTGACGTGCATAAACATCACAGCTGTACCTGGCCGTAACATTTAACAAAAGAATGATTGAGTGATTTCTGTATCTGCCTCCCTGCTGCATATCGTGAGGTCCTGACGATAAGAACTGATTCCATTGGAGTGCTGTAACTGTGACCTTTCCCAGCGTGCTTTAGAGAGCGGGCATTTCATTAGCGAGCCGAAAAGGATAAAGCCGGCCGCGCTCGCACACGTGGCGGAGTGATACGATACCGGAGCCCGAGGTACGAGCGTGACGTGGGCTGCGGTCGGATGACCTCCCAGTCAGCCAGCTCTGCGGCCAAGCGGCACCGTCGGCAGGTCAGGGGCCTGAAACCCCATCCGTCAGGAATAGCGCACCCTGAACAAACCGGCGGGCTGCGTGACTCGGCAGCGCATTCTTTCCCCCGCGCAGGATCGTCAAGCCTCTCTCTCCAAACCGGCCCGCTGTTGGAAAAGTGGATCAGCACAGCTATTGTCACGATGCCGTTTTAAATTCATGGCGTATGTGCCGGTGGAAAGGCACATGCTGGTGGACATTAACACTACAGACTTCTGAAGTTTAAAACAAGTTGAAAATGCTACCGGGCTGGTGGGTCTAGACTAATTTGAACGCGACACCAGCCGAGACGACCAATGACCAAGCAGATGACCAATTTAGCAGTGGAACACTAAACATTTTCCCTGCACGTGCTCCCAACATCATTCTCTGCCCCCTGCGACCACGTGCCCGCTCCTGTCTGGTAACACGAGAATGCCCCACTACGTAATCTCACTGCCAATCCAGACTTGTCATGTAATGCCATGGGTCACGGGCTTAAACAAGACATGTAAAGAGCAGGCAATGTGACAGGGCCCGTTTCAACGCTTGTAGACTTGACTCTTTTTTTTTTTTTTTTTAACTAGGAGTAAGACAGTGGCTGGTCCTCCAGGCCGTTGAGTGAGTGCGTGAGTGCCGAGGGGCCAGCCCCGCCTCACGCCGAATCTCTGACCGCCTGCTCCCGGGCATCTGTCATGAAAACCGATCAGGAGAGGTAATTAAAAGAGCACATAGCCACCACTAGTGCAAACTCTCACACGGCCGGGCACACGCCGGACGGGAAGAGAGTGTACCCACTGAGCAAAATCGCGTCCGTTCGTCGTCCGCGGAACGTCCGCGACTTCGGCCGTGTTGTTCGTGGGACATCCCCTGAGTAGCCAGAATGAAAGTTTACAAGATGTCAATTACGGACGTCGCCTGGGTACGTTGTTTAAATCACTTTTAATTGTGATTTACGGTGAGTGAGAAGACATAATTTGATATTTCACAATATTTTAAAGTTCAGCTACTGCATATGGTTCCGTTCAAGATCGGCAGATACACCATCTAACGTGGATGTTCACTGGACGTTACAGGAGAGCCAAGAATGACAAAACCGTTTCGTCTTAATCTGCTTGTCTGTGCAATGTCGCTGGATGTCACCGCTCAGAGGGTATAGTAGGGTCTGAAAATGTGCATTTTACTTTTATCTTGTATGTAGAAAGGCTCAGGGGCAGGGAGCAGAGTTGAGCCGGGGGTGAGCGGCACAGGAAATCAGGCTCCTTACATTGAATGTTAGAGGGAAACAGAGCGGACATTCACAAGCTTGCTCGTCTCACATAAGCTCAGCTCCCGTCTCCATCTGCACCAGCCAATAGGGACCTGCCTGCTGTGGGCTGTGGGCTTCCGGCTTGACCTTTGACTTTGGTGAGTCGTGTGATCATCTCTATTTAATGCCCCGCATGCTCTCATCTCCCTGCCTGGCTCTCCCTTGGCCCAGGAGAGGCATCCATGCGATTTCCAAGATCTTCTCATTTGTGGTGACCTGCCCAGCCCCCTTCCCAGCCCCCTTCCCATATCACACTAACACAGAATTCATCTGATCCCCAATGGGTTCTCGAAGGGAATATCCTCACTATAGCAGATAGCTCCTCTCACACTTTTTTTCTTCTTGGTTTCTTTAGTCATGCCACATGCGTAGTTCATGCCAGGCCGTGTTTCCCAAGTATCTGTCATTTCTTTTGCAGTTCCAGCCGCTTTCATGCTAATGGAAACGGGAGGTTGCCGTGTGGTATGCTAATGAGCCATGGAACTGGCCCAGAGTCGCGTTTCCTTGTGAAATTGCTGCAAATTATGTCAACATATTTCCAGTTTTATTAAAACATTACTGTGATATTTTGAATGACACTTCATTTGTTTGATTTTTCATTTGTTTGATTTTTTGAATTAAATAATAATAATAATAATAATAATTCTTACAGCAAATGATCTAAAAAAATAAATAAATACAATCTATCAGCAGGGATATTAGTAATGGATTTACCTGCTTCCTGAAGATCTGTTGGTAGGCCATGAAGAAAATTGCAAGGTATAAATATCTTTTCACTAGATGTTTAGGAAGGTGATAAATGTTGCTGCTCATTTTGTACATTCAGAGATGCATATTACTGCTTGCCATATTAAAAGTAATGATATGATGACACTATATGTTAAAGCCAAGCACCCATAACTGTTGTCAGAAAGCTATGCTTAGTAAACTGGGATATAGAAACAAATGTTAACAAAGAGGCTTGTAATACTTGTATTATGACAGTTTGTAGGAAATCTGTGGGCTTGACTTCCCACAGGAAGCTTCTCAAAGATTTGTTTTTATACAAAATTTTTTTAGATGAATCAAAACCATAGATGTGCATTGGTGTCTACACAAGTAATATCACCCTATTAAAAATGTACTTTGTGGTATTTCTGAGTCCTTGTGTTCAGACTCTTCGGATCTCTGGAGGACTGATTGTTCCACTAGGCTGTATCTCTAGCTTGTTACTGGGTTTTTGTGGACAATGTAGACAATGTAATTTCAGGCTGAATCTCTGCCTCAAACAAACTGCTGTCAGGCGTGATCACTGGAGAGGGAAGCTCTTGGGATGTCACTTTGAAACTATCAAAAACACAAACTGGTGGGGACAAGATCACGGCAGGAAAATCACCCACCACTCATGAAATCAGTTTGATGGTGTGTGTGTGTGTGTGTGTGTGTGTGTGTGTGTGTGTGCCTATGTGTCTTCGTGTCAGGGATGAAAACAAAGTGGGGTTTATCTGTAAATAATATTTCTGGACTATTTTCCAAGTTTGACCACAGCTTTTTTTTCTCTCTCCTAGGGAGAGGAGCGGGGTGTAAGTTACAGTACACCTAGTGCCAGACAGCTATTGCCATAGGAACAACAAGAGCTGGCATCCCGGAATGTAGCACTAAGCACTGTGGAATTCCCTGTAATTTACATTCATTAACGAGTAGTGTGAATTCAGGGGAGCCAAAAGACCGGTGCCAGGCCTGCCAGAGCTGATAAGGAGGGTCCACTTTTCACAACCTCTTTCAGTTTCTTTCTTTTTGCTTTCTCCCAAAGTAATGAACCACAGCAGCCAGCCCAGGAATTCATTGATTCTTGTTTTCCTCCGTTGTTTTTTTTTTTAACTTGTTCATTTTATTTTTATTTTTTAAATGAAAGTTGATGCTTTTTTTGGGGAAAAAATGTATTTCATGTAATAAACTGCCTTCAGCCTTCAAGAGCTGTAGCCCCATATAACCTACCTGCATTTTGAGCGAATTCACGGCATACAGGGCATATACTTAGCTTGGGCTACACGGGGTACTAGGACTGCTCACACACATTTAAATGAATTTTCTGCACACACACTCTCACACGCACGCACACATGCATACGCACATACAGTACACGTCTATGTTACCAACAGGGGACTATCACTCTATACCTGCCAAGACACAACCACACACACACGACCACACCAAAATACACAAGCATACAAATACACCTTCCAAAGTCAGTAACATTTAAGTTGCTCTTTTGTCGCACGTACGATTTTGATTTAAAACGTCCTGTTTTAAAAGATCCTATTGAGCATTCGGTTACTCCACAGGACTATACTGGCTGCTAGAGCAATCAAAGGATTGAGTTTCATTTAATTTTTACCTTTCTTAAAATTGACAAATCAGGGAGGAAGCAATGGCAGCCCTGGAAATAGCATATTTGTATTTACCAGTTCTAGACTTCAACTTTCACCTTTATTTAGCACTTCATCAACAACATAAATGTTAATAAAAATGCAGGGATGTTGACAGAGACCTGTACATTCCACATGTTTGTAGGTCATATATTGAGCCCCAGTGAAGTATGGGGCTTTGCTTTTCAGGACAGGGTGTATCAATTGACAAATGCTACGTAGAGACAGGAACTCAATGTGACCTAGACTAAGAACCCCATCAGCTGCTCCAAAAATAAACAAGAAACAATCAGGCTGAGTTTCCATCCCAGGCACCGACTGGGATATTAACTTCTCTCTGTGGTTAATGGGGGGGGGGGTCAAATAATTTCTTCTGTTATTCTTATTTTTCTCTTATTTTTTCCTGCACTGCTGCACACACCCACTCTGTGACTCATATTACGTATCATTTAGCGTCTGGAATTCAGCAGCATGTCATCCCCCCCCCAAAAAAAAAGTTGTGAAGCCCAGAATTTGAATAATCTCATATAACAACATTTATCTTCTGCTATAAGCCCTGTTACCCTTTCTGATGCAATAGAGCACTTCAAAACCTCTTCTCTTTCACAGCTCTGTGAGTGGGACTCAACACAATATTGAAATTTCAATGCGTTTTATACTGAAAACTGGGTCTGACTCCAACTGCATCTTGGTTTCAATCCCTCTTGAATATTTCCAAGATGACAGTCTGAGAGAAATAGCACAAGGTTTTTGTTGTTGCCAAAACCTGTTAATTGCATGTTTGTGCATCTTGTTTGAACAATGTTGTCGAGCAGTTGTTGAAAAGTCATTGTAGAACACAAATGAAAGCTTGAGAATACACACAACACTCACAGGTGGTCCCAGAATTCATTGCAAGCTCTGTCTTTGAGACCTGGCGCCCCGGGGTACAGCCTCTTAATATTGCCACAATGCTGCATTATCCTTCCTCTGAGGTCTTCTAAGTATAGATATCATTACAACAGGAAAGGAAAAAAAAAAACCTTTTCAAATGTAAACAAGAGCAGTGTGAGATTGGGTGAGGGTAATGATAGTCTGGTAAGAGCAAAATAAATAAACAAAACCTGTATCTCTAAATGTCATATAGCATGTGTCATCCCACCTACTAGGTCTTGTGTTTGAAAACTAACAAAAAAAAAATAGGATGGCCCTGTAAGTTATCTGAAGATGATAATTAATGTGGACAGCGATAGTGTTTTCGTTAAGTGCAGAGAGATGACGCCTTTTTAATTCAAGGTTGTGGGAGGGAATAATCTCTGCTCTTAAACTGTCATCCCAATGAGACTCCACACCAGGTAAGTGCGGCCTGAGATGACAAGTGGCGCGCCGGCCCAGCTGTCACAGTTAAGAGATTAGGGCTCGTTTTAGGCAGGACATGGCGCTGCGGCGGGCTGCCGCTCCCGCGCGTCCGCCGGGCCCCTCCCATCCCGCTGTAGCACCCTCTCTCCACAGAACCGGGGAGGGGCAGTTAACACCGGACGTTAACCTCATTCTAATTCTGTCCTTCCTGTGACATCACAAGGCAGCACTCTGGGATCTTGATGTCACAATTCCCACAAGCCCCCTCACCGGGACAACAGCAGTTACCTTCATCCTCTCATTTCACGCCTCGGCGGCTAGATCCTTCACTGTCGACCCCCCCAACCCCACTCCCCCTACCCCTACATTCCTCTCGCCTCTGAGACAACGGGACGACACACTTTCTGCCCTCAGATACAATTTTTAGCAGGTATGACAGCCTTTGTGTGCTGTCTTTCGACTCAGCACGTTAAAAAAACCCAGTGGTCAGAAACAACACAGGTGACGGATACAGTGGCCATTTGCTCTGCCGTACCAAAAAGAGGGAAATTTCTACGCCGCTCACTCCTATGGAGAAAAATTCTTCTCCACGGAGGCTGTGGAGCATGAAGGAAGGAGGAAGCATACACTGCTCATGAGACCCTGTTAAGCACAGGAAGAACAAGCAACAAAGAATCTGTATCCATAGAGGAGGCTGCTGAGAGTAGCGGGTACCCATTACAAACAACATTCTCCGGATTAGTTCGTGCCGGAGAAGGACGGCATTATTTCGGGACCTTTGGAGAAACGCTGCCATTTTAATTGGGATGTGTGTCTGAGGAGCATTTGGAGCCTCTGTCCCATTGTTAGTGCTCACATAGTGGCAGCGGAAAAAAAAAAGAGATGGGCAGTTCAGGGAAGGGCTGATTTAGACCGTTTGGTTCGAGCACACTGTGACTCAAAACAAAGCCTGCTATATTTGCAGCACGAGGCAAGAA
Source organism: Synaphobranchus kaupii (assembly GCA_029718625.1). Classification (NCBI taxonomy): domain Eukaryota; kingdom Metazoa; phylum Chordata; class Actinopteri; order Anguilliformes; family Synaphobranchidae; genus Synaphobranchus; species Synaphobranchus kaupii. The sequence continues at coordinate 103,231,387 of CM056376.1, forward strand.
GCCAGGAGAGTGTGGGATTGTGAGGGAGCACCTGGACATTAAGCCATGCCTCCCTTCCTCTGTAGCTTAACCCCCCGCCCCCCACCCGAATGAACAATTCCAGCTTATCACACCAAGCAAAGGGAATAATTACCCGAAAACTAACCGGCACCAAGATCTTTAATCAGACAAGTGTGTAATTACTGCGACACAAATTACTTCAGTTCATTACAAGCCAGTGTAACATGGCGGGCGATGGATTGTTCATCATTTAAAAGTATTATTTACAGAGGCCATGCAGGCCGGCCATGAAGGGATAAATACGCAGGCGTCATTAGGACCAGAAAAGAAATGGATGTGCTGGTCAATGGAGCATTTTTCAAAACACGAATTAAAACAAAGTGGAAACTGGAGATAATAACTGAGTTACTTTTGCCTGAAGTAATTGTCTCTACATTTTCAAATAATTTGTCCAGGGAAAATCCGCTTCCCTAATGCTATTTAAACACATTTACGACCCTATAGGAAGTTATTTATATGCAAGCGCAAGCTTTTTTTTTTTTCCTTGAGAGAAGAATCATTGCTAAATGTCAATGAGTGCACTTTAAGTAAGTGACATATTTCATAAATGCTAGCGCTGTATACTTTCATGGGAATTTCTATAATCAGCCAAGGCCAGCTGTAGAGGGAAAAGTCAGTCTCAATGCAACACAGCTAACATTTCTGCATTACTTTAGCTTAATATGATGCCTTCCTCCCCAGAAGAAGTCAAGACAGGTTCCAAAGAACCGTCCAGGGTCTGGCTTCCCAGCATGCAACAGGACCTTTGGATCCTGGGTTTATTAACGACCCTGGAGAGTGGGGGTGGGGGGGGTGCTCATTATTGTCTTAAACATCTCTGCCAGGGCCTTGACATTACAGTACTGCTCACAAACACCTTTGGCATGATCACCCTCTGTGGAGTGAGCAGGATAATTGACTATAAAAAATATTTTTTTCATTAAATGGTCTAAAATATATGCAATACATCAAATTATTAATCCTTGTCAGATGTCTAGTTCTAAATCCAAGAAGTTGACAGAGCGCAAATACAAAGAATATAGTGGCACCATAGTGTAGAACAACAGGGCGGGCAGAAGGCCTATAGGGACAGTATAACAGTCAGTGAGAAACTAGGGTCTATAATTTACAATCAAGTATCACAAATATAGTTTCAAATATCACAAATGTGCAAAAGAAAACACAACAGAAATCCTTTTCTTGGCTTCAGAAGAAATATTTAGAGAGACAGATTCAGAATAAGATCAATGCAAATTACAGTAACAGTGCTACAACATGGCCTTGAAGAATAACTTACAATACATCAACAGGCACAATAGCCTACAGTACTACTGAATGCTATGGCCAGCCATTTATCCTCTGCTGTCTTTCACTTGAAAATTTTCAAGGCCTAGAATTTGCTCCCATTAAAAACATAAATAATGCTTCATTATAGAAACAAATAATAAAGGCAAACTTCTGTCTCCGTTCTCCTCGCTAACCACTGCTAAAATGCAACGCAGTGTCCTCACTTTTAACGATGCCGTCGTTTCAATTCAATTTCAGTAATGGTAATTGTCGTGGTGTCAAGAAAGCTTCTGTAATACCAGCGTTTCTGGCAGCCCATCAGTAGAAAATTACAGACCAAAGAGAACACAATCAGCTTCTCAACTGGTTAAAGGGGTCACACAACATACACGGCAAACGACTCAAAAACTCCATCTTTATTCAGCAGCTGCCTTCATTCTGTTCATTGTCAAGGACTGAAAAACTACAAACCCTCTGTTGCTGTTCCCCAGCAAACATCTGACAACAAATCATTACTGCGTCGCTAAAATTGATCAACCGTCACCTGGTAATTGATACCAACAAAGTGACTTTTTTCTATTTTACGCTGAGGCTTTTTGCCACAGAGATGCAGTAAGAAATGCGGTATATGTATTTCCTTCCACGCAACTTTCAATTAATCGTTGTTACATTTGGGAGGAAATAAAATCATTGTAACTACTGGAAAGACCGGATTTTACTTCATTTATTCAATCATTTTATTGTTATGCCCAATTTTTTTAAATTTTTTTTTAGCATCGTACCACAACACCAATTTAAAAGCATCTGCGGGAATTGCGCAACAACATATTTCATATATCTGAGTATCAAATGCATGGGATAAACTGCACTTTGGGTCATGTTTGCTTGCAGCTCCCACAAAGCTTTGCATCATTGAGTTTAATTAGTTGTGTCATATGCAGTTTAGTGCATTATCTAGTCTCTGGTACTATTTCTGTCACGTACTTCAGTGTTAATGACCTTCATCTGAGTGGATTAGTCATTCCAAAACAATATACATTTTAACCAGTCTCTCTCCACACCAGTCTATTTCAACTGCTTTTCATAATAGGCTGGATGCACTCTGCATTAAATTGATTCCTCACAATCTGTAAGACTTCCACACAATCAGTGCAGGTAAATGTGCATAGCGATGGGATAACAGAAGAAGAGAAGCCTGGGGCTGCAAAATCTCTGCTAGTGTTTATGAGAGGGAATCAAATGCAGGTCGTTCCTTTCGTATCGTATGTGCGCTGGTACGGTGAGCTCAGCATACCCGCCACGGCAAACATAGCTTCTGAGGCGCAGCCTTGACCTCCGTCTTCACAAACACCCAACCGTGTAAAGCCACCCCCCCCCCCCCCCTCACAGTGCGAAGGGGGCGTCCCTGGTGATACACAGGCTGCAAAACAAGGGGGACCCTCCCCCCATCTGTATTCTGGGGGCTCCTTCACTTGACATCTGCGTATCTCTGCACGAGTTCCGGTGGTGTTCTCTGTGCCAACCATACAGCGGTGGCGCCCATAACGCTGTACAACAGGTGCGCAAACATATATCAGGGCCACACTGTGGGCCCGGCGTGCGACTCATTTGGAAGTGATCAAATCATCTCCGTTCACTCCTCGAGTCGACGGTCTCCCTGCGGCTCCAATATGGTCCAGCACAAGCGGGGGAGCCGCCATTGATTGAAGCCGCGGCAGGGACGCGATGCAGTCGGATGCAAAACAAATCAAATATTTAGCCTGATGTGAATTCCTAAGGCTGATGACTTAATTACCTGGGGGGAGGGGGACAGGGTTTGTCACTCAAACTGCATGGAGAAGTGTCACGCTTGTGTTCCGCCAAACTAGAGGATCCTTGTCTACACTGACAGCCTTCCTTGCCTCCGGGAGGGCGCGGTCTCACGCCACCGTGCTTAAGGAAGCTTCCGGTGAGCTGAGGAAAACCTTCAGCACATCCAGAATAAGAATAAAAGGGGGATTTCTGCATAAGAAGCTAAAAACAATATCAACAGGAAAAAAAGGAAGAAACAGCTAATGACACACAACACCGGCTGAGGGTTGAGTCACCGCTGTTCGGGTGCATTGTGACACAGGCTTAAAGCACTACCCATAAACCCCCATGATGGACAACACCGCCTCCCCTACTGTCACGTTTGGCTTACGAGAATAAATTTGAAACGAAAGCATATCATCTGTGCGTTGAAAAACTGCGATACACGAAAGTAGTTGCTGGTTGCTAGGAAACAAATGACTTTCTTCCATGTATAGACCTTGTCACGGGTATCCCAGCGCAGAGTTCCAAATGATACAGTTTATGGAGCCAGTGAGATCAAACAGAGTAGAGATTTTGCAGGGGCCTGTGTAAAAAAAATAAAATAAAAATGCACTCCTCCCATTGACTGTACACACAGAAGAAAATACACCTTTAAGGAGATGACGTCTTCCCTCTGGGCCATTCTTCACAATTACCAGGCAGGGGGAAAAAAAATTGCACGGTAGAGTGCCGCTCCCTTCAGCGCTGTCTTCAGCGCTCCTGGATCAGGCGTGAATTATAAATCGGTGCATTTTCTGCAGCCCGGGCGTAGAGGCGGGGTGGAGAACGCGTCAAAAGAGTTTAATGCCAATCGTTGCCATTTCTCCCTCTGCATAGAAAATCGATAGGTCCTCCCTCCCGAGACGGATGCTCTGCTGGGGCTAGTGAATTAGGAGGAGCTACTTTCTGCAAATCAATTGAAACACACAGGTGCGTCAAAAACGCCCTCCAGCCACGGGCCCGTGCGCCTCCCTGCACCTTGGTAGGTGATAATATACATGATGGAGAGTGACAGGGTCTATCCTCACTGATCCACTCCTGTTTAAAGATAGAAACCTTCTCTGACACGTTCTCTTACCATGCATAGGAGGCCACATGCAAGCACGCAAGGCTCTTTGTCAGTCGGTGCCTACCTTTAACCTGCCATAGCTTGCTTCAGAAACAAGTCAGGGGCCTGTGAAGGTTGCCTGCCAGTCAATAAGACAGCAAAGACAGTGCGTGTCTCTTTCAATCCAAGAAGTGATACCCACTTACCTTAAGTGCATGACGTGGATCTCGAACCACACGCACGCACACGCACACACATACACAAAAACGCATGCACGCACACACACACACACACGCCGCACATATGTAAACACACACACACACACACACACACACACACACATGAAACACGTACACATACATAAACACATACACAAATACATACATAAACACATACACAAAAACACACAAAAATATGAAATACACACGAATACATACGCAAAAAACTCACATTTAATCACATTAGATATGTGATCACACACACACACACACACACACACACGCACACACACGCGTATGCACACTCGCACACCCACGCACACATGCACGCAGTACACTCACATTCTCCCCATTTCCCATTTGTCAACATCCATCCTTTTCCAGTCCACTGCAGTCCTTCCACAGATCTAGCTGGCTGTCAGAGTGCAGTTATATGTGTTAACATGAGTGACACGAGTGGAGCTCTGTCATGCAATTCTCCCTCCTCCAGTCCTGTCCTACACAGTATTAACAGAGGCCTGCTCGGCCAAGGAAACTGCTCTAATATCACTGAACACTTTTCAAGTCAGTCCTCTGATTCAAGCTCATCCATAAAGGAGGATTCCTGCTCATTTCTGCAGAAGTATCGGCGTTCAGAAAGCAGATTCATATATCTGTCAGAAGGCATCTGCCAGAAGAAGACAACCAAAGATGTGTAATTATTGTGCAGTTAATTAGTAAACACATAGCTCTGAAATGATGTCCCATCAAGATAACCGTATAAAACCTTGGCAATGGGAACCAGAAAACTACCAACTCATCCACGCTGCGGTCTCACCGGAGTTATCACTGGTCTCGCTTCATCGGCCAAGGATTTATCAGGTTTCACAAAACAAACAAGCAGTGTGTGGTCATCGTAAGTGTTCCTAATTGCCTCTTTAAAATGCACAAGAGCTATTAAGGGCTACATTCTCATTTTTTCCCCCGGATCTTAATATGTGACGAGCGATTAAGCGGAGTGACTTAATTCATTAGAAGCGGATTCCTAATGATTATTAAACTGCGCACAACTGAGAAAATAACCAGTGGAGAGGGAGAGAGGGAGAGAGAGACAGAGCATACACCAGAGAGGCCCTGTAAATTGGCAGTAATAGTCAGGGGGTTCGATGTGAGACATTACTCTCAACACCAGGAACATGGCACACACAGGCAGTCAGGAGATTTGTTGCCCTGCCCGCGGTCGGGAAAAGGGAAGGGATCGCAGACCGCACGAGGAAAACATCCTGGTGATTTGGGCCCAAAATGGCAGCGACGGCAGAGGGGCGTGGAGACATTGGCTTAGATGTCTAACCGCATGCAGAACTGGATTGGATGAGCCCCCCCCCGCCCCTTCACAACCACCACCACCTCCGCCACCAAACCCATACCTGACGCTATCTATGAAGGAGATTTATGCACTCCTGAAGGCAAATTTATGAGCGGCAGCTCCACAGAAGTGAAGGCGGGCTAAGAAATTGCTTTTGAAAAAATCTGATTCAAAAGATTTATTTCAATCTACACCAAGGATGTATGATACATTCAATCTGTTTATTTGAGTGAAACAATCATTTCAAGCCTGGGAGAAGTCCATAGCCAGATAAGGCTGAATCACATTTAGCAGCGCGCATTTACAAAACCTAGTTCCACGTGTTCTGTTCCATTTTTTATTTCAAGCGGAAGACAATGCATCATTCATTCCTTTTTGTTTGCTTCTTTATTGATAGATTGACGGTTGAGTTGGGCATCAGCACTATTATTAAAGATCTGAAAAGAGAATATGTTTAAGAGGATCACCATAAAGCACAAATGTCTTTCTCTGTGGTTGACTGTAAAAAAACAAATATTTCCATTGACACATTTGAGTTTTCACATGAGCCAACCGCACCACCATCCGTTGTTTATTTCTTGGTCCAGTGTTTACAGATGAGATCAGCACACAATTTTGGATTAGAATATGCGATTAAACATGTGATCATACGGGGGATCAAATATGAACAACAATGTCAATCAAGGTAGTGTGTTTGTAGTCCGTTCAGTCACACACAGGTCCAGCGTCAGGTCACGTGGAGAGAGAGGATCCTGAAAGGACATTGGAGTTGCATAGTCTCACAGGCTATCTTGACACACACATTTGCTAAGGCTCAACAGCTTCTGTAATAACTAGCTCTTGCCACAGCTGTGTATCGGTAAATATAGGCCTAACATGCAATAAAACAGACAGTAAAGTGTAAAGTTTCTGTAAAGAATAGATTTTACTCCCACTCCACATAGGCCTACTGGTGATTCTTATTAAAGAGAGAATTTAGAGGACAACATGGACATGGTGTCTCACTCACTTTTCATTAACTGTGATAAGCCGTTTGATGCTTTTCCTGCCAAAACATGATGGAAATTGCATCAATGGCGTTACTTTTTTGTGAAACTATTATTAGTTCATGTATACAGGTATGTCCAATTATTTCACAAATTAATACTAATAATAACAAATATGTTCAGCACATGCTTCCATTAGGGTTGAGCATATCCGATTCCCAGCCCAATTTGGGCAGCGGCGCACATGGCGGAAACCCCACTGCCGATTAGGGGGAGTGTAGACATCCACCAGCTGCTTCTTTTCACACTGCACACTGCAACTCAGCTCGCGTAGAGCGGAGTCAGAGGAGGGACCTTTCATATGCAGCTTTGATTGCAGTCTCTGGGGGCCTGATTGACCAGCAGGGGTCGCTAGATAAAAATGCACACGGATTGCTATCCGACTGAACACTCCCCTTCCATGGGCGATGCGTGTAGCCCTATGAAGCTACCGGCCACATTTGGGCCTTGAGGCTCATCCATGCACCACAGCTTGGGGCCTTAAGTGAATAAGATAAACAGCAGACCAGCACGAGCTGTTTTGAGACTAGACAGCCTGAATGACTGCAGTATTTAGGTACAGTGAAAATGTACCCAGAGCAGTTCCAATGGGATATAATAGACTAAAACAAGTCTGCAAGCTCTTCAGCCTGCTGGTTTGTCTTTATTATGTGTCAAATGAGCAAACACGGAAAGAACTGGGGGAAAACATAACATTCAATGCAATGGAAACAATATAGGCCAAAATGCGAAAACCACATTCAAAGACATTTTGAAGTTTTGTTTTTTTTGGTCTGGCTGCAACAGAATATTCCCAAACAGATAAACAAGCAGGCTTGCAAGCACACATAAAATCTTAGTTGCACGCTCTTTTGAGGCAATTTAGTAAAAAAAAAAAAAATTTCTTATGTTCACACTGGTGAATACTGACCCAATTAAATAAAACAAATCCATTTGAAAAATGAGGATTTGGAATTGATATGTCAATGTTGCCGGTGTATCGGTGGGGTTTGCTGCCAGCAGAGAGAACGAGAGCTGTACACACGATAAAGCCTTTAATTCCAGCAGGATTAATGGACGGGCATTATGTCTCTGACTCAATAGTTAACTAAGAGGTCCTGCGCTGGGGGTGAAAAGGTCGGGGTGTCTTTCTGACAGAGGAGGATAAACCTGGGCATTCCTCCATTAAGCACCAGTCCACACCAGGTGGAGCCGAGGGGTAGTCACAGGACAGGTGACATATTTCACAGGACACACTGACCTCTGTATCCGCTTCTCAGATCAGATATAATGCATCGCTAGACAAATGGCTACAATTAAATGACAGTAGAGCAAAGGGACACTGGGAGAATTTCCCTTGATCGAAAGCTCAACTTAAACTGCACGTGATTATGCTCATTGCCATTGACGCAAGGCAGGGTGGTATACTAGTTAAAGCAATGGACTTGGAACTAATGGGCATAACATCAAATTAGGAATGTTAATGAATATCACGGCACTGAGTTAAACATTAGTGGCTATCTAACTGGAAACGCTCAAAGGTTTAAATTAATAATTCACATTTTAAAAACAAAAATGGCATTTATTTCTGGTTTGACAAACAAAAATCCAAATAAATCAAAAATGAACATAGCAATGCTCCGCAATAAGAGTGTGTGCATGCATGCGTGTGCATGTGTGTGTGTGTGTGTGTGTGTGTGTGTGTGTGAGTAGTTTGGTTTTACACAAAATGGACAAGGGTTAGAATAAGGGAAGAGATTTTAAAATGATATGACCGGAACTCATGTTATCATGAACAGATCACTGCTGGAAGTAGCTACAGGAACATGCAAGGAATCCAGTGGGTAATATTTGGCTTCATCCCAATCCATTATTTTATGTTCCTGACTTCCTGAACCCAGAGGTAAAATAGCAGGCATATTGAAGGCTGCCCCAATCTTTAAAATGGAGGGCAAAAGAAGCCTGCTGTTTCTCCATCAGATCAAGTGCAAAATAGTGTGTGTCAACCGTACAGACCTTATTTATCATAATACCACAAGAACCTTTACACCTGCCTTCTAAATCTAAAATGGATTGGAAGCATTTAGAAAAATAGGAACTGCAATGGCAGATAAGTCTGTTTACAATTGTAAGTGCTGTATTAAAATACCATATTTTGTATGGTAACTCAACTTATTAAATTCAATAGAGGTTTTGAATGTTTGTTCTCTGTATAATTATAATGCTGGAAAAATGTCTCATTTCACTTGCTTGTTATTACCTTGATATCCGTCCAACTAGTTTTAATGCCTAAAGGGAAATTAAAATTGGTGTAAAGTACTTTCATTTTCATTATCATTTCTTTCTTCTAACACATATATAGATTTTGTAAGTGCATTCATATTTATAACTATATATAAATATTATACTATACTATTATACTATATTATACTATACTATTATACAAATATAAATATATGGCTGAAATTAGTCGAGAGAAAATCTATCTATGAATTTATATAACGAAACAACAACTGCAAAAGCTAGTATCTGGCAAACTACTGGGTTCTAAAACATATGTAATAGGAAATATTTTTGATGATAATGTATATTACAATATAATGTACTGAGTACATGTGTATGGTATATGCTTATGTCATTGTATACCTACTGCATACACTTTACATTTACTCATCACACAACCAACTTTCCTGCACAGGCCATTGCCTAAGCACTATATAGCCAACAGTCAGCTAAACTACCTCATAACAAGATTTACAACTTCAGATTTAGCACCTTATCAAAAATACTTCAATATTTCAATGCCATACTGTTCACAAACTACTGTAAAACAAAGATTGTCAGCATTTAGGCATCAAACAGACCATTTAATAGTGAACAAATTTTATTATAATAATCAGTAATGTTTGAAATGAGTTAAACGAGATTTGATATTCAAATTTAAATCCTATGTTGAGTCACATTCATTGATGACCTTGAGGAAGGTACATTGTACCCAGAACACTCCAGTCCAAAAAAAAAAAAAAAGAGTTACTTGTAAAGTACACTGAAAACTGAGTCAATCTGGATGAGAGCATCTTCTAATCAAATTAAAATAAAAAGTTATAGAATAGAAAAGGATAGAAAAGTGGGCCCTTCTCTGTTTGCATTCAGGGCTGGCTGATTTTGACTGGAACACTTTCCAGCATTCAATTTGTTCCATATTACTGTCCTCATGCTCCTCCCACTAATGTTTTCATAGGGCCACGGCAAGAACAACTAAGTGAGAAAATCTGACAGGTTGCAGAGAGCGGACAAGTGCTGGTGTAGGTGAGCGTTGTAAAAGTGGCTCTGAAAATATGCATGATTAATAAGATTGTGAAGTGCACCTGGTGTACAAGGCCTGTATGAGGCTTTCTGCCATTCCCTGCCCCTCCCAGAGCGAGCCACGCCCCATTGCTTTCTGCTCATGAATTATACATGAAGGCATAACCCCAGCTATAAAAATATAAATATTCATTCATGCTGATAACGAGATGAAAGTGTTAAGGGGGGGTGTCTCAATAGATCACTCTGAATCTTTCTCTTTTTAGGTAACTGTTGAAGTGTATAGATGGAGAAAAATGAAAGACACTACAAGCATTGACAGGGTTGAAACTTTGTCCTGGGAGTCCTCACTGTTCTCTACTTCCAAGAGAGCGGGAAGGACCGTATGTGCTATCTGGGGGACCGTATGTGCTTCCCTGGCTACTGGACACAGACATGACTGAACACCACACTAGTTATTAGCTGTGTTCATGCACATTACACATATATGTACTAAACTGGATTAATATGTCATATCATATTCCACAGCACACCTTTGAGATCCAATAATAAATGTGAAATATGAAAAAGAAAATTTGGTAACACTTTACTTGAACTATACACCATAAAGCCAGGCTAATATTGCCATAAACATGACATAACATATGTAATAACCTACCATAAAAGCATATTATAGCTCTATGTCAGACCTATGTCATAGCAGGGTTATAATCTATACAGCAAATTTTACAAAAGAGAATTCAAAGTAACAAAATTATTGCTGCATACATTATGAAAGCGTTATGATCTGTCAATGTAAGCTATAATATGCTTTCATTACAGGTTATGATAAGCGGTATGCCATGCTTATGACAGTGTAATGTAGCCTAAATGGCTTATAGTTCAAGTAAAGTGTAGCCACAAATTTCAAGTGACTATGATATGTTTCACTTTATATTTCTGCTGTACTAAGCATTTCCTGTACAGCTGACAAAAGCTTCTGTCGGTACCCCCTATACACAGGGCATTATCACAAAATACCACTCACATAAGTTGAAAGCTTACTTCCAAACAGTCATGCTTGCTTCACCCATCAGCACTGAACAAGATGGGCAAAGATTCACTGAGCCTTGTCCATTCAGAAAGATTAAATCCATACTAAGCTGCTGTCCAGGACATCATGAAAAGATAGAGAGTTTTCAAAGGTAAAAGACTAGAATACAGACAGTTAATGCGACTGATGGATTAGACACAGACCACAAGATGATGGCATGCAATGGAGAGAAGTGCTGGAGTAATGCTGCTCAATGGCTGCACTAAAATCATGATTAATGCACCGATTTAACTAATTACCCTCTCACCGGACCATCGCTTTAATGGCGCAACTCATCAAAACAATTCTGTTATTGCGTGCAGTCGGAAAGCACGAGGGAGCTAGGCGGAGAACTAAACACAGAGAAACTGCACTCTCTCCCTCCCCCAACTGCTCCCTCTCCTTCCCCAAAACCCCGCCTCAGACCCCACACCATCCAGCGGCATTCAGGTGCACGGAGTCACACCATTACACCGAGACACCCCGTCTGCACTGTTGACTACACCTCTGTTTAATAACCGCTACGATCCCATTCCCTCAACCACCAATACAGGGCCCATTAACTGCTATGTGACACATCACTTTAAGCTCCAATTTTAACAATAGAAAATAGCACTTCTTGAAATATTGGGACAGTTATGTCCAAGTGCCCACCCTCCAAATAATGAAGAAATCACAATTACAGTTTTCAACGGTAGGTTATGTTTCACGATGGGACTTTGTGTCATACGGAATGGCAGGCAAAAAATGACTCATTCCGGATGAGAGAATGGGGTTTACAGTCTGTGATGTCTGCCGGTAGATCAGATTTAGGTTTAATTTCAGTCTTTTTTTATCTTCGTATCTGAAATGAAAGGATGAAGTCCACATGCACATGCACAGTGGTAGAGCACGGACACACTATTTCTCTAAGATGTCTGCTCCGACAGACACCGCATACTTGTGGAGCATTGCTAATTGAAGATGATGGGTCTGGACTGCTGGAACTAAGAACCCCCTTCATCATCCCTGCTGCTTAAGGCTTGATTAATCCAATATCTGGTCCATCACTACTGAGACTCAGGCCCCAGAGATGAAATGAAAAAAATGGTCATTATGAGCTCTGATGGCCATTTGAAGCTTTGTCAAGCCATATCATGTAGGACTAGTACTGTGATGGTGTATCCACAGTTATTAAGGGCACTGCTTGTGGACAGTGCTTTTCTTTGCTCATGGGTACGGAGCCTCAGTGGTATGTTACTAAACAATGGTCTGCAATACTGTAACCTTGTGCATTTGACCCACATGAAAATCACAAAGAGCCATTTATACATTGCATATTTTAAAGCGCTTAGATCAACCGACTTGAACACGTTTAACCATCGTAAGTCCTGTGAGCCTGTCGTCCTGCATGTTGGGCATGTTTGCCCGTTAAAGCATACTTTCAGCTTTTTTATTCATATTCCTTTATTCATTTTTTAAATATTTTTTTTTACCAATAATCAGTCAATGGCCAATACTAACGGTGTGGAAAAGAAAGCACATGCAAAGGAAGAGTACCTCAGCATATCAGAAAAAAAAAGAGTTTGATTGTGTGGCAGGAGAAATGCTCCATGCAGATATAAGATCACGGAGACTTGCAAATCAGGGATGACTGGGAGGAAAGTGTGAGGAGTCGGAGGGGCTCCCATTGTCTATAGAAGTGCAGGGAGAGACCCATGACCACGAGGGCCAACGGGAAACAGAGCAATGAACCAGATGAACAAATGAGATTGATAAAGGAGTCCTTGATGCCAACGGGTAAGAAGAAAACATTTATTTTCCTTTCGCAAGACATATTGCAAACCTACCAGGATCAAAATCAACAAGGTATCCAAACAAAACACAATTCATTTTGATAGTCGTTAAATACGGGAAAGCAACGGTCACTTAAACAACGCCAGCCTTGAAGCGGTTAACCGACGGTATGGTCCATTAGCCTCTCCGCTTCGAATGACGCCACAGGCCAGAGCCGTTTGAAAGACAAAACGCGGCACAGAGAGGCGTGTTTGCCTTGGCGAGGCCCCACAAGGCCGAGAATTTTTCACCATTAATTTTGGCTCCCCCATCGATCGAGCCAAATTGTAGAAACAAACCTCTAACAAGAAAGAATTTGACTATAAATGATTTTGTGTACAAGGCACAAGATGATCGCCCCATTTTGTTGACTCTACATTTTCTGCCTAATGGAAACTAATAAGTGAACCCTTTGCACATGAAAAGCCGTCCCATTCCATTTTCTCATGCATTAAGTGGCAATCACGGAAGTCTATGGGCTGTTCTGCCTTGTGTACCTTAACCCCATCTCTGTCAGCAGACTGCTGCATGCACACAGCCCGGGTTAATAACTGGCAATCATTATAATCTATCACAGCACTAGAGTGAAATCCCTAGGTGCGCGTTACTATGATGTCTCTGCACAATAAATAACTAAACAAATAAAACGACTGCCCCTGTTTACTGCAAAATGTTCTGTTGTGTATGCAAATAGGTCAATTATACCACATCTCGGGTTATTTCAAGCCTGTTTTCCTTTATCGCTTCCATGGCAATGCTTGTAAGAAAATAACCAGCATGAAGGTATGTCACTACTCATTCAGAATAGAGGAGCTATTTTCTCCCCACAGAAGGATATTCAGTAAAAATGACACAGCCCATTTGTCTTCTGTCTAGAGTTTTTTTTTTTTTTTTGTTTAAACCTGAGAGGCTGTGAGGAAAAGAGATTGAAGCGCAGTTATTCACATTTTCACCAAATCAAAGTTCATGAGGATAATGACAGTGGCTGTGTTGAGATCTCATATTTTTAAATGTCAATGCTCTGTCAATAAAGGTTTAGGGGTTTCATTAACTTTTGTGGGGGGCGAGATGATGGGAGGGCGGGCGGAGGGGGGCTGGAAGCGGTTCCGGCTGGAACCCCAAGAAGTGACACGCGTTCGGGACAGCCAGAGGCCAGGGGCAGTGGCTGTTAAGACCAATGGTTCCTGATAATGTGACATTGTTATGGGCCCCCCTCCCCCTCTTCACTCAGTCCCACTCCTCTCACTCCCCCGCTACACTGTCCTGCCATGTCGTGTCGCCTCTCTCAGCCTCGCCCCGCTCCCCTCCCGCAAGCCTCCGGTCTCCCACGCCCGCTCGTCACGTCCGCCGCTTGACTGAGGAGCGGCGCACGCTGACAAACGGCCCAGCTTGCGTCTGTCAGCCCCCCCCCCCCCCATCCCCCCAAACGTGCGTCCCTTCAGAGGCTTGATTTGAATTTCCGTCGCCAACACTGTTGTTATTTCTCGCATTCGGAGGCGGGCAGGAACCAGAGGGAGGGTGAGCCTGCGTTTTCTGACAGACCATTATGAAGAGAACATCATTTTTGGAAAGAAAAAGGCCTTGACATGGACCAGTCCACATGTGAAGAGAAGAACTGTAGAGGGGGTTCAGGGCATAAGTCTTCCTTACAACATTGTATTGATCGGTCCAGTTAGCATACTGCTTTATCCACTCAGTGCTCAGTGGGCTAAGGTGATAGACAGTGAGACTTCAGTGATAGCATTTGATTGTCAGCTGTAGTGGCAGTTATAAATTTACTCCAGGATAGCTATTTACTGTGACGGCTCAGGAGCGGGGAAAGGGGGAGGCGGGGGGGGGGGGGGGGGGGGGATGTGGGGGTTCGAGGGGGGGTTGTTGGGGAGGGGAGGGATGCAAGCTTTCTAATCTTCAGGTTCTATCATCCCTGTGATAAAAGAGCTTTTATAGAAATAACATACTGCTAGGATATCCTCCAGACCCGAGCCGAATGGCTCCACGGCGGATGCTAACATGGAACTGTGTATAACCACCGTGCAAAGCTTTACAGTAAAAATATGGTTTCTGTTTGTCGTAGGTTAAAAGCACATTAATCTTCGTTTACAGCACAATGCTTCCAGTGTTCGATATTCGTTTCATGCTCAGGACAGCAGTCGCACGTGGCTCAGATAATTTCTTCAATACTTCAGGGATCAAAGCCCACCTCACATTATCTGACCGAGTAAAGAAAAGAAGGGACGTGACCGTGTATTTGCGAATGTGTAGCTCTATGAAACGTGCATGCTGTATTTCAAAATATGCAGGAGGTCGTCTGATAGCACTTTATATTGCACTGTGGTATACAACACTTTATCAGCAAGAGGGGCTGCGTGTGTTTTGTCAGCAACTTCTCAGCCTTTTAATTACAATCAGATTCCATTAAGGCGTTCTCTCTCCCGCATCAAAATATACACAAAGTAACTGCCCCGACTGTAGAGGGCAAGAGGAGGAGGTAAACCAGGAGCTCTGGCCGGTACCCACATTGATTGCTTGGACTTTATGAAAAACAAAGGTCTTCTCTTTTAAGGAACAGATGCTGATGGTTTCATTACACAATGAGCCTTCAGAAGGTGTCTGAGGCGGTTGATTTATAGGGCTGTCATAGCCGTTAAGTCGGTTGCTCGGCTGTCCAAATGGTCACAATAGAAGTGTTGCCTGGCGTGGTCCCAGAGCATCTGCAGAGGGGAAAAGGCTAAGGACAACCAGGAGGAGGGAGAGTTGGGGGGGGGGGAAGGCAAGACACACAGAACTGCTGCTGTACCACCAGCATGTCACCAAAATTTGTACAGATTTCATAAGGAGCCTGTGTCAGAATAAAAGGGACAGAAAAAGGCGTCCTACACAGTATATGGATATATACCTATATATAAAAGACTGGTTGCATTTTACGACTACATTTAAAAAGGGCCCAAATGGCATGTTTAGGCCGCACTGCCAGGGCAGATGAGAGGAGAGGCAAGAGCAGAGGACCCTGCAGAGGGATAATGTCATGCACAGTGCTGAGCGAGGCTGCCTTAATCTCCACTTACTGTATGTTCACAGGCAACTTCCACTTACCACCACTGCAGGTCTGGTTAGACATTTTATCACTGGTGACAAAATGTCTAACCAGCAGCTTGGATGACCTGCATGCGTGTGTGTGTGTGTGTATTTGTTTGTCTGTGTGTGTATATGTGTGTGTGTGTTTGTGTCTGTGTGTGTGTGCGCACTTGTGAGCTCATTACATTCAGACAGCAATTTGAAAGGAATGACTTGTAATTGTTGACTTCCTTTTAATTTACAACGTGTCAGTGTTGGGAATTGCCAGTTTAATATGTATCTGACCACTTTACATTCCTGCCCGTCAGGAAAGCTCCCAGAGTTCACCGCTGTTTCATTAGCTGCGCTCCGCTGACAAGAAGCATGTCTCATCAGCATATCCTGTCCTGCCTCTAACATCCCAGTCTCCCGTGAACCCACACACATTTCTTCTGGGGTTTTCCCCCACTTCCCATTCTAGAACAATGCGGCAGGGAAAGAGGAGTCTTCCAGAGGAGGGAGATTTGATTTTCTTTGATATACAGCGCTTTGATAATTTCTTTGTTCCATAAATAGCTGACTCTAGTGCCTATGAGTGGGAAAGGCAGGGATCCTCAGGGACCAGTGTGGTGGACAGCTTGGAATTCGCCGATGATTCCACGCCTTTCACCAGGGGAGGCACGTTTAGATTGGTCCTCACCCCTGTCGAAAAGACTCGTTCCTACCCAGCGGTGACACCAGAAGCGCGATTTCAAGTGATGTCACCCGAGAAGAAAAGGTAATGTAACCAAAGATTTTATTTTAGATGATTTTTATTTATTTATTTATTTATGGCTTTGACTTAAATGAACGCTATCGTCGAAGATCTTTCACACAACCTACGAACGTCGGCCCCTTTTTCCGAACATGAAATTATTCGGCGGGTCGCCTTATCGCACGCGGTTCTCTCGGTCTCGGCGCAAGGCTGAGGAATGGCAGCACGTACCCTGTCCTTACGGATCATACCCATTAACCTCAGCCTACTTTACTGCTGAAGGCAAGCCGGCTGTCAACCGGCGTGGGCCGGAGCAACAAACCCAGGAAGTGATTAAAGTTACGACGTGCACGTGTCTCCAAAAGCGAGCCTCCCGGCCCGCCTTGCCTCGCGCTGAATCTAATAGCATGTCTCTGTCAGCCGGGGAAAACGTATCGCGCTGACAAGTCAGACCGCAGCCTTCATTTTACTCTACAGAAACAAATTGGCGCTCGCTCTGTGTAGGTCTTTATTATCGTGGTCCCATTACTGCATGCAGTGTAAA
This sequence comes from Synaphobranchus kaupii, assembly GCA_029718625.1. Lineage (NCBI taxonomy): Eukaryota > Metazoa > Chordata > Actinopteri > Anguilliformes > Synaphobranchidae > Synaphobranchus > Synaphobranchus kaupii. The sequence goes on from CM056376.1 coordinate 103,248,727, forward strand.
TTGCCAGCTTTACCTAAGTAATGACACTTGGATGACACACTTGTATATGGGAATGGAAGTTCCTGCTGGATTGATAAATTTGTTACTTTGTGAACCCGATAAATGACAAATGAGTTTAACTGCCACCGTTAAGGCATTTATTATATTGATCTGGTATGAGTCAATGAAGTGCGCCATACAGGCTCATATAATATCACTTGAGCGGCAGCAAAAATCAATGGACACTCTTGATATTAAAGGAAAGACTAATGTTCTTAACTAATGGAAATAAACATGTAATAAATGATTTCATTGAGCAGCCAGTATGGACCTCACTTAATCCTGACACAATTGATACCTCATTAGAGGGGTGATTGTTTTTTTTTCTTGTTTTTTTTATTGTTGCTCATATTTATTGTTGACAGTAGCCGTGGCTATCACCATTTTTCACACTATAGGCATGTGAGGGTGGTTATTTTAATCTGCAGCACCTGACAACAGAACATAATGTCTGGTGGTCCAAAATAAGTACTATAAAAGAGCACAGGGCAGGAAAGTGGCTAATTAGAATGAATTTTCTGGTGAAAAGACACATTGCTGAGAGATCGCAGGGTGTGAAGAACGAGTGGCCTACTGCCAGCCACTGCTAAAAAGGGCATTGCAAAGCCATTACAAGCTATTCTCTTTCTCTTTTTTTTTTAAATATCTGCATTTCTGTGTGCAATGGATGCAAAATAATCGACTACTGGGTCCAGGTTGAAGTAAAAAGCTAAATAAATGTAAAACAGATGTGATTATAATCTTCTTGTGTTTTCATTCAGTTATCAACAAAGCTCTTCTGATATGTTCCAATTGTAGCCTTTAATTCCCATTGGCTCTAGTTGTCCCGGAAAGAGCCCGGCCATTCCAAGCGGCTAGCATTTATAAATGCCGTTGTGGAATAACACATGCAACTACAGCTTGGAAAAGCTGTCATGGAGTAACAATGTCCACCTGAGATGCCAACAAAGAGTGGGAAAAACATTTTGGGCTGAGCAAGCACATGCCTGTTTCGAAACCCTCTCTGAAGGCTAATTTAATTGTTATATTGTTATATGCACTGTTCCCTTTGCCTACTGAAGACAAGACCTTCCCAGGCAATGGGGTTGAAGCTGAGGAAAGGCCACATTTGTTCTGATTGGCTGGATGGCTGGCCAGGGTCACCACTGACAGGCAGCAATCGCCAGTTATGACACGGCAGATCATTTCAGGGATCACTTCTCTCTATAGAGAAGACCACCATTGTCCCTACAACATGATACATACACACACACACACACACACACACATGAACACATGCACGCACATATGTTTGTACACACACATAAACAGACACATACAGTGAGCACCATAATTCATTGGACAGTGACAGATTTTTTGTAATTTTGGTTCTGTACTCTAGCACTTTGTGTTTGAAAGGATACAATGACAAAGACTCTTGATATCTTATTTTCTGGTACTCCTACAAGCGATACTATAACTTATCTCTATCCATTCAAATTCAGAGAAGTTATAGTATCGCTTGTAAGAGTACCAGAAAATAAGATATCAAGAGTCATTTGATATTTTTGGCTCACAGACATCAGGAAGTCATGGCATGCAAAGGATATGCGACCAAATATTAAAAATGAGTACTTTATTCTACATTATGTTAAACTGTCCAATATTTTTTAATGCCTGAAAATGGGGGTTCTATAATTTCTAAATGGTTCACCCAATATGGATGAAAATATCCTCAATTTAAAGCTGACAGTCTGCACTTCAACCTTATTGTCATTGTATCCTTTCAAACTCAAAGTGCTAGAGCACAGAACCAAAATAACAAAAAATGTGTCACTGTCCAATGAATTATGGTGCTCACTGTATATGTATGTATACACACACACACACACACACACACACACACACACAGAAAAGTCACATACACCAAGCACATGTTCTATACACAAATACACACTCACACACCACTTACTAGCACACACAGGTAAATTCCCTTTGAATTACCTACAGATATGGTTGATTTAATGTGCTGTACACCCTGCTCTTGTGTCACTCACTCTATCTGTTTAAGACTGTCCATATCTCATCAGTGTTGTCTACAGTCATGAGACAAGACCTGACCAAGTAATGCTGGTTTCTCTTACTATTTCATTAAACTCAGGACACTCTCTGAAATGTATGCTGGAGACCTGTGGGAAATATTTGATCAAGTAAAACTGTATGTGTGTTCCTTTAAGGCTCACTATGGCAACAGTATTTCTATCCCACGATACAGAACAAGACATACAGTAAGATTGAAACATTTTTCAATCTACACATTTCCATAATTACAAATTTCATGCATAAACAATTGCACATTCAGCAATATTTTAATAGCGCAACAAATATCAAGTCTGTAGTTTGAATCATTTCTAATGAAATTTAAAAAAATTATTGTGAATAAATGTCAGAATTAAGCCATTAAGAGCAACTGTTTTGAAAATGTTCAGACACGTTGACTGATCAATCATGTAATGCAAAATTAATGTATTAATTTTTTGTCATCAACTGACAGTCCTAATCTAATATTGTTGTGTAGGAATGGGCACATTCAGATACAGGAGAAAAAGCAAATAATCTGGAAATAAGCATTTGAAAAATTGGATCTTACCTGAGCAATGTTGAGGTAATGTTAGAGGGCCCAGACATTTCCCAGGGGGGAAAGAGAAAAGGAAGAGAACACATTTTGTGTTAAATATGGAAATGGAAAACAACATTTTCTTCAATTTTAGTTATCTCTAGAGCTATAGTTTGGTCTGTTTTTTATTTATTTTTTATTGAATCTGTCTATATCTTTATACTCCCTGATATTTTCAAAGCAGAGAGACCAAACATGTTTTAAAGACAATAAAAACAGACCAAGCCGTCTCTCTAGTGCCAGGGTTTGAGCTTTTAAAAAAAATAAATATGTAGTACCTATATCTGTATAATCCTTGATATTTTCAAACTAGAGAGTTCTACAATCTTGTTAATGACATACAAGAATGAAGACACCTCAAATCTCTTCTGTTTTGAGTTTTAAGTTGATTGTCCTTAAATCACATTGCAGGTATTTCATTGGTTCATTGGTTCCGCACTAAGTGTAAGGGTCCAGAAACCAAATAGGGAGGGGGAGAAGGTTGTGAAATGCTTGTTGACAGTAAAATGTAAAATTAAATAAATTAGAAATAAAATTGATTATAAAAACCTAAAATGAGATGGATGACAAATGATGCCTGTCTCTTATTCTTGACGGTTTTACATTAGACTTTCTAATTATTGTGGGGATTTAATGTGTTTGTTAATTCTGTCAATAGTAATTATGTCTCTTTTGGCTGCCGTATGCATGTTTTATGCTAATATGCTTTTCTGTATGTATTTCCGCCCGCTGCCAAACACGACTGGCCAGCAAAGAGGCTTACTCCCTGTGGATCACATGCTTTTCTAAATATACTTCTGCAAATAAATTCAACACATTTTCTTGCATTGCATACAAAAGAATGAATTTCTAAGCTATCTGAGGTATAAAATTCAAGTAGTTTGTTGATTGGCACCAGTAAACTGGAAGACTGCAGAGGCAGAATTTGTTTATTTATTTAGAAACTGATATAGAATGCAAGTATTTGGAAAACCTTATATTTTATCATTACTTGAAGATTTTAGGTCTTGATAACGCAGTATGAATGTGCGCAAAGCACGGTAAATTGTTAAACTCTTACAGAGCTAATCAATGTCCAAGAGAGATCAAATGTACCCTATCAGAGTAAAATCTACTCTACCAGAGTTGATTTAGCACTGGGCAAGGTTTCTCAATTAGGTTGAAAGGATTCTCAGCTTGATCAGTGCATGCTGTAACCAACCTCAATTATGTGCTTATCTTAACAAGCATTTTAATCTTATATTTAGACTTTAGAATCTTATTTTTGTTACTAAATAAGACAAACTATCTGCCAGTGGGGTGAGATAGTTTTACTCAGTTCAAGATTTGCCAGTGGGGTAAGATAATTTCACTTGTCAAGCAAAAAGTAACTTAAAACAAGCTAATAAATAAGATTTTAAGTCTCATTATACGACTAAAACACTTTTTAAGACATTTTTTGCAGTAAATGGTTTTGCAAAATAACACACCTTGCAAGGACTGACTAGCCATTTGTTTTCACAAAGTTTCTTTAAACGCAAAGTCCTTGATGCTGTTTGTACTAAGGTTGTGAGCTTAGAGCTTTTAGAAGGTGAGAACTGCCCAGTCAGCAAACACACAAGGACAAGAGGAGAGACACACAAAAAAAGAGAGACACAGTTAACATCGAAAATAAGAGTATCTCGCTGCTGCTGCACCCCACCCCCTTTCTCTCTGCTTTCTCCATCTCTCTCTCTCTCTCTCTCTCTCTCTCTCTCTCTCTCTCTCAAATTGTTAGTCTATGTTATCAGACTCTGGTGTAGCTTCAATTTTCTTTCTATCCATCAATCACAGATGACTCTTTTTTGTTTGAGGATAAGATAGCCAGGTGTAACTGAACACAGACAAAGGGCTAAGTTGTTTCTATTGTTGTTGCCTCCCACACCGGCACAGTAAGCAGTGCGAGAGTTCTGCAATCACCCTTTGTGTCTTGTTGTCTGTCTGTCTGCAAACAGCACAACGAATAAGATTATGGATGGACTTCAGATGGATGAAAATGATTACCTATAGTACGCATTTTTTCATGGATGTGACTCTTAAGGGTGGTACGGGTTCGGTATCCATCCTACCGAGCGCAACTCCAGCTGTTGTTGTTTATGTGGCCCCCTCAGTATTCATTTTATTGATGGAAAAAGAGAGCTGTGTCACATGTGAGGGATTGTGTAAAGAAAGCAATAAAAGCCCCACTCTTCAAATAGCTATTTTTGGTTTGAGAGGCCTGTTTATGGTTTTCTGAAACATTACGTTTTTTGAGTTTTTCCCAGACAGAGCACATTACATTTTCATCTGCACACCTGTGCAGAGAGGGTCCCCAAAGAGGGTCCGCAGGGCCCACACATTGAATTACCCCTGCTCCTTCACTCCCCATGCTCAGATTGCATACTATCAAAACAGTGAGTGCCCACCCACTCCCCCCCCCCACTCCCGCTCCCTCCTTCCTCCTCCCTCCTCCGGTCCAGTGAGTTCTCTGTAAAAAAATAAATAAAATGAAAATGAGTGGACGCACATTGGCCTTCTCAGTCGTTTTGTTCTGAAATGTCGGCCCTGCTCCAGCACAATGCGTATAATGAGATGGTAATGAAGGAGAGAGCAGTGCAGCAGAAGTTTACAGGTAAACGGCACGCTTGCATCCTGCCAGGCCGCTAAGCTGATGAATGCATTGTTAAGACGCAGCAGGAAGAGAAAGGCACAAAATTAAAAAAAATTTAAAAATAAAAGCGCCATTGTAGGACTGAAAGGAACACCCAGCCACTGGAAGGGTTTTATTCTCTTCCAGAGAGGACGATAAAATGTAACGGCCACCGGACGCGACTTACCGCTGAATAGCCGCGCGATTTTAGACGAATTGGCAGTGTGGTTGGAGGTAAGGGTTATAAATAAGGAAATCAGAGTTTCTATTTCCCCCTGGTCCCGTGCCTTGCTTCAGGGCATGAGTCACTTTGTCTCCTTCCCAGCGCTCGGGAACCGCTCTCGCCACGAAAAACTGTGTACGCGCGGGGCCTCCCTGGAAACCAGATTGGACATTTCGACGAGTTACCCAGGGTAAAAAAAAAAAAAAAAAGTTCTAAAAATACGAGCCCATGGAGGAGAGCGACTGCAGAGGTTAAGCAATCCAACGGCTCCAGGCAATCATTCAATTTAAAACACACCAGGAGCCTTCGCTGCTCAGGAGCAGAGCATAAAGAAATTTAACAATGTAATGTTTTACGGCGTACGGAAATGAGATCTGAGTGGGGGAGCAGCAGGAACATGAAGAGGCAGGAACATCCTCGGTGGAAAGGTCACAGGCAGGACCAAGTCCGATGCTTCGTTCAGCTCGCAGACTCCACTCTGAAAAGACTCTGTGACGGTCCAAGGAAATATGTCCAATATGCTGCAGAATTCACATTTAAGCCATAACTGTGAGTTACTGTGGCTAGAAACGGAGGTGTGATAAGGTTGAATCGTGGGAGGCCATTCAAGTTATCCTTTACATCATCCTTATATTCATTGATATTCAGACCACTATTCCTTTAGGGATACCGCAGATTTAATTTCAACGTTTTTACATGTACGGTACTTGGCAACAACTGATCAAAGATAAAGCTGCCTGGTATTCCAACAATTTTATTAGTCAGTTATGCACTTCATTATGTATACAGTTAGACTGTATCAGTACATCAGACAAACTATACTATTATTAATATAATGTTATTAAACCTGCACATGTCCCTGGGAAGTCAAATCGAGGGTTTTCTAAATGGGATTTACAGTATAGGGGAAAATTAAAAGATTGGTTTAAGATAGTTAAGAAAGATAAAGATATCATAGATAGGAAACAGAGATGTGAATGAGGACTTTAAAAAAATCTAAATGCATGTTTTATACGTATAATACCCGTGCGCTAAAATTTTCTATATTTCAAATATCACCACCTCTACACCCACCCCTCCTCCCCACCTGAACAATAAAGGCCAACCCGTTACCAGCTATTGTACTGTCACTGCCTGTTTTAATATTTTGCTGCTTGACAATGCATGACTGAATCAAAAGGAGTATGCCTTTGGCCCCCAGGTACAAGGGTCCCTTCTGAAGCCCAAAACAGAGCAACCACAGAACATCTTCCTGTCAGCCCCGGCTCAGGTCGATGGGAATTCAAAAAAGCCACACAGAGCCCGACTTCAAGCGGGAGCACGTCACATGCAATAAAGTGTCCGAGGGCGAGCTGCTGTATTTTTAAAGAACTGCGAAGGGGGGACGAGAGAGGGGAGGTTCGGGCTCGGGGCGGGGCCGGCGGGACGGGGTCACAGGGCCTTTGGGGAAGGCGGAGTGCTCCGGTGAAGGCTGGCAGGCTGGGAGAACGCCTGGCAGCAGCCGCTGTGGAGCAGGGACCTCCTCAGCAGGCAGCCTGGATGCATTGTAAATAACAAAATCTGCTCCATTGTGTGATTCATTCACTTCTGAATATGGGAGTGAGCTGAATAGGGGCTTGATAACAAATCAATAGAGCAGACATGTCTAAACCATGTCCTTGAAACACTCTTCTCTTTTGTTCAATGCATAACAAATAAGCGGTTTAAAACTCCTTCCTTTTTAAGAAATACATTTTTTTTTCTTCACAGCAGTTTCACAAAACGATTAAAATGGTTGGAAGCATCTGCACCATGTGTGTGTTTTTTTTAAACTATGGCAATGCACTACAGTTTAAAGCGACCTATGGGAAAATACAGCAAACACAGCTACTCAAGCCGAACCGTTGCTTGAATTGAACGTGCTGTGAGTTATATTTGTACTGAAAGTTAACTCCACACTGCAAACAAACAAATAACTTGTCTAACACCAAAAGACTTGCCAGAGGTGCAGTACATTACCCGAAATGTTAAAGGATTGTCTACAGAGTCCAGGATGAGTGGTATTAACTAGATAGGATTCATCCATTTCATTTCAGGCAAGGGGTTTGTATCTAAAGACTTGGGCGCTTGACTAGCCTAATTGAATGATGCTCACATTGAAACAGGGGGTTAATCTGCCTAAACAGGTTCACTATAGACTATATGCCATACATTTAATGAGGAAATAAAGTGGCCAAATAATGAACATTAGCCATATTAAACGGGATCCTGAACACCTGCTATTTGGAAATAAGAATATCCTTTTCATCAGGAATTACAGAGAACATATTTAGCACTGAGAAACTGACATCCTTTTATTACATGACCCTAGCAGAAAAAAGAGAAAGCCCTGAGGCACAAACACTGAAAAATAGCAATCTCAGGGAAAAAAGGTGAAGTTACAACCGACAGAGCTGCAAAACACACATAGTATGTGCCATATATTCTACCGGGTTGTTAAATGGAAATGCAGGTTTCAAATGATAATTGATCATTTAAAAGACTAGTAGACAGTGCAGTCTTTAAGTATTTGGACAGTGACACAATTTTTTTTGTGGTTTTGGCTCAGCACATTAGATTTGAAATGAAATAATGAATATGAGGTTAAAGTTCAGACTGTCAGCATTAATTTAAGGGTATTTACATCCATATCCAGCGATCAGTGTAGGAATTACAGCCCTTTTTATACAGTTCCCCATTTTAGGAGAGCAAATGTAATGGGACAAATTAACATAATCTGAAATAAAGTAATTATATTTAGTACTTGGAATGCAAAATCCTTTGTATTCGATGGCTGCCGGAAGTCTGCGACCCATAGACATCACCATGCCGGGGGACCTTCCCTGGTGCTCTGCCAAGCCTGTACTGCAGCCATGTTCAGTTCCTGTTTCTTTCAGGGGATTTCTGCCTTCAGTGTTGTCTTCAGCAAGTGAAATGCATGTTCATTTGGATTCAGATCAGGTGATTGACTTGGTCAGTCAAGAACATTCCACTTTTTGGCCTAGCAAAACTAATTGGTTGCTTTAGCAGTGCATTTGAGGTCATTGTCCTGCTGCAAGGTGAAGCGCTGTCCAATAAGTTTTGAGGCATTTGGTTGGATCTGAGCAGATAAGATGTCTCTGTACACTTCAGAATTCCTCCTGCTGCTGTCGTCAGCAGTCACAGCATCAATAGAGACAAGTGAGCCAGTTCCAGTGGTAGCCATACATGCCCAATGCCCAAGCCATAACACTACCTCCACCATGTTTCACAGATGAGGGGGGTGCTTTGGATCATGAGCAGAACTGGCCGTTCCGTTCTTGAGGCTTACCAGTGGTTTGCATCTTGCAGTGAAGCCTCTAAGGTTGTGCTGGTGTAGTCTTCTCTTTATTTTAGCCTTTGACACATCTATGCCTACATCCTGGAGAGTATTCTTGATCTGTTTGACAGTTCAAAAGCACTTTGTATTCACAATTACAAGTATTTTGCGCTGATAAACTACAGTGGTCTTCTGTGGTCCACTGGGTTGTTTGCTATTGCGGAGCTCACCAGTGCATTCTTCTAAACAATGTACCAAAGAGTTGATGTTGACACACCCAATGTTTATGTCTCTGGTTGATTTATCCAGATTTATAAAAATTTATCCAGATTTATCCAGATTTTTCAACCCAATGATGGCCTGCTTTACTGGCTTCGGCTTTTCCTCATTTTAAAGGGATAGTTCGAAATTTTGGACATAATGTCTCAATTACGACTTACCCATGATGTAGTTGATTGATGGAAACCATTTTCAACTAATTCCATGCTGTCCCTTCTTTTGGACATACACACATTGCTAATGCTAGCGCAACTCTAAGGTAACGGTAGCATCCACTACCAAACGCACTTAAACACTCTACAGTGCACCCTAAGCAAATAAAATTAGATGACAGTCTATTGGGCTATTTTGAGTGTTTATACGATCATTTTTGAAGTCAAACTATCGTTGAATCCTTTAATTTGTGCTGACATATATTCTCAGTGGAAGTACGGCGGCAGAGTGAACGTGGCCAATGCAGCTTGTTGCTCTTCTTTGTTGTTGTAGTCGACCAGTGCCGGCACTACATTCATAGGTAACGTAAAGTATCGCTCCCCAGATAGACTGTCGTCATATTTTATTTGCTTTGGGTGCACTGGGGAGTGTTTAAGTGCTTTGGGTAGTGGATGCTACCGGTTACCTTAGAGTTGTGCTAGCATTAGCAACGTGTGTATGTCCAAAAGAAGGGACAGCATGGAATTAGCTGAAAATGGTTTCCATCAATCAACTACATCATGGGTAAGTCGTAATTGAGACATTATGTCCAAAATTCCAAACTATCCCTTTAAGGGACAACAGCAACAGACTCCAAATGCAAATTCCACACCTAGAAACAACTCTAGACCTTTTGTTAGCTTTCTTGTCCGTGAAGTAATGATGCAACAACAAACGATTACTTTTGGTCTCCCCTATGTATAAAAAGGGCTACAATTCCTATATGGTTGACCCAATATGGACATAAATCATATCCAATGTGCAGGACTACAGAGCCAAAACAACAAAAATTGTGTCACTGTCCAAATATGGACTGCACTGTACTAGTACATAATACATCAATAGAAATTAGCAAAAACTATTATTTTCATGAATAGGGTGTGCCTGGTGTGCCAGGTTTCCCTGGGTTACAGCTCCATAATTGTCCTCTGCCGTAGCTACTCATCAATTGCCTATTGCTGTGAGTGAGAGATGTGGCTCTCCTCTGACCAATGCCAGCTCCCCTGCTCTACTGTTGTATCATGTTCTACACCACAAGCTGTGTATCACCAGTTTACAGACGAGTATTACAGCAGTTTACAGTGTGGGTGTTCTTAGTGTAGTGCTGACACAACATCTCAGTACAAATGGTCAATCTTAACTTGTGAGGAAGAGGAAGCCCATTCCAACCCCTCCCCCTCCACACACACACCCCCCTTGCTGGCAGTAATGGCTTGCTTAGCTCAAAGCCTTATCCAGTTTTACAAACAATGCTTCCCTATAACCTCACTCATTCTATCACTCAATCAGCCACACAGGTCGGTCTGCACCGGAGCAAGTGAGCAAAGTATTTTGCTCCAGGGTAAAACAGCAATATTCCATCTGGAATATGAACAACAGGCCCTCAGACTTCAGCACAAACCACCAAAGCAAGCATTGCCCTACAGAGTAAACCAGACAGCTGCTCCCTTAGTAGATGCCGTCTTCATTCTTTAGGGTGCTTTGTGGTATTATCACTATTGATCTTCCACAATAGTCAAGCAATTCTGTCATGTCCCGTGCCGCCACGTCTTAGTCTATTTCTGGTTTTTCCGTTTATATGTATTTTCTGTATTGGTAGCCCGTTCCGTGTTTTCCCTTTCTCCCCATTTTGTGTCTCCACTTCCCCGCACCTGAATTGTGTTTCCTCATGTGTTTCGTCTCACCTGTTCCTCGTTGTCTCGTCATTAATCTGGCATATAGTCTCCCCTGTTTCTTTGTTCTGTGCCATATCATTTTGTGCCCTGCCGCCGTGCTTGTGTATAATTCTTTCCAGCGTTTATTCCTGCCTGCTCCCTGCCTACTCCTCATTCCTGTTTCCAGTCCTGTGTTACCCGTCCAGTTCCTGTTCTCCTGCCTGTTCTTGTCAAGCCCTGCTCCATTCCTCCTGCTCGCCTGTCCTTCCCCGTCCTAGCCCTGCTCCTGCCCTTCGCCCTCCTGTTCCCCAGCTCTGACGGATTCCCCGGTTCTGACCCCTGCCTGGATTCCCCGCTTTTGCTTATTCTGCATTGCCCTGTTTGCTGGACACTGACCCCTGCCTGGAACTGACCATGTATCTGCCCTGCCTGTATTGTTTTGTTTTGCTGGACAATGACCTTTTTCTGTTGACCTCGAATAAAGCCTATTCCCATTAGTTTTGGTGTCTGTGAGTGGTTCTGATCAGTTCTCTTAACACAATTCACAAGTGTTTTGAGGGGCTCATAGTCCGCAGCGAGTCTTATAGACTGCTAAATTCATAGAAAGTGTGAGCAAAACCCCTTGAAAAAAGATTGAAAACAGACTAATATAGTCTGCAGAGGGCATAAAGATCTGCATTCAGGGAATCAGTTGTAATGCTCCTTGAGAGTGACCTATGAAAGCGGACAGTACGGACGTAAATGTATTCAGGGAGCATTTTCACAGCAAAGCTCACTGACATGCTTGGGTGCTGTGAGCTCCAGCCAGCCGGAGATTGAGGAAAGAGGAACGCCAGACAGGGAAAACAGCAGCGGCAGCCTTGTTATCTGGGGTTCGCCTTTAATCTATTCTCAAAGAAATGCGTCCTCCTGTTTGGGAGAATTCCCCTCCAAACTGTGGCTGTGAAAACTCAAAGCCTTTGAAATTGTCGGTTTAACTTTCCGCCGCGATTCGGGAAGATCCTCCGTGAGGCTCCCCTACGTTTTGATGCCGCATCTCCCTCCATCTCAGCAGAGGCTGTTAAATTAATGAAAGAATAAATTACATTAATTAGCAGAATATAAGAACAGCTGCGGTGAACACCAGAGCAACAACAAAAAAATGAAATAAATAAAAAAATTAAATAAATGTAAAACAGATCTTGGCCCTGGTTAGCCAGCCCACGTAGAGAGAGAGAGAGAGAGAGAGAGAGAGAGAGAGAGAGAGATACTATGTGAGAGGACATACATATTACGTGAGTACTTCAGGTTCCTGCGCAGATTCATTTATTTTGTTCCTCAGGAGCAAGGGAAGATCTGTTGGCATGCATTACTCTCCCTGAGTAAGGACCTTGGTCATGGCCAGCCTGCCCTAGTTGCAATGACACCTTCCCCATTATGTGCAGGTGCATACTTAATGAGGTGCTTGTTAACCACACACCTGCGTTTACCGGGGAGCTGCAGGGGTACAAGACCCGCCTTGATTAATGTCCTCCTCGGCTCTCCCTCTCCCTCTCCCTCTCCCTCTCCCTGTGCCGTCTCCCTGCAGAGGCTGCAGAGGCCTGCCTGTGGCCGCTGCGGTACCTGGAGAGAGCGCTCGTTAGAGGGTGTGGCATTAACCCTAATTGATTTCGGAGTGTGACATGAGGGGGCAGGCGCTGCAGCGACTGCGGAGGCGAGCCGGGGCGCGAGAACCAGAGACGCTTTGCGCTTTTCCCGTTCGACTCTTCTCGCCGCTTTTTCGATTGGGTCTGTGCAATGAAGTGGAGAGTTACTTTCCCCCCCAATTCGTCAAACGTCCCGGCCTCTCTCTCAGCCACCGATACGGCCCTACAGTACTCCACTGATTACTGCAGCAGTACTGGCCAGGGCTCTTACAGGAGGAATCAAACGGATTCCGCTGCCGAGCGTAGACGGTTCCAGAGTGGCTCCGAGAAAACATATTTCTCAGAGGTTATGAGATTATGAATACATTTCAGCTGATTTGTGGGGTTATTAAAAATGGCTTAGCATCTATGTTATCCTCATTTTATGTTTCCCAGAATTAACCCTGCAGGTAAATCAAATCCCTTTTTATTTCTTTTAAACACCAGCTGTTGGCTGCGGTCTCGTTTCACAATCCGACCACAGGCCTCCACCCTTCTGCATTGTGTGTACTATTTACTGTGTATCACTTCCTGGCAGTAATCTCAGTCTCTGCCTCCATGTTTGATTATTATTAGAGCGTTTTAACAGCATGCAATAGAAACATTTACATTTACATTGGCCCCTGAAGAAGAGGCACTTAATAATGCAGAAGTCCCTTATACTCCTTATCCAGCCATAATCCCTTTAAAAAAGACCTGTCCTCTTAACGTACAGTATATGAATTATAGCCATCAGTTATTTTATTATGTAAAAGAGGAGAGAGAGAGAGAGAGAGCAAGAGAGAAAGAGAGAGAGCTTTTCCCAGATGCTAACTGTGTAAGCAAACCCACAGAATCACTGCCTCTAACCGAATTCATAATTCCTGGGAGAATCGATGGGGCACGTTGCTTATCATTTCATAATGATGATTGCTCAGAGTCTATGTGCACTCCGCCAGGGAGTAGCAAAAAAAAAAAAAATGTGTGAAGTAAAATATACGCCTTCAAAAAAATTACAGGACATTCAATTGCAGATTATGCATTCGCCCCTAATAAGTATGGTGCAGGGGAAAAAAAAAACTCATGCATTTAAATATGCTTTTTAGCCAAGCCTATTTCTCCTCCATTGTGGCCCAAGTAAAATGTCTGAGCATTATTTCTCCCCTCAACTAGTGTTTGTTTGCTTTACATTTGAATGGCATTTCTGGGGTGCACAAGGCACAGTGGGTCATTTCATTCCAATTAGTAAAGGCCCCGCAGGCAAAGAGAAGACGGGAGGAGGGGGACCTCAGGTGATACAGCTGTAAAGACCTAAGTAATGGAGACAATGCAATACCCAAGAAAGTATAGACTGACTCAAAGGGATTGGTGTATGTGTGTGTGTGTGTGTGTGTGTGTGTGTGTGTGTGTGTGTGTGTGTGTGTGTGTGTGTGTGTGTGTGTGTGTGTGTGTGTGTGTGTGTGTGTGCGTCAGGGGGACTTTACTAAACCCCTTTATGACCTATTTCCTAGGGGCCTAGGGACCGCCCCCCTAGGCAAAAGTATTGGCGATGCCTGCCAGGCAACCGTGCAGCCTGATAAAGAGCCGGGATGTGTGACACTTCCTGGTCACAGGCGCTGTCCTGGGAGTTACTGATGTAAGAAAGTGAGCCTGGCGGAATCCCTCTTAAGGCTTCATGCGCACTTACGTTTAGAGCAGATCTCATTTTGGCTCCAATGAGCCCAAATGTATGCTTATGTGTGTATTTGTTCACGTTCACTGCCACACTATCGGGAGTCAGACTATCTTACTCCTTCTCAAAGCAAGTGTTGAACACCCTCTTGTTTTTAAAATCTGCGTTATACAGTTATACTGTGAGGCACAGTAGTGAGGGTGCACAGTGCAGGTATAGCCAATATGGCTGTACAGGACGGCGCAAACATAACATTGTTGCAACACAAATGTAATAACTGTTATAATGTTTGAGCCTACAAGGAACGCCCAGAGGGAAATACGCTTCCTATTACAGTGTAGTTAGTTTCACCATTGCGATAACAACTCCTACCATTCACCATCCCTGCCTATATACAGTATAGTATTACCCATTGCAGGTAGGTATATTACAGTGTAGTTAGTTTCACCATTGCGATAACAACTCCTACCATTCACCATCCCTGCCTATATACAGTATAGTATTACCCATTGCAGGTAGGTATATTACAGTGTAGTTAGTTTCACCATTGCGATAACAACTCCTACCATTCACCATCCCTGCCTATATACAGTATAGTATTACCCATTGCAGGTAGGTATATTACAGTGTAGTTAGCTTCACCATTGCGATAACAACTCCTACCATTCACCATCCCTGCCTATATACAGTATAGTATTACCCATTGCAGGTAGGTATATTACAGTGTAGTTAGTTTCACCATTGCGATAACAACTCCTACCATTCACCATCCCTGCCTATATACAGTATAGTATTACCCATTGCAGGTAGGTATATTACAGTGTAGTTAGCTTCACCATTGCGATAACAACTCCTACCATTCACCATCCCTGCCTATATACAGTATAGTATTACCCATTGCAGGTAGGTATATTACAGTGTAGTTAGCTTCACCATTGCGATAACAACTCCTACCATTCACCATCCCTGCCTATATACAGTATACTATTACCCATTGCAGGTAGGTATATTACAGTGTAGTTAGTTTCACCATTGCGATAACAACTCCTACCATTCACGATCCCTGCCTATATACAGTATAGTATTACCCATTGCAGGTAGGTATATTACAGTGATTCTGTAAACGCACGCATGCGTGTACCAACATAAAGTCTATGTGAGCATGATTAGTTAAAATGACATTCAGCTTGAAAGTTGTCATCGTGGAATAAGGGGTGTTCACTCACATTCTAAGTATCTAAATAATGGATTTGTGAATTTAATTGTGAGGTATAGACAGACTGCTGTACATTTGGTATGATAAATATGTCTGCCACGACAGCATATTTGAGTGCCATATGACAGTACATCATTTATGCAGCACCATATTAAGAATTATGTATAGTTTAATGGAACAGTAGTTGTGATTGAGTATCCTCTATTAGGAGAGAAATTTACGTGAGTCCATTTCTCAGCAATGCATGATTTTGTATATGTTCTCCATGTGCACAGGACTAAAATAAAAAATAAATAACAGATGAAAATTTGCAATATGACCTTAAACATTTTGACTTGATATTAAAATTTGTCACCAACACCCACAAAGCTAATTATATGAAGTTGCATGTGTGTGTGTGTGTGTGTGTGTGTGTGTGCCTGTGTGTGATACAGCAAATAAACACGTCAGAGAGGGGTATCTGGGTTGCAGGGGCGTGGTGTAAGCTCTGCATGGATACTTGGGGTTTATAGGAATGAACAGCCTTTGTTTGCAGGCTCCCACATTCAATGACGATATCCCAAAATGTTCATGGCCGTAAACTGCATCTGGTTCTTATCATTATATGAGCAGCTCCTGTTTCAAAAGCAGGCTGTGCAGGGAGAGCCCGCCCCCTCTGGAAAGTAGCAGCACGGCTCCTGAGAGTGGGTAATGATACAGGGGAAATGGAGGCAACCCTGTGGGACCCACTGCCACAGTCATGCCAACATGCCTTGCTTATCTTTAATTTCCTGTTTACTGAATCAGCGGCAGATGCTGGGAACTGCCACATGTCTCAAAGCACACTTGTGCAGATGTACACACACACACACACACACACACACACACACACACACACACACGTGCGCGCATGCACGCACATACGCACATGCACACACACACATACACCCATACACACACACACACTCACATACACTTACAGAGTACTGTCATTCATTGACAACAAAATAACAAATGTTAACAAAGACAAAGATATTTGAAACACACAAGTCTGCTATTAATCATACGTTGATCGAACATAGTCCATAAAGCCGCACCATGCTAGCAGCAAGGTTTTCTGGGAGGAAGAGGATGCCAGCCACCGGGTTCACTGGCCCCTGAAACTCTCTGATTAATAGACTGATAATCCCATCCATAAATAGGTATGGCTCTCTCTCTCTTTCTCTCTCTCTATTTTGTGTTTTATGTATCCCTTTTTACTGCAGCTATAACTATCATGGCCGTATTTTATGGGTATTGCAATCTAACAGCGTGCTGGCTCCACTCCACTTTGATGAAGAGTGACAGAATGTGTTCTTTTAAACTTTGGCAAAGAGAAAAAAACAAAGTCGGATAGCTTTCAAACAGGCTAGGTGAAGTAGCAGGCTCACTGGAGAATTGATGCTTTTCTCATAGATGCACAGCCTTAGGGTAGGGCAGACAGTTTGTCTGCATTTCATATTCAGGGAGTAGGGCATCTGACAGGTCCTGGATGCTGGCAGGTACTGGTCACCAACACAGGTGACCACTGGTACTGACTAAAGTGACTAAAGGTATGCCCAAAGCCGCAAAGACTAACACGTAAGTGCGAGAGTGGTCGCACCTCTCTTCCACTGACCCTTCGAGAACAACAGAACCAAAAAGGCATCTCTTCTCCAGATTGGCTTTTCTGGCTCAGACTACAGCAGGGCCAGTTATTGGTGCGTAAATGCTATCAGTGCGACCCCAGGATTACATGGGTCAGAGGGTCCCAAGTAAACAACAGTAGAGGATGGTGGCAGAAATGCACAGCCCAGCTCAGCAGGGAAATGAGGTGATGGGCAGAAAAGCTTTTACCATATCCACTGTAAAACATCTGTGTTACTCACTACAGAGAGACCACAAATGGTCACAGTGCTCCTCACTACTAAAAAAAAAAAAAAAAACCCTGCAGGAAATAAACATGCTTATTCTACGGTGGAAACGTATCCAGCTACAAATGAATCCGAATGTATTCAAGCAACCTGGATCTCTCCCTCACTATGTACGCTTGGCACTTTCAAAGTCCGAGGCTGTGTTTTGCAGATTTCCGAGCGATTGTACTGCCTGGCGCATTATGGCCTTATAGATATTAATCTGGACCGCTACTCCAATCTAGTGGCAGAAGACATCTTGAGAGATTAACTAGCAAGTAGTATGCCGTGTGTGTGTGTGTGTGTGTGTGTGTGTGTGTTTTCAAATCAAAGAAGAAAACTAAAACAACAACAACAAAATCACTGAAACACTTTGGTCCAATTAGGCATCCGTCTGACTGAGCCCATCTTTAAACATGACTACACAGGAATGCTAGAGGCATGAACTCCCCTTATAAAACCAGGAAGAATTTGTATGTTTATTCCACTAAATTATCATGTTTTTTTTTCCCAAACTCAAATTCTAATTCTTGCTTTTTATGATTGCGTGGGGAGGGATTGCTTACGCAACACAAGAACTTCATTACCATTTCATGTCATTAAATCTACCATGGGGCTTTAATGTGTGTAGCATGTTCTACAAATCAACAAAAAAAAAAAAACTGACGAATTGGTTGAGTTCAGAACAAAGCAAACTTAAACTGGATGGATAGACTATAATGTCAACATTATGTACATCAAAACTGAGTGGTGGTCAGTGGGTTCATATCATCTGCCTACTAAGATTAAAATGCATTCACAAGCCTCTCAGATACTCGTGGACAGGGGGTTAGATAAGTAGATATCGATAGGCGCTGGAGTAGTGCTTATTTACAGGGCCAGAAATGTTGCCTTAATTTATTGATACCAGTTTGTTTTCAATTTAAGGCAGGTTCTGAGGAACGTCGCAAAATTTCAATTATGTTCTTAGAAAAGGCAGCGACAGGCCTTTCAGTGCACAATGCACTCCTGTGACTTGATGAATGGCCAGCCTTTAATGTTATGGGGGATTAAAGATAACTTTTGAACGATCGAGGGTGAACGTATAGGCAGCTCTTCTTTCACCAGTATAATAAGTTTTCAGCTGCCAGTATTTTAATTACTTTCTTTTAAACTCAATCTGTGTTACACATTAAAAAGCAGACACAAACGGTTCAGGTATTCCATCGATTACAGGATGCCATTCAAGATGAGAGGGGGGAAAAAGGATGCATTTTAAATCATTCATCTCACAATAAGAGTGAAGTCGCTCTAATGAGCTTCCTGTACACCATAAATTATGCTAATGGATTTTTACCCTCTAATGTGCTAACTTTCTTTCTCTCCCTGGTATAGCTTTTGATGTCCCTATAGCTATGCGACTGTTGCCAACGCGTTTGAAAACTAATGTGCTGCTATTTTGGTAAATTCATTAGGACACTGTCAGGATGCACTGAGCACATTCATTACTTCTGATGGGGAGGTCAACACTTTGTGATTTGCTTCTGTCATAGAACACACGCACACACACCCCCCCCCCCCCCCCCACACACACACACACACACACACAACATTTATACTGTTCATAAATTATGAGTCACGTGTATTTATTCCTCATTGCACAGTAATTACAAGATCAGAATGCAAAGGCTACATGGTGAATTGTGATTATCTGTGTGCAATCGCCAGGCAGCTGTAATTGGTATTCCAGCAATCTTCCGACAAATCAACAGCTTTGCAAGCTTTCTGAAATAATGGACTTTAAAGGTGAGCTGTATTCTTTCCTTCTAGAGTTTGAAAATCCTTCATTTTATATTCTGGGGGAAAAAACATCAGTAGACATGATCAAAATTTAAATGAGGCCTATACAACCAACTATACATTTTATTTGCATTGGAAAGTTGGATTAAGGCCAAAAATACAGTGCAACCAGAATAAACAGTTAAATTCCCACATGTAGCCCAATTATGCTGGTGTCAGAAACTGTTAATATGAGTCCACAGCAAAGGGGCTGCACATTTTCATGTTTAAATCCTTGAGAATTTTAGTCAAATAAACTCTGATGACAACTGAGGGGTTTTCAGGCAGTATCTTTCTATTAGAGGGACACAAACCGGGTAAAAGAGAGTGAAATAAAAGGGTAAATAAAAAGGCATTATTTCACAATGACAGATAGCAAGCAGCATATTAAAGCAGTACATAACTCGTTGGACTATCGTATAACAGACATGGTCTGTCATCACATGCAGAGAATGTGATGCGTCTCCTGGTTTTGTTTTGGCCCACCAATAGAATAAAATAGAATAGCTTTATTTTTAAGTTATACCCATCTAGCAGTCTTTATTTATTTATTTATTTTTTTTGAGTTTGGTTATAAAGAGCTTGGTTAAAGTCAGTCAGCCTGGATGAAGTGCCTGAAACATGCAGCTCAAGGATGATACTGGCAAACACTCCTCATTGGGTCTTGCTGAAAGATCACCACTCTTTCAACACATCCAGAGGCTCAAGGTATCATGGAGCAAAAGTTTACAAAGGGAACACTGCACTGGAAAACACACATTCCTGGGTGAAAATTATACCATCAGATCACTGGCTGTGTTACCACACATAAGCAAAATAGTCTACATTCCCATCCAGCTAAAACAAATGGCTTTTTATATTTTTTATAACGTGCTGCAAGTCTTAAATATAAAGGCAGGTTTTTTTATACAATCCTTATTGCAAAACTCATTTATTCTTCCCTAATTCTTGGACAAATCTGTGCATTGCCCAAGGTGAAAGAATCCCCCTCCCCCCACCCACCCTATGGAACAGACAACTGAAGGTGGAACGCAGGACAATATCTGAGGGCTTATAGCAGAGAATGCCAAATTGAGACTTTCAGGTTGTGATGAGGCAGTTGTGAGAATGTGGATGAGCAAGCCACCCAGGACTGGCATGGCTTCTCCTGGCTGGGGCCCGGCAGAGGAACCAGCTGGCTGGCGCCACACCTGCTCTCATCAAACTTAGCATGCATACTGCAAGTGGGGAAACAAAGAATGCCGCTCGCAAGATGTGCTAAAGGGAATGATTAGGATGGCAATATTTTCCTGTTGTTGTCCTTGTTCCACAGAAGAATAATGGATTTCCACTGTGTGTTACGAGGACACAAATGATAAATATGAATTGCTAATGAACAGCTGCATTTAAGCACTAAAAACAAAGTCTTGCTCAAGAAAAGCCAGAAATATTCCAGTGAGAACAGTTCAAACACACACTCAGGGCAAGGATAACGTCTATTTATGCATACTAATAGCACAAAACAGCACATTAATCCTCACTTAATTTCTGTATAAATATATCTAGCCCATTCTTTTATCCAGAAGTAACATCTACAGTATAATATGCATGCATGGAAAGAAAATATCAAACAACAATTTACAAGAAATATCTTTCTACACAGATGTTTTTGCATTGTGGTAATGTCTTATTTAATGCTTCACAGTTACATTTTCCAATCTCCTTTGACTATTTGTTCCTGGTTGATGGCACAGGAAAAGCATATTGATATAATGACTATTGGATATTCAATTAGGTGTCTGATTAGGGTCTTTTGCCTAAGATCCTACTGCAGTGGTCGTGGAGGCAAAGAGGGGAGATAGCATACTGTAATCAGCCAGCTCTGGGCAGCCAGAGTCCTCTGCCACTTCCTGGATCTAACCTATAAATACTGGAGCTGGAGGCACCCTATCCCTCACAGAGCCCAGAGAAAGCAGGTCACATACATCAGAGACTTGAGAACCCTCAGTCCCCAGCTCCCTATCCATAGCACTCAGCACCACGCTTCTATCACACCAAACTGCACCCTGACAGAGAGCAATCGAGCAGGCAGGCATGGTACAAGCAAGCAAGGTCCCACCATGGCGCAGTTCAGGGTTGTTATAAAATACAGCTGGAAGTTATACAGTGGACATGCCACACACAGTATCTTTATAAATAAGAGACATTTAATCTCAAATTGTGTTATTTCTCAGGGAATCTGTTTTTATCATACTCAAAATGGCTTCCCTGGGCTTTTAAAATGATCTTTTATCATAAAGCCCTTTGTCATTTGAAAGCCACGCAGAGGTTCTCTCATCCTCCTTTTTAATGTATCTGTGGGAGAGTTTAGAAAGTGTTTTCCCCTGTAATCATATTAAAATTGAAAAATGGTGTTTTATCAAGAGTTGTATTTGTTATTACTTTTCCATTTAACTGAAAAAAGAAACAAAAACTTTGGATTCTAAGAGCTGAAAATATAGAGGGAATACCAGAAGGACACAAATGCTGACAGGTTATTGCTCAGATAAGTTTGAAGAGAAAAAAGAAAAAAAAACTAATGGAGGATGGAAAAAACAGGACAGGCTCTCAAAGGAGGCATTCAGTACAGCAGAAGAGGAAGACTTTAATATAATTTTGCTACACCAAGCTACAGTTTAGCTAATCTCTGCCACCCTCATCAAATAAGTTGTTCATTACCTCAGGTGTTCTCTTAATTATTCCTGCAATCTCTAACCTAGGTATTAGGGAATACGTGCCTTCTCTGTTAATTCTCACTCTTTTTCCTCCCTCTTTCATAGCTGCAATAGCTAGGAGCATTTTTTTCAGCTGGTTTGGGAATTCGCAGGGCCACTGCATGGATGTAATGCAAAATATCAGTGACACAGGAAGAATTGCTAACATGGTTACTTCCGCACAACCGGGCCCTGTGTGTACCCAACCCTGATGGAGGGGGCAGCCCCGGACAGCAACGGGCGAGCAGCATCCCGGCTCAAATCGGATAGCACAGGGCCAAATCAAATCAGCAGACAAAGACAGAGCGAGAGCAAGAGAGAGAACGAGAGAATGAGAGAGAGAGAGAGAGAGAGAGAGAGAGAGAGAGAGAGAGAGAGAGAGAGAGAGAGAGAAGGAGCTTTTGGACTCCCATGGTTTATTTGCATACTTCCTCCCCATTAGCAATTTGAAACCCAGCTCTGCCCTTGTGCAATAGCTGCTGCACACAGGCTGCCTCTCAGTAAGGGCAGCACAATGGAGGTCTGGTGAACCTGCTGCTAACATGCCCTCAGTGCTTACAGGAGGACAAACGCATGGAAAGCCCTTAATGATATCAACATTGTACAGCAACAAACCACTGACTCTGACATTTGGTTTTAACTAGACCCTTAGGAAGCTTCATTTAAACAGGACAGCAAAAAAATAAAAAACATGTAATTTAATTTGCAAAACATATACAAGATCTTTTGGAGATAGTTCAATGCTCCGTGTCTTCTGCAATGCTGCAAATTGCATTTAAGGATTTTAATGCAATCCTGCCTCCAGTGATGGTCCCTCTCAGATAGAGAGATGGATGGAGAGATTAGATAGAGGTACGATTTTGTGTGGGAGATGCCATTAGTTTCTTTTGTTCACATTCCATCACATGCTTTTTTCAGATCAAGAAGATGTTCTGGAATGCTGTGACACTGTATGGTATTGGTAATCTTTTTAAAAAATGCTAATTCACAGGTTTCTCATATTTGAGATTTAAACACTGATAGTTTATCTTAATATTGACAGTTCAAGGTTTGTGTGAATGGCCGGAAATCCCCAAGGATAACATTGATAAAAGATAAATGGAACCAAATAACACACTTCAGAAAAGGTCAAAAGGTCAGCGTGTACAATTTGTCCTCCCCTGGCTCTGAAACATGTGTCCTTCATCCCCTAAATGGCAATAGTTCTTCAAATTTGGGGCAGAACCCATTCATGGATCTAAAACACATTGTGAAAGCAAAAGGCATCAGACGAGTATTAGAAATAAATGAAAAATTACCATAGAAAATAGAACATCATAGTAGATCATCAAATAGACATCAACGTATAACTAAGGTGGTGTAGTACTGGGCTTGCAACCCAATGCAAAGACTGTGGCTTTGATTCCCAGGCAGGGCATTGCTGTTAAGAAAAAGTACTTAACCTGCTCAAAGAAAATTATATAATCTGTGTAAGGCACTCTGGATAAGAGTGCCTGCCTTTTAAAATGATGTAACAGATTAGGTATGGCTTGGTTATGCATTGCACTGCATGTAAGAATACTCAATTTATTGTGGCAACTTTTAAACTTTTTTCTCTTCATTTTTTTGGGGGTCTCTCAGTTCAGTATCAATCCACATTACTTTGTAAGATGTTTCCCACCATTCAAAGGCATATGGGTTTGCAGTACAAGATTTAATTCAACAGTGTGTTGCAGAGTGCCTTGTGAATTAAAGAGTGTCCCACAATAGTGGAATAAAACTACTCCCTCTTACTGTCAGGGAGGATATCCCAGTTATCTTAATTCAAGTGAAGCACTACTTATAATTCAACAAAGAACACTCAAGCTACTTAAACTCTTAACTATATAACAAAGTTAAATATATTTAACTTTGTTAAATATATTTAGACGACAATGTGGGAGATCTTATGTTTAGGCACAGAATTCTTTGTTTTCTTACCATCTGGAGTCTTTTGCTTAAATTAAGGTCAGGTGTGTCTACATTTGACACAAATTCTTAAAGCATTCCTGTGTTCCATCAAGGTTTGATTGCTGCTGTGAATATTCCCTGAAATCTGATAATCTGTCACTCCCCAATTAATGTGTTTTTATTTTCAGGATACTAGAAATGCAGGCCTCTTCAAAATGAGGAATATGCGAAACCCTCATTTTCCCTGTGCATAAATCTTGGCTGAACAGTACATGCTAACTCAGCACACACAGGATATCCCTGGCTGCAAAATTGTTGTTGTCTGAAAATCAAGATAAAGCCCTCCATAACTAAACTTTCTTCAAAAGAATCAACTTGTTCTGTGAATAAAAATAATTGTGTTTTAATGAAAGGTTGATGAAGATAATTCATTCAGAAATATATATCAGAGGCTTTTGTTTGCCATAGTTTTTTGTTGCAAAAACAAAAAAAATAAAACAAGGGCTTTCGCTGCACACTGCACATTAAAAGCCTTCCTGTCCTCATTCAGCTTCTTGCAGCCACAAGAATTCATTATGAACAGACAGCATATCTCCCAAATCATACCATCAGTTGGTACCAAATGTTGCGAGTAGTCTACCACATCTTCTCAAAATGTTATTTATTTGTGAATTTGAAACAACATGGTCAAAAAAAATTCTCAAACAGCTATATCATAATCTCCTAATACAACAATGATTCTCATATATCTGAAGCTGTTCAATGCTAGAACATCGTTTTATGCTGTTTATTTTGAATTTTGAATGTTTGATTTTTATGTATTCGTGTGTCTATGGGATGCGGCAGAGTGTATGTAAGCCTTAGGTATTGTGATCAATATTCTAATCTAGATGCTGCACCATCACAATCTACAGTGTCCTTTCAAATTATTCACACCCTTGATGACTAAGTAGACTTAATAATACCTTTTTCTCTGATAATTAATTTTTCAATTGGAATTTTAATTAAAGGAGAAGATATTTTATTTCAAAAGTGAGAAGAACTAAATAAAAGTGAGAACAATGCTAAATATTTGCTTCTGAACTCCCTATTTAGAAGGTTTTTATGTTTGTTTTGTTGATTTGGTTGCTGGAACATTTAAAATGTCCATTTAAAATGGGCAGGATAGTGAAACTAACACAAACTGAATTTCAAATTTATCCAGTTGTAAAAGGATTTTTTTCATGAATTATTTTTTTAGGCACAGATCTATGGTTTCTTGCATTAGTTGTAACTGTGTCCCGATGCCAAATTTCAGGTTAGTAGGCCCTTGAGGAATGGTTAAGACTGAAGTTATGCGTCATGTTGCATTTTAGGGGCTGCCCCAGAGCAGGGGTTTCCATGTTTGCGGTGTGTGGGAAAAGATGGAAGAGGAGGTTTGGAAAGATGCCTTATAGAACCAGGGACTCTAAACGTTTGGTGTAAATCAGGTTTTTGATTGACAGTCAGTTGACTGGACTGCATTTGTAGTCAATTTGTAGTCAAGGGTGCTGAAATGCAGTTTTGACTGACATTCTGGGATGTTCTAATGATATTTAATACACATACATTTTGAAAACACTACACACAATTACTGTATAATTTAATAACAAGTTGAATGTTGTTGTCTTGTATCTATCTACATTAGCAAGTCCAGACGGAAAATTGTCCATGGAATATTGCTAGGAGATACTACACAAGTGGCTTTCTTCCAGTATCCAATTCAATTTTCTCAAATGCATCAGGTGCAAATTACTATCGACGACTAGCAACAAAACTAGCTAGTGAACTTAAAATAAAACAACCAAACTCCATTGAGTCTTAATATTAGTAATAGGGATTGATTCTGTAAATAATATCTCAACAAAAAAAGTTTTCAACGTAAAAATAATTTTCCCAGCTAAAAACACTGTCTGTAAGTCATTAATTAAAACTTGCAAAAACTAGGCCTGCCATTAAAAGTGAATCAAAATGAGGCCAAGTTACAACAAACAATATTGGCTATTGTAGCTCACACTAATTACACAAGCTCTATTCCAAAGCAATGCTACCCAATCTTTCCTAAATTATTTAATGTAACTTGGCCCTGTATTTTTTAATCTTACCATCTGAAGAGAATGTGTAATTGTAATTGTTTACATGAGGTCAGAAGGTACTTAAGGGCTGAGAGTCTGTGGTAATTGTGGTTATTTCTGTAGGAAACCCTGAAACGTGCCAAACTCTCTGTGTTGTATAGGTACAACCTATACCCCACCAAGCCATAACTTGGAGGACGTTATACCTGCCAACCCAATGATTAAACACCAGGTGGACATAAACATTTGGGGAGTGGATTATCCAAGACCATGCAGGTATAAATGGAATAACAGCAAAAAATGTAAAAAATGTCCACATTGCCTGTACACAAGACTGTTATGGAACTGCACTGGCAGAAGAGTGAAGCATTGTGGGGGTCGTAGGCAATCAGGTCACTCTTCAAGTTGCTCTGCGGGTTGCCTTGAACAGAGGAAATTAGTCTCCTCATGCAGCTAAAATAGCACCAATCCTACTAATCACCAAAACACAGACAAAAAATGTAGATTGGTCATAATTATATATAACACCAAAATTAAAGAGGGGAAAATGAAATGAATGAGTGAATACCCTTATTATCTAAAAAAAGAGAAACAAATATAAGAAAGAGTATAAGGGGAGTGAGCTATACCAAATTGCAGTATTGTCTTGCACCATGGGGTAGAAGGAGGCAACACGACATTTCATTTGTGAGCAGACTGTGCTCCCTGACAGCCAGACGCTCAGTGAAACCACTGATTTTCTACTGCAAATAAATCAAGAACAGCAGAATTATCATTGGGACAGATTTATGAGAATGATATGCAGATATGCTGCAGAGGCCTCCATGACATAAGTTAAGTCTGCTCCAAAATGGCATGTTCATGTTTAATTGCTTAAAATAAACAATAATGGCAAATACATCATTAAACTAAATTGTGTTGGGCCCTTTCTGAGAAAATGTATGGAATATACTATGGCACATAGTATATACTCTAATACTTTGCTGACATATGCATGCTGTCATAGGTATTTCTCATGCAGTTTGGTATTATATTTATTGAAATGTCTTCTGAGGGCAGCATTGCATGTGATTGTTTGTCTCAGCTATCCAAGCAGCGAGAAGGTTATGGTTAGGGTTAGGGTTAGGGTTACAGTTGCGGTAAGGTTTGCAATGCTGCCCTCAGAAGACATTTCAATAAATATAATACCAACCTGCATTTCTCATACTCTCATGAAGTGCCTATGATGGGCGTGACCATCAAACCAGAATATAGCTGGAAATGACTAATTAAATTGTACAAAGCATATGGAGACATTCATTTGCACATCCTATCACTGGCACCTTTCATTTTGTCGTAAACTTTTCTGAAGTAATGCATTTGTGGTATTGCACAATGCACAGTGTCACATTGCTAGCTTTATCAGAAAGTTGTTATAGGGCAAGTGATATATTCTGGAAGCTGTTGTAGCATTTATCTCTGTCACTTGTCCTCTTTGATTTATACTAGTTCCCAATGTGGCAAGCGTGGTTCCCTCTCCAATTGGTACTTTGTGATAGCAATGTGTTCGGCCCGTCTACATTATTGGTGACATTGAAGGCTTCTCCCCAAATTAATTCAGAAAATAAACAAGGAAGAATTTAATTCTCACACAACCGTAAAAGAGCGACAAGATAATGCAAGGCCTCGGATTCCCAATCTGTGTGAATCCATTACTGTTAAAGTGGCTGAACTGCCATGGCTTTGATCAACCGCAATTAATCTCTCCCCAAGACCAAGGATCCACCACATGTGTGAACACTGGAAGTTTGATACAAAGCACTTAAGAAGGTTTTGAAGGCAGGGGAATTGACTGAATATATGGAATACGGAACGTAAACTGATTAACGAAGGTAGAAGGCCACTGATATAAAGGCATGTTTGGGCTTTTGGCAAAAAAAAAAGGTCTTACATGATCAGCTCCAGCATAATCATTAAAAGACCACCAGGACCGCGCCCTCCTTAAACTCCGCTTTTTCCAAAGTGTTTAATTACTGATGATTTATCATGAAACTGTCGTTCACTAACGGGGGCGTTTTTCTAACCGTTCCCACGCCAGTCCTGCTGTGCAGTGGGGTCCTCACATCATTATACAGAGCTCATTTATATTAAAATGAGTATTACCTCTAATTCGCCCCATACATTTCTGACACAGCATGTGTTATGTGTTGGCTTCAGCCTGCACCTGGTCTTGTACAGCTTCAGAATACATCAAATGCTTTTATCACATGGCAAACACACATTTGATCCTATGGAAATTTTCCATAAAGATTAAGGGAGACCGTGGCCCTGGATGAACAGATTAAGCAAACTTCCAGTGACATTTCAGCAAATAGAAGCAGGCTATAAAGAAATAAGACGTGTTAAAATAACGAAAATAATAATAATAAATCTTGTACTATTGATGAATCATTGCATTCCTGTGGTGATCAATAGGGAGCATTGATCACAGATTTCTTCACATTCAGGGACATTTGTAATGCAGTCTCCGTTCTGCTACCGCAGCAAGACAGATGTACAAATGCACAAGATGGATACTTAAAATACACAGCAACATAAATATGCATGAAAATTAACCAAATTAGGAAAAAGCTGCGGTGCATTTCCCAGCCTGCCACCGTAAATCACATTCAATTCTCCAGGTGCACAGGCAAGACTACCTAAAGCGTCTAGAGAGTCTCTCACACACACACCCGCACGCACCCGCACGCACCCGCACGCACCCGCACTCACACACACACACACACACACACACACACACACACACACACACACACACACACACACACACACTCGCACACACACACACACACACACACACACACACACACACACCCGCACGCACCCGCACTCACACACACACACACACACACACACACACACACACACACACACACACACTCGCACACACACACACACACACACACACACACACACACACACCCGCACGCACTCGCACACACACACACACACACACACACACACACACACACACACACACACACACACACACACACCCGCACGCACGCACTCGCACACACACACACACACACACACACACACACACACACCCGCACGCACGCACTCGCACACACACACACACACACACACACACACACACACACGCACGCACGCACACACACACACACACACACACACACACACACACCCGCACGCACGCACACACACACACACACACACACACACACACACACACACACACACACCCGTACGCACGCACTCGCACACACACACACACACACACACACACACACACACACACACACACACACACACACACACACACGCACACACACACACACCCGCACGCACGCACTCGCACACACACACACACACACACACACACACACGCATATACACACACACACACACACACACACACACACACACGCACACACACACACACACACACACACACACACCCGCACGCACACACACACACACACACACACACACACACACACACACACACCCGCACGCACGCACTCGCACGCACTCGCACACACACACACACACACACACACACACACACACACCCGCACGCACGCACTCGCACACACACACACACACACACACACACACACACACACACACACACACACACACACACACGCATATACACACACACACACACACACACACAAACACATACACAGCAAACCATGATGATTGTGTCTTCAAATTTCAACCTCCAAGAACAAAGCAAACCACCAAGCTCAGCCTGTCTTGTCAGAAGAAACACGCAAAATACCCGTAAAAGAGGACCGGCGTAATGACTAAATACTGTCCAGTCTGGAGGGGAACAGGCTTTTAACGCTGAAAACCTGATAGCGGCGATTTTGATTGGAGGAAACAAAGACTGAGGTTATTAAATACTGCCAGCATATGAAAAATAATAACATATTGATCCCATAGATGCTTTAAAGGGCTGTAACAGCCTGATCTGTGGTATTGATCCAAGCTGGCTTTCAGCTGAGGGTTTTCGGGGACCCCTGGTGAGAAGCGATTTGGTAAGCTGTTTTGTTGTGCCTTCCCTTGCCCACATAGCCAATGCAGGTGGCACATGCTTTGTTGAACAGCTTTCTACAGAACTTTGTCAAAGTGGGTTAACT
Organism: Synaphobranchus kaupii; assembly: GCA_029718625.1. NCBI lineage: Eukaryota > Metazoa > Chordata > Actinopteri > Anguilliformes > Synaphobranchidae > Synaphobranchus > Synaphobranchus kaupii. The sequence goes on from CM056376.1 coordinate 103,278,898, forward strand.
CCTCTTGAAGCCTACACACAGATTTTGAGTGAGTTTAAAGCACTTCCTAAACTATTGATTAAGTATTAAATAAGCAATAGGGGGGCTCCCTCAACAACAAAAAAACAAAGAGTCTGTGTGAGTGCACGGCTTCAAAGAAGACGACAAAATTCAAAAGCTCTCTAGAGGACCACAGTGGATGGTTGCATTAACAGCAAGTAAAGGACTGCTAATCCTTGCTTCGGGACAGATATTTAAGTGTACAAAGATTTTAGCTAATACTGCATATAACTGTTTGGGAGAAATTCAGACCACTTACTGTACGTTGTGGCCACTTGCATCATATGCGATTCATAACATCTCACTGAGTGTACAGATCTGCATTGTTTGTAAAGTTTGTGTACCCTAATTCATTGTGACCTCTAAAATGTATGAATTATTTGTGTCAAAGCTGATGTTACCAACTATATATGCAGTACAAGAGAATAAAAAAACCTTCCAGGGAGGAGTTGGCACTGGCAGTGCTGAGAATCCAGGTGGTTACAATGAGAGCTGCAGCTGCTAGAGATAGTTTCCAGCTGCAGTGTGTCTAGCAAGAGCGATTGCTTCTATTTTATAAAGATGGCATCCAGAGACATTGCAAAGTGTTCTTGACTTTACTTTAGTTATTGATTAGCCAGCTATTTCTGTCAAATTGAGAGCAGCTTTGTAAGAAAAAGCTGTGGTGTAGCTGAAAGTCTAACAGACAGTGCTTTAAAACCCCTGCACTCCCAGGAGCTGAGCTCCTGCAGCAGTGTCATCCACACAGCTCTGCACCAAAAGAAACATTTGTGGAACACAACGGCGCATCATTTCTGATAAGTTTTTCATTTACTGTAAACGGGAAAACTAACAGATGCTCAAAGTTGTGCTCAGACAAGTTGGGAAGTGAACCATTTTTCCACACTGCGACGACTCACTGTTAACCAGGACTGTTACACCGTTAAGTAATTAATTAATTAACTGAATGGTGATTTTACACTACCGTTCAAAAATTGGAAAGTACTGGGATAGGTTCCAGGGCAATTGAAAACTCAGACAGTGCGATATGGTGTGTGCATGAAAAATGTAAGTTGTAGCCTATTAGCCTATATCATGGTTTAATGTTAACACGTGTTAAACACGTGTTTTCACTAACATTACAGGCTAAGCATGCACTAATTCAAGCTTTAATTCCAGTGTTAATTAAATGTTTGAAAATTCCTCTAATTTCAATGGATGAAAGCTGCAGTAGGCAAGTTTGAAAATATACAAGGCAAAAAGACTTATCCCTCCTATCTCTCTCCTAAGCCCCTCCCACCAAATGATGCTCCAGTGCACGCGCCGAGACAGGCAGTCAGAGAGGGGTTTATTCTACGGGGAGGATCTTTTGCTTGTAGATAGTTGCCCTGATTGGTAGCTACATAGCTAGCCCTGATTGGTTGGTTTTTGGAAGACTGGCTTGAGATTTAGTACAGAGCCCAGGACACTCACAGAAACCGGATTTCTTCTCAGAACACTTGATTTATTTATAGCTGCTGGAATGTAATGAGCAAATTTAGTAATTCAGCCAAAATTATATCGAAAAAATCTTCTACTGCACCTTTAACGTTACTGTAATTTCTGAATTCCAACAAATGCTACCTACTAGCAATGTTGAAATGTGCTTTTATTATTAGGCTATTATTATTTTAATCAAAACGCTGGTTATATCTATGTTAATTTGAAATAGCCTACTGAAATTTTGCTTGGCGATGAGCAAGACCAGCTTCACAGCCTTTTGATGCAATGTGTTCAGGTTTAACTGTTTTATGTTTCAATTTGTTCAAAAAAATTATTTCCCCCTTGTTTTGGCACATATGTTCATTATGGCAATGATGATACTTAGCCTATTAAATGTGCTATTTATTTATGTCCTTTATTTGTGTGTGTTATTGTCTGTATTTCTACACTGATCAACATTGTTACATTAAAAAGAGGTGCAATCGCAGTGGCCATGCTAACGCATATATCACAATATAGGCCTAGACATATTACAAAATGAACTGTAATAGAAATATATAAATATTACTATTACACATACACATATAATATGATTACCATCTAATAATTTGGGATTTTTGAGTAGTGCTTCTGACTCCCACGGGACTGAGAGGTGGGGGGTGGGGGGGACTTGCTCGCAGCCTGCTTCGCACCCATATGTCTGAAAGGCTAGCTCCGCCCCTGGTGGGAGGGATTTAAGGGGTGGGATTAAACTGGTCTGGGTTCCTCCTGTTACCACTGTTTTTAGCTCCTCCCAACAAGTCAACAGACAGCCATGGGCTACCAGCTGTCACCAGTGAGAGATATGCCTTTGTTCCAGTTGGTGCTAGCTCTCCTGTATCACTGTGTGGACTGATAATAAAATTAATATTATAAATTTTCATATATGGAGAATATGAAAATAGCGTTACAATGCAAGTTGAGATGTTTCTTTAAAAACATGTACTATAAACGAATAACTTATCAACATATGTTTTGTGTTGTAATTAGATTTTTATTATATTTATAAATGCATGTATGTTTTTAGATGCTGCCTGCCTGACATGCAGGATGTACTACTCATTACTGTTGCTATATACAAACCAGTTTGAGAACCACTGCTTTGTAGCCTGACAATTTAAGACTTAAAAGTTTATGTCAAAGTGATTATCTTTTTTTGCAATAGCTTTATGAAATATGAGCCATGTTGGCTAATTCTTTATTAATAAAAAGCAAAAAGCACAAACTTAACATCAGAAAATATCACTTTGTAAAAGAGAATAGCCATTTTTGGTAAGTGAATACAACTGAACATCTACGGCATTCATTCAGGTTATAGACACAGAATGTAAGTGCCGTTCAAATGCCATCCTGAAGTGTAACAACAAGCACTATCTCTCTGAACGCAGACATTCAGTACGGCTGTATATTACATGGGTCAGTGTGTGTCTCTCTTATAGGAAGTGCTTGTAAATATCTCTTTGCTGCAAGACATCACTGAAATTCACAATAAATCAAAGACAAAGCAGAATGAGCGCCACCAAAACATTACACACTTGCTGTATCAATGACTCCTGTAATGAAACCAAACATTAAGTCATTTCAAATAAAGGTAATTGTTGCTCAGTGTCTTCAATGAATGCAATTTGTTTATTACTGTTTCATAATGCGCAGCACTAAAAGCAATTTTGTCCACTTGAAGTTTGCTTTGAAACCTTAAATTGCTACGTTCCAAGCTCTGCTTATGATAATTCTGTGCAGTGAGCATTCAGTCTCAGTGAATTGTTCCATGAAAGTAACACAGCGTACTGATCTTCTGTTCTTTTGTACTGAAAATGATTTAAGAATACCCACAGCAAAGGAATATATTCGAGTATATTAGTATATTAATTTTAACACACTATTAAATAATAATCATTTTAAAAAACCCTATACGGACAATATGTCAATGATAAATGAATACAGTGCCGTGAAATTGACTTTTTAAACACCGAAAGTTGTAATAATGCAGCTGAAAGGTATTGCAGTCAAGTCCATACAATTGCTAAAGAATACAGCCAGTAAAGAACATGATTTATTTTTAGAACAAAGTATCCAAAATGTGCTCGAAACACACATTATTTGACGTGCAATTCATCCTAAACAAAAATGCTACATGTCTGGTGTGCTGATTCTCAAAGGCTTTTATACTGAATGCTTGAAAATACAGATATGATGCCTATTAATACTTAATACTGAGATTGATAACATCCACTCTAATTAGTGCATTAACAGCAGTCTAATTAAGTGCTGTGTCCTTTATAAAACCCATGCAGGCTTCACTAAAAACAAATAAAGATTTTAACTCAGGAGTAGTTAAGAGTAGCCACGTCATTCTGATTATAAAGGCTGTTGGATAATACACTGAATACAATATTGGATAATGTTGACAAGCCATTGTGATCCAGCAATATTTTATCACGTTGATTGTATTGTGGAAAACATTGCTTGCTAAAGATATTGAAATATTTAAATCTATAATACCACCAAACAGAATTTGTGAGAAAATCTGTCTCTAAAGAAAACACATCACCTGGAATGGATTTAAATGTAATTTCTGTGGAATTAGATTGACAGTTGCACATAAGAAACTGACCTAGCTCTGGATCCTGCTGCTGTTGGTATGCATTGTGCTTATAAACATGCATATATAGGACCCATTTCCTGATTTTTTAAATTTGCGTTCGTAGGTTTCAGATTTGCAGTCAGCAAGCCTTTGTTTTCTTCCAACACAAAGTACAATATATGGAAAGTATGCTGCTACAAATTGCTATTTTGCTGTAATGAGTAAGGAACACATTGAAGTCCATTGCCACGTTACATTCAGATGTTTATGCTGGCTAATGTTATAGCTTATGACAACAGAACAGAAACTATCATGCTGGTGAATTGCACATTTGTTCTAACTAGATTCCAAAAATAACTGATAGCTGATTCAAGGGCAGTAAAATGGAATATACGTATTTTAAATCTGTGAGGAAAGGGTTTTCTGGGTTTTTTCTGCGTAGGAACTGCCCACCTACTGTATATATTTCCTCATTTATGAAACATATTAGACATGAATAATACATGATGATGTATGGTGTTGGAAAGCTCACTATTTTTATAGATCAATTATAAATGAACTGTGATTGTTTTTATGATGATGGTAAAATGTTCGAAGGAAAGAATAACAAGTTTATCATCTGCATAAAACACAAGGACATACATGGACAAGTACCTACTGGATGAAATATGTAGCAGATTCCCAAGGAAATGTGAGCCGCTGGAATTAATGACTGCGACATTGGGAATGAAGGAGAATTACTGTTGGCCAACACCACACTGACAAAAACATGGATCAAAATTTCAATCTGACAAAAAATTGAAATGAATGTGGCATTTTGTAAATGATAAAAGGAACCCTGCTCCAAACACAGACTGAACACAATAACCACACTGCAAATTCCACTTATAGGTAGTGGACTCAATTTTTTTTTTTTGAATTTTTCCCAAGTCCAGTAATGAAATGTAGACAGATTTTATGTTGGTGTCTGCTAAAAAATAAGAAACTATATTACCAGTGAATCCAAACTTCTATATGGAATTGGATTACACTTTCTTTCTTTGACAACATATTAGAAAAGGTTGTTCAGTTCTTAATAACTAATGAATGCATCATATGAATAATAGTATTAGAGGCAAAAACTATAGTTTTCAATTAGAGTAGCGCAGTAGTCTTAGTTAAACTGGGTTATAACAATGTTTTTCAGCACAGATTAAATGGTATTTCACTGAACATGGCTTCATTTTGGATAACATCTGCTCACTCTTGCACGATGGTGTGGTAGGTTGCTGTTATAAAAACATAACATTGTGCATCAATTTCAGCTCCAGCACACCTCAAATTGACAGTGCTTTATTACCCACCTACACTTGAATGTGGCAAGTACGAAAAATCCATTATATTTCTGGCAATATTCTATGTGGTTTTAAAGCTAAAAAAGGAAAGATAAGGATATTATTACACTATCATTTTTATAGAAATATTATTTTATTTTAATAGAAAACAACCAGTAAATACTAAACTAACAGGCAAGTACACTACATCTTACATTTTGAGTCTCAAAAAGCAACCAACAATGTTAATATCCACATTAACTGAGAAAGCTTGTTGGAACTACTTTTCCTGGAAATTCTGCGAAGTTGATACATTTATTGTGCGGGGTGTGATGAGGCAACAGGAGCAGGCGAATGCACAGCTCTGAGCTAGTTCGGCTAGCTCCATAGCAGGTAAACTTTAATAATAAGCCAAACCCATTGGGCGCAGGAATAGAAACTGCACCTTTCAGCCGAAAAAGAATAGCGATGGATGCATTGAGGGCAAATTGCAGATGCAAATTCCTCTCAGTGCATTAGAGGGACTTGGACTTCTGTGCAGAGAGCTGGGCCACGCTTCTGGGAGTCTGCATTGAGACAGAGGTTGATCTATAATCCCAGTACCCCTTCCTATTCAATATGCTTAAATGGGATTTGAACATTTGAAAATGAGCTTGATACTTTCATGAGAAGCCTTTCATTTGTGGCTTCTGAGAGTGCTTTGCTTTCACAAAGCCCATTCAACACGTGTACGTACTGTATGATAAAAAAAAAAGAATCAAGGAACAAAGATCAAAATTTAAAAAAGCAACAGTGTCAAGTTGAAAGTGAAGAATAAAATTTTTTTTCTGAGATAACAGGGAACAGCCGGGAACAGAGTGATCCTCACACCCCCAGCTGTGAGATGATAAAACCAAGCACAGATTATTGCCAATTATTCTGGCCATCGTTTAGCACACATAATATATTTCAAATAACACAAGTTTAGTCATATTTTTATATTTGAATATAAATTAGTGCATTTTTTCAGACATTTTTTCCACACTTCACAGTGTAACGCAATGTAACAGAACGTGTTTAATAACTGAGGCCAAGGAAAGAGTTCGGTATAAAGGAAAGAGTTTCGGAAGTCTGTAACTGTTCAACAGGCCGAGAGGAGAGCGCTGCAGCGTCTGCTGCTCAAATGCTCTCTGTGTGTCGGAGGTGCCTCATCAAAGCTCAAGGACACGTTTTGGAGGCTATGTATATAAAACAGATTAATACACTTCGTGACATTTAACACAATTAGTGCTTTAAGGGCTACATTGCTGTGCAGCATATCATGAGCTCCTGAGATCCCTAACTTCACTGTCACTTTGCTAGTGCCCTTTTACCACTGCCATAACAGAAACAGGCCCCCTGGCCCCACTACAGCTCCGCCCAGTTTCACATTATGCTTTCTGACAAGTAGGGCTGTTGAAAAAGTCAGGGAAACTGATGACAACAAACAAGGCACAGGCAGGGTCATAGAACACCATGCTAACATTGGGTCATGCGACTTTATACGTCACGAGGAAGGAAATGTTGCATGAAGCTTTGTTTGACATCCGCTGATACTCAGCTAGCATGTGCTTATAACCCTATATACCAAAACTGAACCACTGTAACAGAGATCAACACACCCAGAGCAACTTATCCAAGGCAACTTACACATGATGTTACATCTGTTCTGTTTTACAATAAAATTTTACAGCAAGACATTACACTGAAGCAATTGAGGTTAACTACACTGCTCAAGGGTACAATGGCAGTGCTCCAGCAGGGAATCAAACCCACAACCTTTCAGTTACAATGAGGAAAAGCCATGCATATGTACTTTAACATACACCAGGCTAGACTAGGCCCCAGCATGGCTCGGCTCAGTCTAGTTATCTCAGTGGAAAGGAAAAGGATGCAACGGAAAACATTTCTCACCACAGAAACAATGGATACAGCCGCCCCGCTCTTACACACAGGAGAACCGTTTGCCCTTAATGCTTAAATGGCAATACGACCTCAACAATTACTTTCCATAAAATTTAACCGAGGACTGTATTTCTCAGAGCTTCTCGGAGAACACGCTGCTCCAATCAAAAACGTTTAAAAAAAGAGGACTAAGGTGCAAAGAACAGAGATGGGATAAAATAAGGCGCAGAGATGGGATAAAATAAGGCGCAGAGATGGGATAAAATAAGGCGCAGAGATGGGATAAAATAAGGTGCAGAGATGGGATTGCTGTCGCAGCTGAATGCTAAAAGTAAACCGAGCCCTGCCTCACCCCATGTTTCACTCCACTTTTTGAGGCTAATTTTTCCTGTCATATTTAATTTCCAGACTTTTCCACCTGAGCAGGGGCGGTGGCGAGGGGACAGGCAGCAGTCCCAGTGCCCCCCCCCCCCACTCTCCCCCCACCCCCGCTCCAGAATACCTCCAATGGGCCTGCTTGGACCCAGCCACGTTTCCCCAGATGGAGCGCAGCACACTTCAGGAGAACACACATCTTGCCCTGCAGTGCACACTGGCCTCATTGCAACTTTTATTTCTGTACTGAAATGTAACTGCCCATTTGAGGACTCTGGCAACATGACAGAGGGCCAATCCCCAGGCATTGGTTGAATCAATAGCACGTATGGCAAGCAATCTTTGACGTTGCTTTTCAAGATACATTCAATCTGCGTGCCTCCATAACATTAATGGATTTTTTTGCTTCCCTTAAATCTTTGCTAAAGACAATCATGCCCTTTCTGCGAAGCTTGTTGCTCTTGGTCAGGTGTGTCAAGAGCACTTCAATACATTTTTAATACTTTGCATTGAAAATAATTTCAGATTATTTAATACAGTATTAACTATATGTGTATGCTTATTCTTTATCATTCACCCCAAACTACAGTGGAAAGCCTTTATCATTTAGGGGGTTATTTTGAGCTTTCTGCTGTTCAAACCGGGACACAGCACAATAAAAATTAGAATCGGTCTGTTTGCTCAGTGAATGAAAGTGAGAGTTCACGCACCAGACAAAATGTTGGAGTCTCTAGGTTTCACAGACAATGTCAAGTTATTGAATTCTCTTCCCTCGTTAATATTCAACGTTTAAGGGCACACCATTTTTAGTTAGCTTCTATTTTGGTGAATGGAAAAATAAAGCTCACAATAGGAGGACGGTCACTTACGATAAGAGGTGTGCCATGCACATTTATTTTTAACATGCTAGCTTATTACATGGCCCTTGATTAGCCCTGCAATATAAGTGGTACAATGCATGAGCGGTGTAAAACAGGCACTGAGAGAACCAAAATGCAAAGGCCCCCGCGGTAATGCAAGCTAAAGGTTAAAGTAGTGGGGGAATTAATATGTCTTAATGACATTATAATGAATGAGGAAATATGGAACATCATTTATTAAACAGAGTCGAGTGTGTCAGCGAAGTGCGAGGACTCACAAATGCATTCATTATTCCATGTCTCTCCATATGAACAAGAGGGAGAGTGAAATAATGACAGCTGAATGGACATCGTAAATTACCACAGAGGTCAGAAATGTCCAGGGCCTGTTCACCGTGTGAACTGGCACCACTGTGTCCTTTTCATATAGTGAATGAACCTTTTGTGGAAATTCTACTTGTTCCATGTGCTCCCGTTAGCCTATTCAAGAGGCACCTCTTTTTGGAATCCCAAGCACATTCTATGTGTGATGATATGCAGATGTCAAATGCCATATTTTATATTTCAGCATTGTTAAACGCTACCCTCTGAAAGGGAATATTCTGTATGTTTCCTTCACTGTAGTTTGAGCACCCTGTCCATCGTTTTCTGAAAGTTGTGCTAAAAGAGAATTTTTGTCGAGTGACTGTGTAACTACATGTTTTAAATTACTCATAAATTACTCATAACTTCATTGCCAATGACAATTTCTGTATTTTTACTTAGTTCTAATCTCACTAATACATCTTGGCCTCAGCCTTTAAAGGCCAATGGTGGAAGTATGTTTTGCCAGATAAACATGCAAACAAATTATTTCCAGATTAATTATCTGAACATATAAAATGCTGCTGTTATCATTTGCAATATAGTGTATGCAGCTATAATGGAGGTCCTTTCCTGAGTCTTCCTTTGCTTAATTGTAACTAGGAAGCTTTAAATTACAGAACTAAAATAAAGAAAATGCATGTAAACCACTCCATGTAATCTATTTCAAACCAAATTTGATACAAACTGACACCTGCTTTGATATTAAACGATACATTCTTGCTCTGTTCTGTGCACCATCTGTGAGCCTCAAGAGCATTCTGCATATTTCACATGTAACTCGGAGCTTGAGCATATCACCAATCCTTCCCAGCAACATCAGGACCATCATTTGTCATCAACACGCCCACATTCCTGACACAAGGGATTACTGTGGAGAAGAACACAGATTCTCAACAAGGATTCTCATTTAATCAACTTGGACTTTATCTAGAAGCCATCTTCTTAATGAATGTAATGTATGTAATGGTTTCATCCAATTGGCTACCAATGTATTTAGTATTCTGGAAGTCTGCTGAAAGAGAGAGCAAATCAGCTTGAAGGGATATGGATATTAAACAAGTGTACTTATTGAATTGACCCTGATTTGAATTAGATATTTGTAACCAGTCTGAATGGGGGTCAAGATCGCTAATTAAATGCTATGTAAATTAGCTGAGCTTCTTTTTGGATCTATGGTCTGTCCTGATGAATCAGAACAACAGAGAGCATTTTCACAGATTCCCACCATCGCTTAAAATCACCATTACAATCTCACCAACTTCCTTATCAGTACTGCTTAGTATTTACAAATGAAATAATCTGTTGATAAAATTAATAATGCTGTGAAAATCTGGCAGTGGCAAAGCATTTAAGAATTACAATGCATTTGACTGAATCAAATAGTAGGCCAACAGCTTGGTGTCCATGGGTTGTTTTGGAAATACAGATAAAAAGAAAAAAACCTAAGCCTTGTTTTGTTTTCTGTTGTGGAAGTAGACATTTCCATACCTGAAAGTGTTAGTGAAGTGATAAGTGCTCTTTACCACTGTAACAGTATAAGCACAACAATGATTTCTCCTGGAAAGATAAGAGTGAAAATACAAATAAATTCAAAAGTAACACTTATAGCCAAATGCCCTACACCATTTGAAAATACAAATAAATAGAAGGAAAAAATAAGAAAGTTTTGAAGAAGTTGTTGTGTGTATGTTTGTTTGTCCCTATACATGGATATGGAAGCGTCTCACCTTTAAGATACATATTTTCTACCTATACATGAATCTCTGGTGTGATTTCCCCCCTCACTATTTTGTTTACATTTAATTCCAACCCACAAATAACTATAAATACTCTTTGAGAAATCGATCTTTCAAAGGCCTTTGTAAGAACTTTGTAATCTTTGTAACAACTTCATAAACCTAATTTATCTACTGTATATGGAAAATGTCTATTTGTGTAGTGTAAGCTGTTAATTTACCTTTATTACTAAAGATACTTTTGTTGAATTGTGCCTGAATGATTGAGAAATGTCAATATTAGGGAAGAGCAAAGTGGCCAAAAGTCCTTCCAGACTGGTGAACATTACTACAACAAAGATGGCTTACATTCCTGCCAACGTTGGCAGCCAGTTGGCTATGAAACGGTATTGCTCGTTTTATATGTGATAAAAATCAAAACCTCTAAATGCTCATTTAGAAGACAAGGCATTGACAAATGCTAAGATGAGGAGCTACAGCCATGTCAAGTGCAACATGAAACACTGCGGAGCTTTGGTGAAACTTGATTAATCACCTTCCAAATTTGGCTGTAATGGTCCTGAGGTGCTCATACGTGCTTGTGTGGATACTAGCAAGGATATGGATTAGGGGCAAAAACGCCTGGATTGATGCAATGACTGAAACACAGAGTGGAGTGTTATGTCAATGATTAATTGCTTATTTTATTGCTCTGTCCATGACTGATGCTAAAAATGCACGTGCTGAAATGGTGGCCTTTATGAATGCTTTATGAAAGCACTTTATGAGTGCTTTATGAATGCTTGTGTGACATTATGAATTTAAGGAACCATGTGGGAATTATCAATGGTTATATGATGGTCAACAACAATGCATTTCCCGTGAAGTGTTTACAGAGAAATGCCAAACACAGTCTTTACTCTCGTTTGAATAACTTACTGCATTGCTGTTGCTACATAAATAAATCATATTTCCAAATCCAATTACCACTATAATTATATTTAATTCTTCTTGAGAATATCAACGTTATAAAGAGGTGTAACGAAATGAAATCATATATGATACATTTAAATTCTTTAACAATGACACAGGACGAAAGTTGAAACACAAGCAAAACTGCATCATGTTCTTTATGCAAATTAAATGGTGACAGTACAATTAAAGCTATTAGAGCAAACTAAAGGAAAGTCCCAAGACACTCTGAGAATTAGAGAAGAATACAGACTCTTTCATCAAAGGTAATTAGTCTTCATATTGCAGTGCATCATTCAGTCCATTTCCATTACACTTGTGGGACTGCACACACGGACATGGCTAATAGACTTTGTTAATGAGCCAATAATTCATTATCAAACTTCAGAAAAAGCATACATATGTACACATACCTTTTTTGTTTAAAAAAAAAGATTGATTCATGTGTGTCTGGCAAGATATATCATACGATCCGTCAACAACTTTTGGGAGGACGAAAAATTGACACTGCGTTGGGACGAGGGTGTGGTCTGAGCGTTGGGACGAGGGTGTGGTCTGAGCGTTGGGACGAGGGTGTGGTCTGAGCGTTGGGACGAGGGTGTGGTCTGAGCGTTGGGACGAGGGTGTGGTCTGAGCGTTGGGACGAGGGTGTGGTCTGAGCGTTGGGACGAGGGTGTGGTCTGAGCATTGGGACGAGGGTGTGGTCTGAGCGTTGGGACGAGGGTGTGGTCTGAGCGTTGGGACGAGGGTGTGGTCTGAGCGTTCGGACGAGGGTGTGGTCTGAGCGTTGGGACGAGGGTGTGGTCTGAGCGTTGGGACGAGGGTGTGGTCTGAGCGTTGGGACGAGGGTGTGGTCTGAGCGTTGGGACGAGGGTGTGGTCTGAGCGTTGGGACGAGGGTGTGGTCTGAGCGCTGGGACGAGGGTGTGGTCTGAGCGTTGGGACGAGGGTGTGGTCTGAGCGCTGGGACGAGGGTGTGGTCTGAGCGTTGGGACGAGGGTGTGCTCTGAGCGTTGGGACGAGGGTGTGGTCTGAGCGTTCGGACGAGGGTGTGGTCTGAGCGTTGGGACGAGGGTGTGGTCTGAGCGTTGGGACGAGGGTGTGGTCTGAGCGTTGGGACGAGGGTGTGGTCTGAGCGTTGGGACGAGGGTGTGGTCTGAGCGCTGGGACGAGGGTGTGGTCTGAGCGTTGGGACGAGGGTGTGGTCTGAGCGTTGGGACGAGGGTGTGGTCTGAGCGTTGGGATGAGGGTGTGGTCTGAGCGTTGGGACGAGGGTGTGGTCTGAGCGTTGGGACGAGGGTGTGGTCTGAGCGTTGGGACGAGGGTGTGGTCTGAGCGTTGGGACGAGGGTGTGGTCTGAGCGTTGGGACGAGGGTGTGGTCTAAGCATTGGGACGAGGGTGTGGTCTGAGCGTTGGGACGAGGGTGTGGTCTGAGCGTTGGGACGAGGGTGTGGTCTGAGCATTGGGACGAGGGTGTGGTCTGAGCGTTGGGACGAGGGTGTGGTCTGAGCGTTGGGACGAGGGTGTGGTCTGAGCGCTGGGACGAGGGTGTGGTCTGAGCGTTGGGACGAGGGTGTGGTCTGAGCGTTGGGACGAGGGTGTGGTCTGAGCGTTCGGACGAGGGTGTGGTCTGAGCGTTGGGACGAGGGTGTGGTCTGAGCGTTGGGACGAGGGTGTGGTCTGAGCGTTGGGACGAGGGTGTGGTCTGAGCGTTGGGACGAGGGTGTGGTCTGAGCATTGGGACGAGGGTGTGGTCTGAGCGTTGGGACGAGGGTGTGGTCTGAGCGTTGGGACGAGGGTGTGGTCTGAGCGCTGGGACGAGGGTGTGGTCTGAGCGTTGGGACGAGGGTGTGGTCTGAGCGTTGGGACGAGGGTGTGGTCTGAGCGTTCGGACGAGGGTGTGGTCTGAGCGTTGGGACGAGGGTGTGGTCTGAGCGTTGGGACGAGGGTGTGGTCTGAGCGTTGGGACGAGGGTGTGGTCTGAGCGTTGGGACGAGGGTGTGGTCTGAGCGTTGGGACGAGGGTGTGGTCTGAGCGCTGGGACGAGGGTGTGGTCTGAGCGTTGGGACGAGGGTGTGGTCTGAGCGTTGGGACGAGGGTGTGGTCTGAGCGTTGGGATGAGGGTGTGGTCTGAGCGTTGGGACGAGGGTGTGGTCTGAGCGTTGGGACGAGGGTGTGGTCTGAGCGTTGGGACGAGGGTGTGGTCTGAGCGTTGGGACGAGGGTGTGGTCTGAGCGTTGGGACGAGGGTGTGGTCTGAGTGTTGGGACGAGGGTGTGGTCTGAGCGCCATACGAGCAGCCCAAATGTGTCAAAGTGTCCTTCTAATGGCAGCTAAATCAGAAATGCCGCGCGATTCCAAGCCTTATCTAGAGAGAGGGAATGCCCTCTTTGTCCCCCGCCACCTGGTCAAAACATAAACAGCTGACTTGCTCCTGACCTCTACAGAAGCAATAAATCATTGATCGCCACTAACGGTGTTACTGCCGTCTATGGAAGTTTTACGGCAAAATTCCAACAGCTTTATTTCGGTGCGCGGCATGCTTGCCTTTTATTTACTTGTTACCTATTTTCGTTCAGAGTGACCTCTCCAATCTGAACGGCGAGCTTAGTGCACGCGGCTACCCTTTACTACACAAAAAGCAATCCCGCTAAAGAAGATCAGCCCGCGCGTTTCGTGCGAAAGGCCAGACACGGGACACGTGAATAAATCTTGGGTCACATCACACGTAACCTTACATAAATAAGCCTTGGAAGGATGTGTCAGACATACGCTCCATCACGGTGGGATACAGTACGCTGCTCTTCTGCATCGGAGAGATGAGCGGCAGACAAACGAACAGGCACTTTTCTAAAAATTACATTCATCACTTTTTTTTTTTTTTTTTTTTTTTTTTTCTAACGCTGCAATTTTAATGCACGGTAACAAGATGAAAATATTTACGTCCACAGGCAGAGTAAGTAACATGAGATGTTAAAAGCTGGAGCATTCACGAATGTCTAATTTGAGGACCGGTATAATACCTAGTTCACCGGCTTCATTTTACCAGTATGACAATATCAGGTATTGACCTTATGGGGGTTCATTAAGGGCAGCTCTGATTTTCACCACCATCAATTTCCTCCATGTTTAATTAAAAACTGTAGAAAGTTTCTCATCCGTAATGACAGCCCCTGCAGAACAGTGAAGCCTCTTATTGCTCTACCTGTACTCCTACCCCCGCAATTCTCCTTCCCATCAACCCTCACTCTCCTGTTGACAGAACTCACTGTGAGTTCTCCTAGGGACACTGCATCCTGCTATATAGCAGATACACATATTAGACGGGAACCACAAACAAGAGAGAAATGGTACAAGCGGTACAAGTATTACACACGTCAAAATACACATTGACATATTTTCACCCCTGTCATAAAGAAAGAAGATATTCAAAGGGTTTAAAAAGACTGGTGCCTGAACATGGTCACAAATCAACGCTGAAACAAAATCCACTTGTGCTAATGCATAGAACAGGCCTTTGAACTAAACCTTGTGGGATGTACAGACTCATTTTCCTCTGTTTTTATAGTAGTAATATAAGTAATGACAAAATTAATATTTAACAGTTTTATGTAATCGTATAATTGTTCAGGGGCTCCTGATTGGCTTGGCCAGTAAAGGTGTCCACCATGAACGCTGTAGGCTGACTGTGCGCTGGGCCATTAGCCAACTATAGCGTGAATGAGCAGACGCCGGACACAGCTGCTCTTCCACCAAGTGAAAATTCTTTGTGTAGATATGGGTGTCACAAGGTAACAGTACCTCACAAGGGATAACTGGCAATTCTAAATTGGAGAAAAAAAAAAAAGGACAGGAAATGGTTCAAAAATGTTCTTCAGGCTGTTCTTGGACAGCAGAGCACTTAGATGTACATGTACAAAAAGAAAATAAACCAAAATACGTATTACTTTATAGCCTGTTATTATATTAAAAATAACTAATACAATCTTTCTGCCATTTGGAAATGCTCATCACTAATTTGCTTCTGGAACAGCTGAGAGGTGGGGCGTCAGAACTCCCACAGCGAGACTCTCGCACCATATAGGAGTCCCCCAGCCTCCCGTGTGGGCAGGGGTTAAATCCTCCCCACCCCACCATGGAAAATTCTGATATGCACCTCCACCATTGCACCTTCGCCCAGTCTGAACAAAGCAATAAGAAATAAGAATTAAATAAAATAAAAATAAAAAATTAAAGGAAGGACAGCAGACTGCTCTCTTTTTAAAATGAAAGAAACACCCAACATTTTACTTAAATACAAAATTCCATGATGGTGATCTTTAATATATAGTCTGCAGCCAAAAACCCTTCATAGCCTATATATTTTCTCTTAAAAAAGACCATCTTGCATTTTAGAAATGGATATCCTGATCTTCCATCCAGTAAATTGATGTTTACTGAATAAAACCTGGAATAAAAGATGATGTGAAAATTCTAATGCACGGCTCTATTTCATTTTCCGTAAAAAAAAACACGACAGATGAATGAGGGCTGTGAGATTAGGAATATTTGTTGGCAGTAGACATAAATAAGGGGCATCATTTAACTGCAAGATGTATTGAACCAAGCAAACATAAATGATGCATTTAACTGGTGGAACTTTTTTTTTTTTTTTTTTTGCCTCGTCAAATTTTATGAGCGTAACAATATAATCTAATTGAATACAATCTAATCTATATGTGCAATCTGAAACTGAATATAACGTAGCGAAAATGGCAAATAAGGGAGAGCCGTTTGCTATGAAGACTACGACTGTGACAGAGAAGTCACGGGCCTTTGTGAGAAATATCAGTTTGCCAGGGAACACGACAGGTGACATTGCCTGAAAACAAGGCAAGGCCAGCTTGGTTTCAAAATAAATATGCAGCATTCAGGTTTCTGTTGTATTTCATGGCAGAAAGCATGACAACTGGGATGATCCATGACAACTGCCTCTACCTGATAATTAATGGGCTGTTTCGGCTTCCACTTGCAGGGTTTTTTAAGTGCCATTGGGCTTGGGGAGAATTTCACAGTGTATGTTGTATAGCGGAATACAGGCATGTGACGCGCTCTACCTAACTTTGATCTCCACAATTCCAGCTGGTGGTTTGTCAATCCAAGCTAAAACTTGCGGTAAAAGCATGGGATGCAATCGCACGATGATTCCGATTCGCTTGTGCATCTCCATTTACATGGAGAACAGGATTCCGATGGCTCTCCCAGTCTCCTGTATCATTAACTATTTAGAGTGGAATCTTGGAGGGAGCTCCACAGTCCTGATGAGAAGTAAAAGGACGCGTAAATAATTCATGTATTACGTGTTTCTGTGTTTACAGTACACGGAAAAAAACATAACGTAACCACTGGGTTACCGCTGTAAATGTCTCTGGCAGCCCTTGAGGCATGCAGAACAGTGGACACATGTTTCATTTCATGCCATGTTATGTTCTCTCTCCCTGACACACATGCACACAAACACACGGGCATGTGCGCCACACATGCCACGCAGCCATCGGCTCGCAGGCAACAAAAAGCTTCCCATCCCGTCTACAGGCACAGCCTTACTACCCGCGTAGCCACAAGCTGGGAAAAAACCATTCCATGACAGTAAAGGTTCGACTGTAAAGTGAGACAGGCCATACAGCTTGGCATGGCTATGCATTGATCTATTTATTTCCATGTGTCAAAGAGTTGCTCAGTTTTCTGACAGCTGACAAGACCCCCCTCCCCCCCCCCGGGGGCTCGAGCAAGGGGCTACTGAATTGGCGTGCTTCTCAGACCCCTCTGGGTAGAGGGGTCATTATGGGTACTGACCATCTGACCCATTAGGCCCAGTGAGTGAGGGGGGAGGTGGAGGGGCTGTCCCTGGGATGGGAATGTGCAAAGGCCGGCGCTCCTGGTTGGGCTCCCCAGGCTCTGTGTGTGCGGGGTGAGGGGCAGATGCCGGTCCCGCTGAAGATCAGCCGGGCGTGCAGCCCCCCCCCATTAAGAACAGTTAAACAGCACTTATAGAGGAAGAGGAACACACAGCAGGGCGACGCCCGCAGACACGAGCGAGCCCCTCGCTGGGTCACACACTGTCAGCGCCCCATTCACCTCACCTCCCGTCCCGTCACCCACATTCATACAACAGGCCAGTGAAGGGAAAGGGGGAGTAAAACACAGAGGCTTAGAGGAGAAGACTAGTCAACAAATGCACAAGGCTCACTCTTACAGCAAGGCTTTGGGAACATTCTCTCGCTTTGCTTTAGTTGCCCGGCTTTCAGATCCATTTCCAGTCGATGAAATCGCGAGTGTATCGATACGCCCGCATGTTTTTCTGTCCGTCAGAGATGAGAGCGAAAAAACAGCTCTGTCTCCATATGTGTTCTATAATTCCCCATTCACTTTAGTGAAGAGTCCAGACAGGCAGCAAGGCCAGCTTCATTGGCTTTAGGAGGAGGGTGGGGTTCTAGGCATGGATGCTCAACGGCATGAAACTATTAAATATGTATCTAGTAAGAATTCCTCTTCAATATTAAACCAATAGATTTTTCTCAGGGAAATGAACCTTGCGAATCTTACTGTATAACTTTTACATTCGCATTGGTGAATCTGTTTACACAAATCTCGTATATGTAAGGGGGTGGTATACGCACAACATTTTATGAGCCTGCTGTAGGCTTTTGTGTGCATTTGAGTTGATACGGTGTTTGCTTCACATGAATCCAAAACGTTCTCATTTAGAAAAGAAAGCAGCTTTTCTCCAAACTGAGTGCACCTTGGAAACAGCTCTCCATATTGACTAAGCCTCTAGGTTAAAACACCATGCTGACCCCCTAAGCCACTGGACTGCATTTTTGAGCTGAATTTTGGAAACACCATTTTGGTCTGCCTAAACCTCACAGTATAGCAATTCATATGAATTCAAGGCATTGGACAGAGTAATAGGCTGTCGTGGGTGGCTACCACTCCAGATTTGAAATGCATACTACGGGTACATATCAATGGGTTTTTTTCTACTGTATTTTGAATCCTTGTAAAAATCAATACAGATTATACCTTCATTTAATGTTAGTGCTCAAGATTTAGTTGTGATGTCTGACAGTCAGAAATGCATTCAGGTGCAAATGCAATAGCTGAGAAATCCTTTTGGCTTGAACCCAAGTAAGGACATACACTTTGCTTCAAATGTATATCTTATAAATAAATCATCATCTTCCTCCCCTTCAAATGGGAAAGTTGAATTTTAGGGCTTTATAAATCACCATCCCTTTTCATGGAAGTTTGTTTTTTAGATAGACGCCTGCTAAATTAATTCAATACAGCTTTAACTGGATTCTGCAGCATACGGGAATAGCCATCTCTCTACAACTAAATCAACATCAGACGATTGTGCTCCTCCGGGTGCACAGCAACACAGCATTCTCAGTTGAAACCACTGTTCTCAGTCCCCTGTGGAGGGTCTAATGCAACGGTAGCATCTTCATTTCTGCTGTAGTCTACTGTAGCGTGAAAATCCAATCCTCAATTTCACCACAGACAACTGAAAGGGTTTCTAAAAAAGAATAACTACACCACAGTTGTGGCACGCTAATACCCCTAAAAAAAAACAGTTGAGGATAATGCCTTGTGTCATCTGATTCTGAATCGTGCTAACCAGTGAAGAAAATAAAAAGAGCAGAAAGAACTGAAGAAAAATAGATCTCGCTATCAAAAAAAGGAATTCCATGTAAGATTACAGCATGTAAGTGCTGTTATTTCTGCCTTAACTGGGCAGAGCTGTCTCAGCTGGGTGTTGATCTTGTCAGGGAGATAATGCGATGAGATTCTGTTACAGTACAATGGCCTTGTTGCTGCACAGGTGTTGTCCAACACATGTACTGCTTGGTGCCTCCATGTGCCTGAATCAATTCAATCTGTCTGCCACAACCGATTCCCGACAGCACCCAGAGAAGAAAATTCAACTGCCATGTCTGCACGCACAGCCCCATTGCTTTCAAAAAATGGTAATGTGACAAGATGCAGCAGCATTTATGCTGTGTGTCGAGTCTTTCGCAAGACACCCATTTACAGGAATTGTTTCATATCTGCTTGAACAGTCAGCAAATAGTCAAAAAGGTTTAGAACCAATTACAGCCTCCCTCCTCGCATGCTCATTCTGGTGTCATCCATATTTGTTTGAATTTTATATAACCTTTTGTCAGCTTTACTGTGCTGAATGAATCCAGGAATTAAACTTGTTCATTTGTAATTTGCATAAACCACAGTATTTACACTGTACTGAATTACAAGTGTCACATGAATACTCCTCTTTAGCTTCATTATGTTGGCCAACGTTAAACGAGAAGAGTGATTCATACATCAGGTCTGGTTTAAAATACATGCATAAAAAATTGTATATGACATGAAGGCCACAACCAAAGGATTCAACTACTTGAAACCCTGAAAGATAGTGAACCCTGTGGACCACTTCAAGCTACGGAATGAAACAAGGATGCAGGGGTGACAAATGGAAATTTAGTGCAGGAACTGAAAATCAAAGACATTTCCTCTACAAAGAGCCAAGGAGGAACTCCCTAGCCACGTTGATGAAGCAGACTGTCTGGGATGCTTCTGCAAACAGCTCGATGAGACGCTTGAATCAATAAACCACCATTTGCAAAAATGTGCACAATGGTGTGAATAGACTGCAGCTAAATCTTGAGTTTCAATACTTAGTACCACTGCTGCACCAGATTTAGCAAATAAAAGGTTGGAATATTGACCATGTACTAAAGAGAATACATTAAAAAAAATAAAGTCTGTTTTTATCAAAAAGGCGACATAATTTATGTGATATGAACACTTCCGAATTCAACTTCCGGGCATTCAGCTGGTTTGTACAACTGGCACTGTGCGGCCAATGAAAGCACAGATTTTAGAACACAGCTTATTCATGGTTGAGAGGTAAATTAGTGAACTACTCCCATCTCCAAAGTGCACCTCCTCTCTCCTCTGCCATTTGGAAGTGTCCCATCAGTACATGCTTTTGGAGGAGGATGAGGGGGGCAGGAGCTCCATGGACCATTTGAGAAGATCGACTTACCGCCCTGCCTCCACACAGCACCAGCAGGAGAGCTTCTGTGAGGAGACCTAACCAGCCTTGTTAGGGCAATAACAGGTGATACTGAGCTAATGATGGAGGACATACAGTTCTGTGACCGCCCTATTAATGGAGCAGCGGTGGCAGCAGGGGGTGGCTTGCGGTGGCTTCAGCCACCCCTAGAAACCCCAAAGCCACCCCTCAACCACCCCTAGAACTCGGTAGAGGTAATTAGGCTGAAAGATAAGCTAAAGTTAGATGAATTCCAACATAAAAATTTTCAGTGGGACTTGGGAGGACAAATAAATACCAACTCTAGCCTACTTAATAAATTAGATGTTTAAAATGTCGTCGTCTGCTGTTTCTGATTGGACACTGAGTGAGCATAGAGACAGAGTGCGTCGTGTCATACTCTGAAAACCACGACCACCGTGGGGGAAAACAATCGGCGCGAAACAGTGTCACCAACGGGAAAACGCCGGTAGCTAGCTAAGAACCACTGATCTAGAACATTTCACTTCAGTTCAGTGTGAAGAACACCACATTTCAGCATATCAAAGGACTATTTTGGTACCCTGTGTCTACCAGAGAGGAAAATTGGTATATTGACAAACGCAATATTGTTGGACTCCCTCTGTGACCCTTCTCCATTCCTTGCATGTCTTGGAGAAATTATCCCATGGAATGGCCAGAAGTTACATAGCTACTTCGATATTTACAACTACTTGATCGAAAAGTCAGCACGCAAGATAATGGTTTAATCTAAGATCAAAACAGTCTAACTACACTTTACCAGTAACATTATAGCATATACTACTACTATTATAATTATTATTGTTGTTATTAGTAGCCTAATACGCTAACGTTCCTTCTATTTCGCTAGCTTAGCCTACTTGAACAGTTGCAACCTGCACGGGTTTTGCCTGGCCAAATTACCAACTGTTTTTTAACAAATAATTTTAGCAAATTGTATTTTATGAAGGTTCTCAAAATGTTAGAAAATATAATACTGCAACATTATAGCACTCCGAAATATCCACATTCCACTACAAACAATTTGCATATGGTCAAAATGCTTTGTCATCTTCAAGCTTTGTTTGTATAGTGGGGAAGTGGGGTTAAAACTGAATGAATGGCATGA
Source organism: Synaphobranchus kaupii (assembly GCA_029718625.1). Taxonomy (NCBI): domain Eukaryota; kingdom Metazoa; phylum Chordata; class Actinopteri; order Anguilliformes; family Synaphobranchidae; genus Synaphobranchus; species Synaphobranchus kaupii. The sequence continues at coordinate 103,300,770 of CM056376.1, forward strand.
TGTCCATAGAGTACACTGTGCAGCTATCTACTGTATAATGAAAAAAAGTATTGTTAATATTAGCTTCCCCCAAAAAAATTGCTATTCACTCATGCCACCCCTCCAAATTAACAAGCCACCTCATAGCCACTACAGTCAAACATTCCTGGAGCCGCCACTATAATGGAGGAATATTCAAAGGCTTTCTCCATTCAACTTGCATTTAGAAAAATTTGAATAAGCTCAAAATGAGTAAGTGTGCCTTACTAGATTGACATCTAGCTCAGAGATTAGTACTGAGGCATGTATGTTATGCAGACTAATTATCATAAACAGGAGCTCGGGGCCTTAGCAAACTCATCATATGCATCAAGTTTTCTCTTCAGAGAACAGCAATATCTCCCCAACTGACGCACGAAAGAAAATTAACTTGAACGTGGAGAATCATACAACTGAATGTGAGATTTTCAAGACTGTGCAGATTGACTGCCTCCACTGGGTACTGCAAGGTAAGTCTGAAGGCATTTGACAACAACCTATTGCTAGCTAAGCAATACAAGCTTACACAAAAGTGGTGCAGCCACAAAAAAACAAAAACTTTCTGCATTCATCTATAATTATACGACTAATCAGCCTTGATTGTGGCACATACTGTATCTATTTAACGCTGTAATATTATTCACAGAAGTAACTACCTAATACAGTTATGCCTGACTTGTGACTTATCTGATAGCTTCAGGACCAATTTTGAGATGTCTTGTCATATATCGTTAAATGTATATTCTGATATTTACAGTAATTGGGGCGGGTGACATGGAACAAATATTTGAATTTTAGTTTAGTAAAAGATAATTGACCTTAATAGTAGCTGTATTGGCCGATATATCAGAGCAAATAGGGATATTATACAGATACAGAACAAGATCAACACTACAGCTATCAAAGGGCTGAATATGGTTAACTACTTATCAAGATTATGTGGTAAAAACACACCATGTTGCAATTATAGCAATTCCTACTGAGGTTTCACACTGGCATGAGGACAAATCTATTAATAATCATGTAGGATAGTCATTTCTCTAAGGGGAACCATATTTTATGAGTACAGTGTACAGTGCATTTCCTCATTTTAAATCAATGGTGCAGTCTTAATGAAATGCAGTAAAGACTGGTTTTACATACTGTAGGTGTAATACAGATAGAGAGGAAATTACCATTCCACTAAGGGCATAAACTTCTGTGGTTTTTTATACTTATTCTCTCTTTCTTCTTCTCCTTTTTTCCCCTGATTTTTTTTCTTGCTCTCTGATTTAGTTCCAGTGAAGTGAGCTTCAAAAATCTGGGATCAAAAACATGTTGGCACCACATCTTTCATCAACTTACACCTGGTGGAGAGCATAGCCCCCTCGTTACCTTTTCCTGTTCAGCTTCCAGTTCCCTCACCCGCCGCTCCTTAAGGGTATGTATATAAAAGGAAACTTACAAACTGATAACCCCCCTATTTTTGATTAACTTTTATTCTTTCCAGCTGCATGGTATGAATATTCATGCACACAGTGATTGTGAAAGTGGCTTTGTTAGTGAAACCAATCGGTGAGCTGATGCGGGCGGGGCCGGGCTATCACACCGCTGGCTGAGGTGGGACTTTCCAGGATGTTTTCCCCATGAGCCAAGCGAAAAACTAAATAAACAGAGGGGGAGCTTCAGACTGCAATTTCAATGCATTTCTCTTTATCGATAAGGGGAAAAAAAGATCCTTTAAATGCTTTTATTTTACGCTCTATCCCCCCAACCCCCTGTATTAAACAAGAAAGCTAGGGGAGCAGAATTAAGAAAAGGGGGAGGGAGGGGGGGGGGGGGGGAGATTAATGCGGATAAAATTGATTTCTTAAGCTTCTCTCTTTTCATGCGAGCAGCAGTGGAACAGGATTTATTAAAGCTCCGGAGATGCCCATCTGGTAGGAGAACGTCCTCTCTGAGCACAGGATGAGCCCTGCAACCTGGGCGCCGCTGGGGCCCGAGCAAAGCGTGACATCCACCAGCTAGCCTGGAGAACCAGTGGCAGCACTGCTGGTGTGTGTGTGTCTGCACGCGTACCTGTGTGTATGTGTGTGCGTGTTCATGTGTGTGTGTGCCTGTGTGCATGTGTGTGTGTTCATGTGCGTGTGGATGTGTGTGTGTGTGTGTGTGTGTGTGTGTGTGTGTGTGTGTGTGTGTGTGTGTGCGTGCCTGTGTGTGTGTGTGTGTGTGTGTGTGTGTGTGTGTTGGGGGTGGATCAGCTGGCTGCCTTTACCCTCCGGAAACGGTGTAATGGGGAGGAGAGCGTTCCTGGCCCCTAGCCACCACCAGGACCGTTGTTTCAGGCTGGCCGCACAGGCGACTTGAGTCAAAGAGAGCCTGGAATGGGTGGGTATCTGGCACAGGGAAGGTATGGAATGAAGCATATGACTGAATCTCACGTGGGCTGAAAACCAAACAAAAGAAACCCTGTTTAACGTTCAATAATAAAAATACAACAACAACCGTGTCGGTCGAGGACAGTATATTAACAGTTGAAATTAGCGACTGGTTCCCCATGTTACTTCAGCCTGCTGCTCCTGTCGCCTCCTCCAGGGTTTCCTGACAGGGCTCACAGGAGCAGCGCAGTGCCAGCTCATTATATTAAAGGCACACCTCACACAGGTGCTCCCCATGCTCCGCGCCACCACGCACGCCTCTTCCAGTGAGTGCACTTTCGCTCCGCAGAGGAGAAGAGCCACGGTGACATGGATTATGGGAAATGATCATATTAAGCTGATACCGCACCGCAGTTTGGCAGCAAGGGGAGAGAAAATGCAGAGACTGACCTTGGGAAGGCTCCCTCCCCAGCCCTTAAGCCCTCCACCTTAATGAGCTCTTCAGCGAGGGAATGAACCTCACATACAAGGGAGCTGTTGACTTGCATTGTTAATTCCATTAGCCCTTTGGCAACTCTGTTAATATTTAACAGTGAGAGCTAAACTGTCCCTCACGAAAACTTGAGGCGTTTGTGGTGGGGAAAATCATTTCCATTTGCAATTTTCATCTTGTAAATTTGCCACAGCAAATCATTTTTCCCACAATTAATAGTGCCGACCCGAAATAAACAACCACTGTTCAGCCCTTGTCCGTGTTTATGACAAAATATGTCAGAGGATATAGGATCTTTTGTAAGAGCCAAATGAGCAGAGCCTAAGCTAATGAGTTAGAGAGGGAACTAATGTCAGTGCTTACTGAGCAGAAATGAAACTGAGGTAAGTCACCAGAAACTGTGCACAGTTTGATACCAGAAGCCTCTTAGCTGATTGGCAACCCCCTACCCTGTCATCAACCGAACGCCCTGTAACAGCACAGACCCCGGACATAGCCAGGACCGGAACCCCTGCCATTACGTAATCCACCCCTTAAAGAGGGCCAATGTCCTCTTTCTTCTGCGTCTGCTGTAAAAATGCTCCTTATGGTGAGCTGTTGGGTGGAGTGATAGCCATATGTAAAGTGATACACTCTACACCCGTATCTGGGCCATGCCCGTATCTGGTATAAGCCATGCCATTGCACATGAAGCACCCAAACAGTCAGCAGGGTTGTACTCGCCTCACAGTTAAAGAATTACCCTATGGGTCAATGAGCTACATGCAGTCCTCCAGAACCAGCTGCATTCAATAAGTAGTTCCGTATCTCTACGATTGGGCATTCCAAATTGGAAGAAGAAAAAAAATGGATGGATATAAATATGTTTTTGTAAAAACAGAAATTGAAGTGCTACCATAAGATAGTAATACATACAGTAAAGGCTGCTTTTCTGGTCTGCAGAACAAAAGCAGGTCTCCTTAAATTAAATTTACAATGAGACAAAATCATCTACTACTGCAGCGAATTCCGCACTCCCCCAACCCACAGTTGAGTACCATCCTTGCATATGTAGCCATTGTGCTGTTTTATGCATAGAGAGGCTTGTAAATGAGTTCTATTAAGCGCTGTGTGAGAAAGCACCCCCCACCCCTTCCCCATTCTAGGTTTATTAAATCATTTGCATGTAAAAAGTTGAGAAAATTGAGGGTATCCACAGAGTTCCACACTGCTGGTGCAGCTGAACCCCACCACTGAAATCTTGGCACAATAAGCGCTGGGGACCTTTTTCATTTTCCATTCAGAACAAATCTGACTGCGCCAGGCAGAAAATAAATTCTGACTTGTAAGTAAATACATGTAATTGAAGCAGTGGACTGTTGAAAATGCATCAAGTACTGGCCCTTTTTATTACAGGATATTTATCTCTTCCCTCACAAACAAAAGGCCAAGGGAGAAAAACTGCAGCACTCTGTGTGTGTGTGTGTGGGAAAGAAGAGAGAGAGAGTATGCGTGTGCATGCATGTGTTGGGGTGAGAGTGTGTACAGTATGTGTGTGTGTGTGTGTGTGTGTGTGTGTGTGTGTGTGTGTGTGTGTGTGTGTGTGCGCGCACCTGTGTGAGTGTGCAAGCATGCGGGTGTGTGCGTATGTAGGAGTACATGCATGCAAGTGTGTATGTGCATGTACCTGTTTGAGTTTGTAAACACGTGGCTGTGTGTGTATGTAAGAGTTAATGCGTGCAAGTGTGTGTGTGTGTGTGTGAGTGTGTGTTGGTGAGTTGAGACAGTGAATACATAGCCTCCTCTTAGCACTACCAGGGTGGCAGTAATACAGGAGCACAACACACTGTGAAAGATGCACCTGGGGATATTGTGCATGGCAATTGGACCTTTCTGGCCAAGTAATCACTGCGTAGCTCTGACACCCGAGTTGCCAGTGACAACACCTTCACTACCACCTCTTTATTTATGTAGAGGCTCTTCGTTACTGATACGAGAAGCTCCAGCACAGCTCAAGACAAGTATTTCAGTGTGCAGTGAGCCTTCACATTTAACTGTAATTTATGGAACACGCAGTGGCCGTTTTCATCCTTCATGAAAAAGCTGTTCTTTGAATACGAGAGAGGCAAAGGCGGGGCTCTCTCCAACAGCACAGGAGCTCAGGTCTTGCAGGTTTCATTCCGGTGTCGAGAAGGTTCAGGCTACAGGCCACGTCACCTCAAGTAAGAACTAATAATAACCTTTAATTGAGTAATAATACCACTGAACTGGGTGCAGGCTGGCTAGATAATGACCAATTGTCAGTTGACACCATGAGACAATTTACATAAGACAGGGGTCTCCACCGGATGTGGAGCAGATTCAAGGGGATTGCAAAAAACAATTAATAATGAGACCTGCACATCGATTCCAATGTCAGACTGGAATTTTACAAGAGAGAATTTTACAAGAGAGAGCTGGTAGCTCCACTACCAGCTTTCAACATGCAGATGAATCGTTATTTTAGCAACACAATGGTACAAATATTAGTTTGGTTATTCACATTCGTAAAATATAATAAAAAGCAAATTTTTCAAGCTGTACAATTTGATGAAACAGAAGTTCTTGGTGATGTACAGTTGATTATTACAGCTGCAAGATAAGACAAGAGAAAGTAGCAGAGTGAATCATTCAGTCTGTGTGTTTCATGGTCTGAAACAAAATACTCATTCTCAGCCATTAATAAGCCATGTCCTAAAATGTACTGAGCAAGGACTACATGAAAACTGAAATTACCATATTTTCTATTAGGGGAAAAGTTTTTTTAAACTTCATTTGAAAACACTTTAGAGTCTCTGATTATTGCTGTTCTTGTTTGGTAAAGCTCTTAGTGAATCTGAGACTGGCCAGTATTCTGTCCTTTTATAAGCAACCAGAGAATCGTGGAGATGATAAAAATGTAAGCAGAGATGGGGTCCTGCCAGATCAGAGTATGGCCGGCGCTTTGAGGGAGCGGCAAATTTGGCAGCCGCTCCCTGGGTGGTTGGGGAGATAGCGCACATAGCAGCGCCGTATAGTGCTAGAATTATGGTCAGGGCCACGAGGAGTCACGCCTTGGAGAGGACGTGGAGACCTCCTCCCTACCACTGGCCGACAGGGTTGCGTGGCGGTGAATTCTCAGCAGGGAACTGAATCGTACTAGGGTACAATTGGCTACCACATTGGGAGAAAATGAGGAAAAATCTGAAACCAATTTTTTTTTAAATGCAAGCAGAGATCAGTCTTCCAACATGCTATATTTTACAATATTGGAAAAGTGTTTTCATGTGGAATGAAAAATGGCAACTGTCCATCTTATAAGTAAACCTCCAAGAAACCAGAAATACCAGCGCCGTCTTGGGGTCCTTTAAACACATTGTAATGACTACACTCAGCACATATTCTTAAATGCAATACTTGTGCTCATTTCTACACACTTTCAGTTGGTACTCTTACAGTATGAGTTGAAGGAATACCAGACAATACTTTTTTTTTTTTTTTTACACCCTTCCACTTCATGTCGTCCTTTTTTCCCCCAAGTCTATACATTTTGCATTTGTCATTTGTCAAATCTTGTTTTAGGATGCGCCAGCCACTTAAGTGAACTAACGTCCCTAAAGCAGTGGCACACTGTGCAACTTTCACAAAAACCTGACCCTCTCCAGCTCTTTAAAATAAATTTATTTAAATAAAAAATGTACTTATGGGTATCACTATACTCAACTAAAAAATCCAATCTACAAGTGCATTGAAAGTTAATTTTGGCAAGACATATAAATTTTAATTTTTCTTTAAAAAAAAAAAAAGCATTTCACTGGCTTTACCACATCGCCCACTCAAGACCACTGGACTGGCATTCCCAACATTGCAGAACACTGGGCGGGTCTGTGCCTCCATGACTGTATGCAGGAACTCCTCAGTGTAAGTGTGTGGAGCTAGAGATGAACAGAGCGGAATTCATGGGCAAAGGAGGTCAGAAATCGCTCTCAAAACCGTGGCCGTTATGGGCATGGACTTTGATCAAAGCCTTGTGATGACTTTAAAAGAAGCAATACTAAGCCATTACCCAGAAAGTGGCCTAAGACACCAAAGCAAGGAAGCATGAAGAGAACAACATGCAGTAGTCTGTTGTGTCTGTTTTCCTCAGGTTCCTATAGCCACTGCTCTCTGGAATCGATCCAAAGTCAGATTGAAAAATTAAATTATGATTTTTCTAGCAAACAGTTTAATCCCCTCACTTTGTTCATTCATTATTTCTCCTTTTATGTGGTTACCAGTACTTGATGTTATGGATTATCAGCAGCAGGTTTGCAAATAGTTTGTTTCTTAATAAAACGTTTGAGGATTAAATCAGTCAAATTTACTGAGATCTGAATTTAAAGATCTTTGGTTCATGCAAATGTTGGAAACAAATAAGCCTGTGGTCATCTCAGCACCCATTTTATTCTTCAGAATGTTAGACAGCCAAAACACTGAACAGCTATATGACAATTCCAAACATGAGATCCCTTTTCATTTATTGTATACATGTGTGGATGCCTATATATATTCACACATACATATATTTGCACACATTACAGGTAAACTGACTGCACTTAGTGTTTAGAAAAATACTATTAATTAGTGGTCTTAATGAGGATTTTTATAGGCTGCCACAGCAGAGAGCACATAAAAAGACACCGTCATCACTAATTCAACATGGCAGCCCTGCGGATCACCATCTGCTGCTCAAGAAACTGTTAATAAAGTCACAATTATCTTTTTGTAAGCACTTTATTGAGAATAAAATTTGCAAATTAATTAGCTGAGAAGAGAGTCCACAGAAAAGAGGCCAAATCACCACAGACAGACACAAGCAATTTGATTCCACAACATTTGCAACCAAACAAAACTGTTGTTATAATGATAATTTGGGGGGTTTCGCAGAAGATCATTTGAGACAAAGGCTTTGTCTCACTTGTGTCTCCAAACCACTTACAGACCCAGTCTGCACACACTACAGAAATATCACACGTCACTGTGTGCGTGTGTGGGATATTTCAGCGCCCCATCTCATTATTCGAATCAGAATATATTTACAATTACTGTTAATGACTACATAAGGGAAAAGAAATGTGTGACATGAGGAGAGATGACAAAAAAAGTAGGCAGCCCCAAACTACAACCCCCCCCCCCCCCCCACCCCCCCAACCCCCTACACCAGTGACAAGCCTTTTTATTATATAGAGTATGACTGTGTGTGTATATATATCAAATTCCATGGCCAACAAGCGAACAATGTTGTTGCTGCTTCAGTAAATGAAACCATTTACATCCAGTCCATCATTTCTTTAATGCCCACGTACCTCCTCCTCCTCCACGACAAAAAATAACTTCTATTTTTTGACAGTCTGTGCATCAACAACACAAACGTACAATGCCTCACGGCACCTTGTAAATGTAGTTATTCCACTGCGCCCGAGACCTTGAAAAGTTTAATTCATGCTGATTGTTCTGCTTCTCCTCACTGGCGATCAATACAGCCCATTTCAGCATTTTCACTACCCTACAAACTTCTGATAAAAGCACACTCTCTTCCAGGGCTTTGACAAAACACTGGCTCAAGGGTAATGCGATAGAATGCCCGCATGCAAAGCAGACACTGAATGAAAAATTACTAGAGGCAAAAATGAAGGTAGGACACAAAGTCAATATCAACATGCTACACGCTGTTATTTGGGGAAAGAAAATGACAATGCTGGTTGCATTCAGGTAACTGTATCATTGTTGATAAAAGGAGGGAACCGCATCCTAACATAAGTCAAAATAAACCTGCTCCATCCAGGCAATGCCATGCTTACTGTCAGTGTATGTGAATCAGTTCATTAATGTCCCTACAGTTGTCTGTTCTTCTTCCTATTTCCATCACTGAGATTGTTTTCCATACTGAAAGAACAGAAAATGTATCTCATAGTGCTGTATATGCGGTTATGCCAAGATGGTTCAATTCTCCTGTGGGAAAAATCTTGAGTGGATAATTTGTGTAAGGATAGGGGTCCCCAAACATCTACAGAAATACAGAATGATCAGCATTACCAATTAACACAAAAACAACGCATGCCCTGAAGTATGCAATGGACCTATTGTTTTATTATGGCATTCAGAGAACAAAGCCGGTATGGAGCTATCACAAGCTATGTGCAATTTTCATAGAGACTTTGCACATTAGGGATCAAAGAGGTGGAGTGACCCAGGTTGAGTCACACGAATAGGGCAATCAAGCCAGGGTGAGACGAGAAGGGAGTCCATTGCCAAAATGACAGCTGGATATCACTGAGAGGGATACGTGTCATTTCCCAATCCCCTTTGGAGAGTGATGTGATTGCCACTCGTGATTTCTGTAAGAAAACTGACAAAATCATGGAGGTTATCTCCTCACAGATTCAAGACGGTGTCCTCCTGTCTGTCCCGTCTGAAATCTAATTTCTAATGCATGCATGGACGTGAATGTCTCATGAGCCAGAACCAGAGATTTCTTTAATGTCAAACCTTTAAAAAATGTTCTTATTCACCGCTACATTTTTTGTACACTAATCAGATGGTAATTGAAATAAATGCTCAAAATAAATAAATAAAAGTTGAAATGAATGTCCGTGCCTGTGTCTGCTCTGTTGACCTTCAGCAGAAGAGCTGTGCAGCTGGACCTGCGTCTTCAGCGCAGTGCCCAGACACCGCAGGTTCCTCCAGCCGGGAGCACGGTTATCATACACGTTGTACCAGGGCAGAAAGGGGGAAAAAAGCTAATCTGTAAAATGTTTTGCAAATGTATTCTTTGAGGCTCTTATCTTTGACCATGACTGCAAACTCCCTCTGATCCTGCCTACAGCCCACTCGTGACCTCAAACGGCCAGCGCTTCTTCAATTTCCCAGATACCTCTGGGAATATAAGTGCACAGTGCTGAGTATTTTTTTCTTTCTTTATCTTTTGACTCATTTTGAATAAATACGGCAAGGTGCATTAACAACAAACTGCCGTGGTGTCATCTGAATGCAGGAATTACAACTGGAAAAGCTCCGACATCAAGCTCCCGAGATTAGCCTCCCTGGCCCAATTTATTTCCTATTTCAACCAGCCAACCGCCTTGAGGAGACTTCAACTCCACTTAAAAAACGGAAGTGCAGGGTAATTGTCCTCATTAGCATGATTTATTAACCATAAATTCTCTGCTGTTAAAGTATCTCTTTGAAAAACGGGCAAAGGATCTCCTTTTTAATCTTTAATTACCTTGTCTTCACAATGATTCATATATTGGTGTAAGTTCACAAAAGGGATTACTCCTTGGTCGCTTGATATTTAATGAAATGTGTATGCACACGTATGCGTAATCAGATTTGCAGTAAACAGTGCCATGGAATTAAATGTGGGCCTAAATGACATTTCAAAATTACCCCATTTATTTTATTTGCAAATTTGTGCATACGATATTTCGACAAGCTCTCACTCAGAAACATAATTGACAATGTTGTAATGACATCCCAAGTAGTTCATTTGAACATTTATACTGGTCACGGTCAATAATGTAGAACACAATACCTGCTGTGTGCGACTTTATTAATACAATTATGATCAATTTGAGTACTGACAGTGGCCATTTCATATTAGTATCACACAGAGCATGTGCTAATATTTGAACTTGGCTTTATTTGCAAAAGATCATGTGCTGACAAAACATATCTCTGCTAATAAAGAGCCCTGGAGCTATGATCAAGTTGTCCACAGAAACTTAAAAAAAGAATTCTGGATCTGTCTCTTTTGTGTTGTATTGACCTAAACATACATAGAGCATAATATTGCAGATGCTGACTGACTGACTAGCCCTGCTGAAGATAAGGCCTGGTGAAATTAATAGCGCAATGAATTTTCCACAGATAGCATGCGCGCACACTCTTCTCCTGTTTCCCCTCTCTTGTCCCTCTGTATCTTACATGGTTGTCTGCCAGGTCTGTGATTTATGTCGTCCCAGGTAAGCGCGTTTGCATTAGTGTTCCCCTTTGAGCCCAGGCAGAGATCCCATCCCCTCCCCATTCCGCAGCCCTCATCCGCACAGACCTGGCCCCCGGCTCCCCAACCCACCGTCACGCTACTTTGGAGCTGCAATGCGCCTTTTCCCTCAAACGAACGCTCACACAACGCTTTTGATTTGTCAGCTTGGAGAAAGCTTGGTTTTGTGGTCCTGGCAGCCTTCCACTGCAGGCACTGGACTGTTCCATTCTGTCTCAGCGTGTGTGTGTGTGTGTGTGTGTGTGTGTGTGTGTGTGTGTGTGTGTGTGTGTGTGTGTGTGTGTGTGTGTGTGTGTGTGTGTGTGTGTGTGTGTGTGTGTGTGTGTGTGTGTGTGTGTGTGTGTGTGAATGACCTGGATTGGGAAGCTCTCGAAGCCTGTTACTGTGATTCTCGCCGGGTGCTGCTCCGTTTAAGGAAGCACTTGAACTCTACTTAGCTTGATTTGATTTCCTTGTGTTTCAATCCCTTCCCTGCTGTAAATCTGCACTGCTGTGTTTCTCAGAACTCTGTGCTTCTGATTCTGAGTGTATCCCTGCATTGGGGATGAGAACTGGACAGAAGTGTAATGTTCCGTTCCCATCCTGTCCGTTTTCCGTATTTTGCCCTTTCCCTCCGTGTCATGTTGGACTTCCATTGTCCGTGTCTTTCCCCGTGCTGCAGACTGGGCGTGTTCCCTCCATTTGTATCACTCCATTTCTCCACTCCTGCCTCAGCCTATCTCCTCTTTCCATTTCGGCATGCATTCCTCACACTCCGCTCTGTTCAATCATCCATGCATACATTCGCACGCTTTCCTAATTGATACCTATTACACTCCCTATTTAACCCACCTGCTGTCTGCTATCCAGTGCCAGTTCGTTAACGTTGTTTCGTTTGAATCCTCTGGTCATGTTATCCCTTCTCTAGTTATCTTGCACAGTTTGGTTTCGTATTAGGTGTTCGTTCACCCTGCTTAATTGTGCTAACTACCTTTCAACAGTTTGGTTCTGTCTCGGTGCTTAAGGCACTCTGCCAACTGCTGATTATCTAGTCTGTCCAGTGTTTGAGCGGCTCTACCTGCCGCGCCTTATCTGCCTTGCTAACCACTACTCTGTTGTTGTCTGCCAGTCTGCAGTTGTTCGCTATTCCCTGTGTGTTGCGTTACCCCCGCTTTCCACCTGACGTTGTGCCCGCAGCGGGGCGTTCGGCTCCTCCATTCTACAGCTGTTCCTGCGTCCGGCCGTGGCAACCGCCAGTGTTACGGTTCCGGTTGCACTTGCTGCTGTTTGCCCTGCTGCCTCATCCGGGCCAACCCGAGGTCCGCTGTACTGTCCTGCCCTGCCATATCTGCCGCTACCCCTTCCTCTGCATCAACTACCCGGTTGCCTGTTACCAGTAACACCCCGGTCTTCCCTTCTCTAACTTCATGCATATCCATAACCGGCTTGTCTGTTATTTATGTCCTCCCTCGCTTCAGGAGACAAGTTCGAAGCATAAATTATTGGATGCCTAGCGCTCCCCCTATCTGTCCCGTCTGTCCAGATCCGCCAAGTCCAGTTCCGGTTTGGAACGATTCCTGAGTGACCCGCGAAGTGCAGTTCCGGCTTGGAACGACTCCCGGGTGATCCGTCTAGTCCTGTCCCGGTGTGGGGATATTCCTGAGTGACCCGCACAGTCCAGTTCTGGTTTGGAACAATCCAGTTCCAGTCTTGTCCAGTTCCGGTTTGGAACAACCCAGTGTTCCAGTCTAGTCCAGTTCCGGTGTGACCCGATCCAGTTCCTGTCCAGTCCAGTTCCGGTTTGGAACATCCAGGGTTCCAGTACAAAGTCCAGTTCCGGTTTGGAACTATCCAGGGTTCCAGTTCAAGTCCAGTTCCGGTTTGGAACATTCAGGGTTCCAGTTCAAAGTCCAGTTCCGGTTTGGAACATCCAGTGTTCCTGTCCAGTCCAGCTCCGGCTTGGAGCAAATTGAAGTCCCGGAGAATCTCCGGACTTTCATTATCTGTGTTTATTCTGTGTACAGCTTGGGACTGCCCCAAGCTCTAAATAAACAACCTTTTCTTGTACCTCTGCCTCCTTGTCGTTGCACTTGGGTTCAGCCCGTGTTCAGGTTCATGACAAGAAGAAATCAAATAAGTGGAAACTACGCCAAAGAAATGTGGCTATGAACAAAAAAATTTACGAAACAAAAATAGTCAACTAGTCAGTTAATAAACATTTTCTTACTGGAAAAACTACTACTATTTTGATTATCTTTTAAATAAAAGCAGAACAGGAACTGATCAAGGAATAAGCATTTTGCTGACTTTTTGTCCTCTAGTGGTAAAACCCCATTACTGCCATTCACTACAGGGGGAGCTGTTCTCTGAGAGGTTATTGGATACAGCAAGGGCCAGTTCCTCCAGGCTTAAAAAAACCTGTCATCTGATCACACATATCTACAGATATTATGCTAATGGTTTCCCTAGACAGTATACCAGTGGTTGTGGAATTTTGATTGAGATGTTGCTCTCACATTTGTGTCATTGCAGTAATAGATTAAAGAAGTTGACAGTGTGTTTTGGCACAACTACTAGAAATGGAACACCTTCAACCCTGAGGGAGAGGCAGTCTACTCCGCAGAATTCCTACACTGGACCAACCCAGTGACCTCGTCACCCAGGCAACACATTTGCGGTTTTTGCTGTTGCACAGAACATTAAACCACATTCCATCACATTTTACCATAACAGTATCATGAAATGTGATGATGAGCCAAAGTCAGGACATATCAGAGCAAAATCTCCCTTTCTGTATATAAAACAACGGTTTGTACTGGGAAACAGATATTCATCACAAGGCATATCTGTCGCATCACATTCTTCAACAGATCCATGCTTGATATATCGTATCATCGGACGGAAGGTAAGGGCTCCTTTATCCTCATGCTATTGATTTATACAAATATCATTTTCATTGTGAATTGGAATTTTGAATTATTGTTCTAAATCAAAATGTTTTAAATCACAATGACATTTCTAATTCCTGACATTCATAAAACTATTGAGAACTAGCTATTCAGAACTATTGAAAAGATCTGATGTTAGGAAGTAACAATAACTCAGTTACATATTTTAGGATTGTATTTATTATTTTATTTTATAATGCTGGTCAGAAAAGCCACTGTTTGTTCATTCAGCAATTTTGAGCATAGTTGTTTAATTAGACTGTGCTTTACTTCACTTTCTTTTACACCATTACTTTAAAATCTGTTTCTCCTCTTTCTACTGTTTGATACTAGCATTCTTTTATACTGCAATTTTATATTGCTATGTTTTTCCTGTACACTAATATTGAATTATTAATAAGCGTAAGTTGTTTGCAGAGGTTGTGTTGGTAAAACTGCCTAATGGACAGAAACTGTTTAAAAGCATAGTCCTTCCAGATGTGTCCTTTCACAAAATATACACAACAAGCACATAACTAGTGTGTTCATATTGCTTTATTGGTAACTCAGATCACTGTCCTATACATGATTGACTAATATACACTGCCTGGCCAAAAAAAAAAATCTGCACACTCTAATATTTCGTTGGACCGCCTTTAGCATTGATTACGGCGCGCATTCGTCATGGCATTGTTTCGACAACCTTATGCAATGTCACAACATTTATTTCCGTCCAGAGTTGCATAAATTTTTGGCCGAGATCTTGTATTGACGACGGGAGAGTCGAACCACTCCGTAAAGTCTTCTCCAGCACATCCCAAAGACTTTCAATGGGGTTAAGGTCAGGACTCTGGTGGCCAATTCATGTGTGAAAATGATTCCTCATGCTCCCTGAACCCTTCTTTCGCAATTTGAGCAGCCTGATGAATCTTGGCATTATCGTCCTGGAATATGCCCATTGATGGGATAACCTGGTCATTCAGTACATTCAGGTACTCGGCTGACTTCATTTTATTGCTGCATAACATTGCTGAGCCTAGACCTGACCAATGGAAGCAACCCCAGATCATAACACTGCCTCCAGAGGCTTGTACAGTGGGCACTATGCATGATGGGTGCAACGGAGACTTTTTTTTTGGCCAGGCAGTGTATATAATAACAAAATGTATTGTAGCATTGTATTTTGTATTTTAATATTCCAATGCAAATAAATACAATACTTAATACTTTCTAACCATGGCATTCCCCTTCCTATACAATTTCAAAACCATTTAATTAAACATAAAATTCAAAATTGCCATGTTGAAATTTCCATTTGAATATATAACATTATTCTGCTGCAAACTGCAGTAATAATGCAAGGGTGTCCCTTGCTGCTGGTCAGCTGAATGCACACACCGGGCACAAAAATAAACCTGAATAATATTCTTAAATGAACACTTAAATTCTATTCTAAGTAAAATGACAGTTTCCAACCTAGTGCTCCATCTGCTCCCATAACAGGCACTGTAGTGTAGGTGATAATAGTAACCTACATGTGGCTAGTTTTATTCAAAGGCTTCATTTTGAAACTAACCCATCTCCGGAAGCCTTGCTGTAACCCACATATTTCACGATTGTAAGACATGATCACATCTGCTGTAGAAGGGAGTATCTTCATTTCAGACTGAATGACTACTTTCCGTGCATGGGGCACTTCTACTTTTATGACCACTGCCACTGCTGATATCCCTATGTAATTCTGTTTAACTATTGTGTCTGTAACCTGAGTTTTACAAGATTATTTGACTGCCCAAATGGTGGTTTTGCTGCCATGTTTATTTTAGGAAGTGCAAAAGCTGGCGTCCCAAGCACTGCCAAATATAGACGCTGAATGAAAAAGCACAGACAGCGAGGCCTGGTCACAGCACGAAACCTTATCTGTAGAGCACGTCATTTGCGAAACTGCACCGTGACATTATGTAATGAAATGTGCCTGAAATGTGCATCAATAAAGTTTGCGCACATGCCGTCACTGAATAAAGGCTCCATCGCATCGTTTAATAAATGTGCTCTTGAACACGTTCGCTCTCTTTCAGTTAAAGAACGGCGGTGTTAAACCAACATGGCAATAGCTCATAGCACATCTGCAGTCACCGGGGATCACTAGCCAAAGGCCAGGAGGTTGCCTGACACATAAACTTTGTACATTGATTATAGATGATCCCTTTGTATCCCTTTGGATTTCATGCCGGATTGAGCGTCGACCATAAATCTGACATGGAAATCTATGAACACACAAATAGACCCGACAGTGGTGGCATTTAATCAGGGGATACAGGGAATAGCATTACCAGCTCAAAGTATTCCTCACAGACTGCCGACTGAACGGCACAAGTGTATGTTTAATAGATCCATGGAGATCAAAATGAATACACATAAACCCAGACAATTTCTACACAAAGTCCTGATGGAGAAGCTCCTCTGCTTTTCCTGATTGGGCCATTCAGTAAATGGAGGGAAATGCAGAGGATGGTAAGGAAGGAGACACACGCAAAACCACTTTAAAGTAACTTTCACAGGGGCGAGCTGCTCACAGTCAGAAGTGAATTTACTATCTAGCAAACAGTGGAAGAAGAAAGAGACCTGAAGGATAGCTGAAGATTCTAAAGCTGGCTAATTAAGGCAGCGAATCATGTTGAAATATGATTTTGCGTTTTAATCATTATCGGCCCGGACCCCATCAAACTGTTTTCAGCACTTGTCAAGATTTCCCCACGTCTCTCGGTGTTTAATGTCAGCAGTTAATTAGCAGTTAATGCAGAATCTGCCCTGCGACAGATTAATGGACATCAAATGGACAGCCGAAGGAAATGCTTAATTTGGTCCCTATGAGCTCTCCCACCACACCCCCTGACCAGCTGATTCTCCCAACTACAGAGGCTGCCCTTTCCTGCATTGACCTCAATCAAGAGGCTTCACCTCCCCTGCATTCTTAAAGACCTGCTGCCACCATGAGGTCTGCCCTGTCCAACCATCAGGACAACCGCACATCACCACCCCCCACCCGGGAATTGCAGGCATCTGGGGGGGGGGGGGGGTAGCTCTGCAGTTAATATCATCAAATTAATATGTAACATATTTCCATCTTACCACAAATTCATTAGAATCCATGTATTTTTGTCCCTCAAAGTACTGCATACTAACACTGGAGGAAATACATAAATTAGAGGTGATAGAGATAGAAAGATAAAGACAGAGAGAGAAGAGAGAGAGATGATAAACCTCTGGCTCTCTACTTTGAGGATTACAGTAATAAACCAAGCTGACTACCCAATTGATTCCAGGAGACCTTTAGCAGAACTCAGCATTAGTTATCATTTGAGAAAACTGGGTATCCCTTGAAGCGATGTTTCTGCAAAGACACACAGATATCAGCGCTGGATTCATAAATAACTGTTAAAAGTTCAGCTGC
Source organism: Synaphobranchus kaupii (assembly GCA_029718625.1). Classification (NCBI taxonomy): domain Eukaryota; kingdom Metazoa; phylum Chordata; class Actinopteri; order Anguilliformes; family Synaphobranchidae; genus Synaphobranchus; species Synaphobranchus kaupii. The sequence continues at coordinate 103,318,036 of CM056376.1, forward strand.
GATCCTTATTCTCATGGTACAGGTTTCGAGTGTGCTTTTTCAGAAAGATCACACTGCGCGGCGAGTGTGTGTCTGCACGTCTATCAAAGAGGGCGGCATTATTTAAACTTTAAAAATAAAAAAATAAAAATTCCCCCGCCATTATGATTTCCTATCGTACAAGATGTGGAATTTTGACAAACATCAGCTCAGGGGTTGAGCGAAGACTCTTAGCTTCATGATGCAGAAGACTGAAATGGTGACGAGATGAGCAGCCAGAATGAAAAGACGAGGGCGAAAAGAGCCGTGCAGGAGAAGAAGAGACGAATGCCGGGAAGCGCAGAACTATTCTCCCCGGCACAAGGGAAGCAGGCTCACTCATTGTGAAAGAGGAATCATTCAAATCCCTCGCACTCAGAGCTTAATGGAAACCTGGCCTAATGCTCCATGTGGCTCAGAATAAAGAATCGTCTTATAATCACTGACCACAACTGAAATGCACCCGAAGGGGAGTCTGGGTAACTGTGATTTTCACATGCTGCTGTAACTCAATCAGATAGGGTAAGTACCCCTCACTGCAGAAGCGCCAAGATGTTAACAGTACAGAAAATTACCTTAAATAGCAGTTTCTCCCATTTAAACCCTATTCATTAAGGAGTTTCACATTATATGACTCACTGCAGATGGTGAAAACCGACATTTCCACAAAATGCGTCAGAGAAAAACTTATTTTTTAAATGAATCCTGACACTATGTGCAATTTTGTGGGGAAAAAAGAAAGCATCATCACATGGAAATAAGAAGTTTTCATCTTTGGACTTCTAGCAGGCTATAGTCATAAACAAAATAAGCACATGCCAGTAGATGATAATGCCAAATAATTGCTTTAATAAAACAGATAGTAGGGTAGCCATACACAAGCACATCAACCTCATTGTCAAATGCACTCCAAGAGGTAACCAATCAGGTTTCCTAATCACACTGCAAGATCAAGCACCTCTCATGCCATTGGTTGGTTTCAATGGAATTATAAGACTCATATATTTTCATATACCTATACGCAATATAACAGGGTGCTAATTGTTATACTTTGATCACTAGCATGACGATGGTGATAAGAACAACGCTAATCACCATTCACACCAGGATAGGAACATTCCATGATTGGGACATGAAAGGGGGGCTTGTTGGCATGCTACATTGATTATAAACACTGAGAATGTGGAGACACATTTGTGGGGGAAAAACAGAATAGCCTCTTGACTCATAAGAATATGGGTTGAGAGAGAGTGCCATTGTCAAGTAATCCAGAGTGCGATTCAGTGCCTGAAGAAGCGCTGTTAGACAGGAGAAGGTACACAGTTATTTTCTAAAGTACAGATCTCCTCCTTCCCCCTACCGTGACCTCTGTTTCACATCCAGTCACCTGAGGTAAACGTGCCATCACGCTGATGTCAATACCGCAATTTGTTTCGCTACTGCCTTTCTTATCAAGGTTAAACGGAATAAATCAATCATCCTGTTTGGGGCAAAAAGGGAAAAAAAAAGGCTGTCAGAAACTAAGGGTTATAAATAACAGGACAGAAGAAACCAAACACTGAAATGCGCATTTCAAAAAGCAATTATCTCAGGGGAGAAAAAGAGATGTATTGTGGGAGCCTTTTGCTAAATTAAAACACGGCAAACCATCAGAGTAATTCTGATTAACACTATGTTTAACCTACACCACATTGCCCTTGCCTGCCATATTTCCATATGCTGATGCGCAGAGGCCAATATGCACTTTCATCCATCTCTCCCTGCAAAGAGCATTCTCAATTAAAGCACTTAATTTACTGGAGTTTAATTATTTTGTCAAGGCCCCGCTGCAAGTCTCGGTCTACCTCAGGCCCAAAAATATTGTGCTAGTCAATGGATGGCCACCTTTTTATCCTTTTTAAGTGCTTCAGTAATGGGCCAATGGCATTGTGTGTGTGTGTGCGTAATTACAAAACCTCAGGAACTGCAGCAATGTGTCCTGTGTCTTTAGTCAGCCTTTTATCTGCGCAAGCATGGGTTTGGAATGCATGAATTAAAAGGGTCACATGACACCGAGTCCCAAGGTCGCTGACATCACGGGTAGAATTGGCCCATAAATAAACCACGGGAGGTTCCTGGTTTCAGGCAGCTGTGGAGGGATATTTATAAACGGGATGGGCACCATGTGACCGTAAATCAAACGACAATGGTGGGGCAGTGTCAGGACCTTTTCTAAAGTGGCATTTCCGTGCGGGGGATGGGCAGCGACGGGCAGTGACGCATCGGAACGGTCCAGGCGCGCGCCGATTCCATGCGATAGACGCACTCACAGAAGCATGTGGCCGCAGCAGCCCCCGAGGTTGCAGGCTGCAAATAAACCTCGTTCAGCCCCAGTTAACATTCAGCTGCCTTTGCATACGCGCTTCTGTGCACCCACCGCGGTTTCACTGCCTTGAGCTGGGGGGGTGGGGGGGGGTTGACTGTAATCCTGTATTTATAGCCAAGCCTGGTCCAGGTGCTGGGAATACAACAGTTGTGGTTGTTTTATATGGGGTTTATGGCACAGCTGTTTGAGGGCTGATGCCGCCACATAATCACTGACTTGAGTTTGTTCTTCTCGAATAATCATTCAGGACTCAAGAAACAACAACACCAAATCAAGCGGCACAAATCCGGCAGACTGCTGGACCACAGGGGACGATGCCAAAGTTGTCAAAACGATAAAAAGGGGAGTGATCAGCTTTTGTTTCCGATCCCCCCTCCAAACACGGGCTCTCAAGCTCGGCTTTCGCGAAAGAGAAAGCGAGTGCAAAGCAGGACCGCGGCATTAAAACGACAGCTCCGCGGTTCAAATCCCCCTGCACACGTATGCAGGAGCATTAACAACGTTTTAGCACTCTTCTGCTGCTGTGAAGCAATCCGCTGCAGTGTCACTGTAATCATTGTAATGCATCTCTGTTCTTTTAATTAAGGGATAATGTCCAATTTCATGACGTTTATGAGGTTATAACATCCATTAGCCCTCAACAGATGCCGCAGCTGAATAACTAACTAGCTTAGAGCAGAGCTATACGGGGTCTTCCTCCTGGCCAGAACGACCCACTGTCCAGCCTACAAAGGCACAGAATTCACAATCGCTCCCTCTTTTTCTGCTTTATAGTATAAATTGGAATGAGATTTAAAGAGTATAGCTATTGAACTTTCAACAGCTTATAGCCATGGAACATAAAACTGGCATTAAAATTTGTGATTGCAATTAAATAGAAGTTATTCACTATGAGAATGTCAAAAGCAGTTCTAATCATTTTTATTGTAGTGTTTAATTATTGTTTTACACTTTTGCAGTCGTATAATTTCAACGCTTTCTTCCTTTCTTTTGCCAATGGCGAGCAAAACGGCAGCATCACGTGACTACCTTTGCCCTCTGAATGCACCGAATCTGCCACTGGCTCCATCAATCTTGTCAATCGTTTTATTTCAAGAGGCTCTAATATTCTGCCTTAGTTATAGATCCTATTAGACAAATATTCTGAATATGAGCAAATTCATCAACGTCGATAATGGATTCTCAGGGCATTGAAATGGCTCGGTTGGTAATAGGCTAGGCCCTATAGTTAAGATGTCACAGGTTTGAGTCTATAAGGTTCCTTAAATTACCACCATATTAACTCCCACAGGTTACCCGTTGTCATCAGCGATAGGTAGACCTCTCCTCTGACTGGTGCTAACTCTCCTGTAGTACTTTGTGACTGACAGTGTTGAAAATAGTTATTGGCTCATGCACACGCTTCGGTTGAGTGCTCTTTCCGCAGATGTGCGAGGTACAGCTGTCACTCCAGAGGCACAATTGAAAAAATTGGTTCTTTACTGCTGACTGCTGGCTCTGAAAATAAGATTTTTGGAGAAGTTAAAGTTAAACTCCAAAAGAAACTCCACAGAACACCACTTCTGTATGGTCTTAATTAGAACGGGCACTTTATCTTTCCACAAGCGCAGAAGTACTTTGCAAACTCGGCCAACATCAATAAGTTAATTTAAGGAGGTTACTGTATTACAGGACTGATTCTTGTACCTGACCGATCACAAAGCCCTAGCTGATGGCGGTTTGCTTTTGCTGTTCACGTGTTTGATTTAGGTGGTGGGTCTGCTGTACCGCCTCTCTGACAGGAACGCGGGGGGCCTGTCCTGCCCCGGATCCCCGGGGCAGGCCGAGGGGTGGCTGGGCAGCTGTCCTGTAATTAATCCTCCTCCCAGGTGCCTGGCCCCAGCATCTGTGGGAGCAGTAGACACACCAGCGTGGCTGATGTCCGGCACTCAGGGACACACATCAATAAGATTTATTACGCTTTTGTGAAAGACACACAAACCCTAATTAACATATTGGTCAATTTAGAGCGCATTAACACCAAATTCTTCCGCCTCGCTTCGGCTGCGTGCTCTTTGAGGCATTACAGTAAGCTTTCGTTAGATATTGAGGAATGGCTTTGGAAATGGTCATGTATTTTTTTTCTTTAAAAATTGGTTTATCTCAATTCACAGTGACTCACGACCACCCTAACCTTGGTTTCAGTGCCATGTCAGAATTATCTATTTTCCCCCATTATTTTTCCTCCATTATTTCAACATTCGATCCATTAGAGGGCTGGATCCCTCCAGCCTTTTGGCCACAAACACATTAACAATTGATTCCAGATGCACTACATTACCTTGTTGTGTCAACCCTTTCCAAAAAGCTTGATCAAGAGGTTTCAGCAAAAGCGGTTTAGCAAAAAATAAAAAATAAAAAGTTCATTTGAAATCCAAGCCCCTGTACCCTGCATTCAGACTGAGATGGCAGCTCCACTCAATCAATTATCCTGTTCTGATATGAACTAAAACAGACTATCCACATTAACAGCACCGCACTTTCACTGTATTTCATGTTCCGCCTGGTGGTTTTGGCTTAATAAAGCAGCCAGTGTGTACCACACTTCACCGAGTAATGTTCTGTCGTTTGTGCTGAAGGAACAAACAATTCCATGACCCCCAGACCCTTGGGACAGGGCCCTGTGTCTCTGGTGGTTCAGTTTAAGTGGCAATGTCAACATTGCCTTTGCCCTTTTCCATTTTATCAGCTGCTATTGTACATTTGAGGGCTTTTGTCTTCACTCTAAAGAGAAGGTAAGTGTCCTTGGGTGAAGGGGGTTCCAGAGGCGCTAATGGTAAAGGCTGTGTGACTAATAAGAGAACCTGTGACAAACTAAGATGAATGGTTTTGACCAACTTCATTACCAAAGTAACAGCTTGACAGTGCCGCTGTATAATATAGCATTTTTCATCTGTGACTCATATTTAGAGACAAGGACTGTTTTTTTTTTTAGCATGTGAAAAGGTGCCGGATACATATCCAACAGAATACAAACTAGGCTATTAGAGTATGCACCTTTATGCAGATTTATTCATATACTGGGTTATACAGACAGAAACAAGTAGAGCACATTCACCAGTGAAGGAAACAAACTTAGAACTGGTCTGTGTCTCACTTTTTAAACATTAGGTTGCTTCATCTAAAGGCTAGTTCGCACAGTACTGTATATGTGGCTTCATGTAATTGTAGATTTCAACAATACACAATCAAAATCTACTCAGAATTTTTCATACTTTGATAACATGTATGATCATTTATTTTATATGATTTCAAACATACCATTTCTAGATCAGAAAATTGATTAATTTCATCAATCTGCTTCTATAAACTAAAATATTTGCCAGTTGTCACTATATGCCATTAATTTATGGAAATTATTTGAAGAAAGGTGTACGCAAGGTCTCTGATTTTTATGTGTTCATAAATACATAATATTAGGACTCCTATAATCTTTCAAACCGAGATAACCACAGTATGAATTTCCTTCTCTTTTCAGCTGTATTGTCCATTATTCAACAATCACTCGTGATTTTTGCCAGTCTTTAGAATAGCTTGGTTTGTTTTATTTTTTCCATTGAATTACTCAAATGTAGCCCTGAAATTGAAGAGCTGTTTTAAATATTTTATGACCTCCCAAAGTCAAAGGATAAACTTGAAGATGATAACAGCTGCCTGATGAAATGCCTGTCAGTTTAAGACATATGAACAATAGAGCAGCCATCTATACAGAATGGACCTCATCTATTAATGTTAAGGACAATATATACACTTAAAATGTGTTTAAATGGTTGTACATTTTACTGTATTGAATTGCTTACAATAGGCCATATTCGTTATAAGAACATATAGGAGTTGTATAAGGAATGGCAGTTTTTGAATTGAGGGGTGGCTGGGGGGGGGTCCCGCACCCCCCCATAAGAGAGAGACATTTGGACATGTGGGGTCCCATGCTATTTCGTTGAATAAAATCGGAATTTTCTGTCAGAATGAATGGCCCTTATGAGCCGACTTATTTTTATGTCAAGTTGTTAAAAAAAAAAAAAGATCAAGCGCTTATGGTCTGCCCAACAACAGATATGCAAATATGTCCCAACCAACGTGTCAAGAGGAGTGGGGTGAGGCTAGTCCTGATCTTGGGTCAGTTTTATGTCAAATTAATTATGTAAGTGTAATCGAAAACTGATCCCAGACCCGTGTCCTACAGTTTATTTTTTAAAAATGAGATGATGTCTGTGACTGGCGATTACGGCTATCTGTTTTGTATTATGACACATGGTTGGTTGGTTGTAACTGCATCTAAAAAAAGTGGGGAATTTATTCAGAAACCCGTTGGTCACAGCCAAACTCAAATAAAATTAAAGGAAAACAGCTAAATTTATTTGAATTGTTTGCCCGAAAGAAGACAGCTAACATTAACTCTATTTACTTTGGCCCTCCAGAAGCAATTACCACCTGGTTTCTACTAGTTTTATTTAAATGTCAGTATTTAAAGAAAAAATATTCTTTAAATACTGGTTTAAAGTCCAAAATCCATGGTCGAATTGAAGAAGAAGCTGTATCCTTCAGAAATTTGCAACAGAATACATTTATTTCAGAATAGTCACATAGCTACAGTAGCAATATACATAATAACCATAACATAAGTAGCCTAATGTATTTAAATAAGTTTTTTTTTTTTTTAATGTACAAAAGAGCACGTGTTTTTACACAACAACAGCTGAAGCAACATACACTGCCCGGCCAAAAAAAAGTCGCCATTGCACCCATCATGCATAGTGCCCACTGTACAAGCCTCTGGAGGCAGTGTTATGATCTGGGGTTGCTTCAGTTGGTCAGGTCTAGGCTCAGCAACATTATGCAGCAATAAAATTAAGTCAGCAAAGTACCTGAATGTACTGAATGACCAGGTTATCCCATCAATGGGCATATGCCAGGATGACAATGTCAAGATTAATCAGGCTCAAATTGTGAAAGAGTGGTTCAGGGAGCATGAGGAATCATTTTCACACATGAATTAGCCACCAGATTCCTGACTTTAACCCCATTGAAAGTCTTTGGGATGTGCTGGAGAACACTTTACGGAGTGGTTCGACTCTCCCGTCGTCAATACAAGATCTCAGCCAAAAACCTATGCTACTCTGGATGTAAATAAATGTTGTGACATTGCATAAGGTTGTCGAAACAATGCCACAACAAATGTGCGCTGTAATCAAAGCTAAAGGCGGTCCAACTAAATATTAGAGTGTGCGACTTTTTTTTTGGCCGGGCAGTGTATTTCAGCCCTAAGTGCGATAGATGGTCGCTGTGGAAATGTGGACTGTAGGCCTACGGGACTTTGGCAAAATGTAACAAGATAAACCCTTCAGGGTTAATCAGAAAACAGCTGTAGCGGAATATACTGGTAACTGACGGAGGCACTCGCCACTGCTAGAGCCTCCTCCCTCTCCTCTGTTCTAATTCTCCTTGATCTGTCTCCGGCGTTCGACATGGTCAACCACAAACTCCTGATCTCCACACTCACTGAGATGGGCATTTCTGGGACTGCCCTCTCTTGGTTTGTGTTGTATCTCACTGATAGATCCTACCAAGTCTCCTGGAAGGTCCTCTGCTGTACTGGGTCCTCTGCTGTTCTCTATTTATACTAAGTCTCTTGGTTCAGTAATTAATTCACATGGCTTCTCATACCATAGCTATGCTGATGATACTCAACTCTTCCTCTCTTTCCATCCCTCTACCCCACAGGTTCTGGAGAGGATATCTGCTTGTCTGACTGACATCTCTGAGTGGATGGCTACCCATCACCTGAAGCTCAACCTTGACAAGACAGAGCTCGTCTTCATGCCATACAAGATCTCCCCACTACATGACCTCTCCATCACCGTTGACGGGACCATGGTGGCTGCCTCCCGCTCTGCAAGGAACCTGGGGGTGGTCCTGGACCACCAGCTGGACTTCAAAGAGCACATCAGGGCGACGGCATGGTCCTGCAGGTTCCTCCTGTACAACAGCAGGAGGATTCGACTGTACCTGACCACCTACTCCACCCAGCTTCTTGTCCAGACCATGGTCACTTCACGCCTGGACTACTGCAACTCCCTGCTCACAAGCCTACCAGCCTGCGCCATTCTGCCTCTTCAACTGATCCAGAATGCAGCTGCCCGGCTTGTGTTCAACCTCCCGAAATTTTCCCATGTAACCCCCCTGCTGAGGTCACTCCACTGGCTGCCAGTTGCAGACAGGATCAGGTTCAAAGTTCTGACCCTGGCCTACACTGCAGCCAATAGGACAGGCCCCGCCTACCTGCAGGACTTAATCCAGAACTATGTTCCTGCTCAACCACTTCGCTCTTCTACAGCAGGGTGACTTGTACTTCCCCCCCTCTGTGTCAATGGCTCTCGCTCATCCCGACTGCGGAGCTTTTCCACCCTAGCTCCTCAGTGGTGGAATGAACTTCCCATTCCCCTACGTTATACTCTAACCCTGCCTGCGTTCCGTCGTGGGCTGAAGACACACCTCTTCAGACTCCACCTTGACTGATATTCTAATCTAGGACCTCATGGTACTAGTTCCCTGTGTTTTCTTGTCTGTCTGTTATAGTTTATAATAGTATATAGAATAGAAGTGTAGTATAGCTGATTTACCCACAGCTTACTGTGAACTACATTCAACGGTCATTACTAGGGATAACTGCTACATTATGGGAAGGATGTGCTTTGTCTTATCTGTTCTGTAGTGACTTCGATGACGTTTCTGTATGCACTTATTGTATGTCGCTTTGGATAAAAGCGTCTGCTAAATGACTGTAATGTAATTTAATGTAAAAGTACTTGGTTTCCTAAACATATGTAAATGAGAGATTTTGGAGAAAAAAAATTAGGTGTCTTCTAAACTGAAAGTGCATACTGTATATAGTACAGTAAGCAAGGGAAAATGGCGAATATTCATTTGTACGACGTTTTAAAAAAATATAATTGTTTCTATACGTGAACATTTTTTCTTTTTATGCATTTTACAGTCTAATTGTGGCGAGAGGAGGGTCGTAAGTGCTTTGGGCTATTAATAGCACCCTCCTAATTTATTGCACTGCAGTGTAACTGGAAAAGCTGAGGTTTTCGCAAGCGGCTACCCTTGTAAACAATACTGCATCAAAATTTACGGGGTATTCTTAAAACTGTAGTTTATAATTTCAGACAAACATGAATACTGTCATTGAGATGGTCAGACGGATACGTCTCAACCACTATGGGTGAAGTTTATAGAGTTAACCAGGATAACATTGATTAAATCACAGAAGCAATCGAAACGGTATCTCTTCCGTTGACCGAAGAACCTGCCACGGGTAAGGTTAGCTAGCTCTCATGAGCCCCAGATACCCGCATTAACGTTAGAATCCACTAGCACCTCCCTAATGTTAGCAACAACAGATGTGTCAGACATAGACAATATCAATGCAGAATACAGATAGTTTGTTGCTGAAGTATTTACATAGAAACTGAATAATATCTAATAACAGAGCATGTAATCCAGCTACATAAGGAAAATAAAAAGGGGGGGGGGGTTTGCAGGAGCAAAAATTAAATATTTTTGTTAAAAAATTGGTTTGTTTTTCAGTATTGTTATCTTGTTTGGAGTGCTTTTTTAACAGCAGATTAATAAATACGGTGCTCAAAAGGTATTAGAAATGAGCATTTCAGTGCTGTTTTTCAAAATCTTTCTTCCCGAGGGGGGGGGCATGCCCCCGGACCCCCCAAATAGTTTTTATAGGTGCCCTTTCTCACTTTGAGCACCTTCCCCTCAAAAGTTCTCGGCCCTGCCTGTGCGCGTACCCTGCAAATAAATCCTGCAGGCACCTGGCCCTGTCCCCACCCCCAGAAAAGTTTGCTCAATGTCTTTGCTTGCTATGTAACTGTGACATAAAATTCTCGTCTGATTTAGCGTTGCTGTTACACTTAATTTTCTTCAACTAATGTAAACTATCTGCCATTGCTCCCATTTGACTTCTTATAAGTGCCATTGCTGCTTGTCCACTGCTAATTATCGATATGTTAGCTAACGATAGCATGTATGCACGTTGATGCTAGCGGTCTTTCATTCTTTATAAATTGAACAGTCTCACAAAATGTACATTTCTACTGTGGTTTATAAATGTAATGTTAACTCAGCTTATCTCTTGACAGAAATAATTTGTTGAATTCTTGTTATGTTCATTGTTCAGTCATTTATCTCAGACTAGCTAGCATCAAATGACATAGACAACAATAAGCAACTGGATTGATAGCATGTTAGCTGAGTGAGCTCTGTTCATTGCATAAAAAACATTCGGTTGACTTTGCACATGAACAAGTTAATCTTATGTGGCCTATACTTTATGTGGATAGCTGTACATGTATGCCAAAATCCATTCATATTGGATTATTTGGTAATTAGCATAGTATGCAAAACTGTTTCCTTTTCATTCCTGTTTCCCTTAATGGGCTTAGACCCCCCCCCCCCCCCCCCCCCCCCATTTACTTATTTTTATTTCTTTATTATTCTTTTTGTGAAAACAAGTAAATAAATGGCAAATTTGTTACATATTACCATAGTCTTACCCAGAGTTGGGGGCGTTACTTGAAAAATGTAATATAATACATATTACTAGTTACTTTTTTTAAAAGTAAAGCGTTATATTACTTTATTACTTTACAATTAAGGTAATGCGTTATATTACCCGACCGTTATATTACTTTGCGTTACTCTGTCATAAAATCACTTAAATCAGTGTTAAATTATTCCTCTTTCAGAAGTATGATTATTAGGACCATTTAACCTTATATATTCATTATAAAATGTTGTTGAAATATGTTGTAAATTGTTTTAGAAAACGATTGAAAAATGTATCATCTTCCTAGCCAGTAGGCCTATAGCAACCAATAAGTCTACCCCTATTCATTCTTGCATTCTCACAATGCTTTGCACTTTTGTTTAAATCTTCATGAGGGCGCTTCACACCAACATTAGAGTTGACAGATTAATTCAACAGACAAGACATATGGAAAATAGCCTTTTTAATTAACCTTCTTAATCGTATTCAGCTCGTTTCAATTGACAATATAAACATAGTAACAGGGTGTTCAAAATGTTGCTTTTAAAACGACATTGACAACTATGAAAAGCTAATCAAATGAAATATAGGGCTTTCGCACTCAGTGTGGATTTGTGTAAATAGGTTAAATACGCTACTGCTTTTAACGTTCAAATTATTAACACTTCAACTCATCAAACAATGAATTACATTAAATCCCATTTCAATAATGTAGCCTATGGAAATGTAAAGGATAACAAAAAATAGCCTGTGCAGCTGCCATCTTGTGTTCATTGAACTGCGCATGGTTGATTGACAACTTACTTTACTTCCTCACTGCCAAGGATTATTAATCGATTGGAGAGTTCTTTGTAATAAATAGCCTTAGCATATCAAATGCAGCATGAAATGTAGCCTACAATATTAGGTTGAGCAACGCGTTGCTAATTTCGAAAATGTAAAGTTATATTATTACACGCATTTAGTTATATTACCACGTTACCCGAAAAACGAATATTATTACAGTAACTCCACCCCCCCAAGAACTATGACCCAATTCGAACACTGAGGAATGGTGATAGTAGTACTAGTGATGGTGATACAGTGGTATAAGCAATTTCTTTCTCTTCAGGATGTTAATTTCCGTAGCAAAAGATGTACGGAAAATTTACAAAACTTACAAAAGATTGTGGGATGAAGGCACTTATCTATTTTGTCTACATCTTCCATAAAATTGAATATAACTAATTCCACACAAATAAAATGTGCGTCTGAATAACACTATTTTGCCCTTATCCTAGTTTCCACAAAGGTTTCTGGAGTGTTCCTAGCAACTCTCAGTTCCTCCTCCAGACGTGTGTCTGGTATAATTCATAAAGTAAATCCGCACAAGTGAAATAAATCTATTTCCAAGCTATAGGGTAAAAAAAAAAGATTCAAAGGGCAGAGAAGTTTTCCAGCTCATTTCATTGGAAATGCAGCCCAGCCCTCTTGTGTTTTGTTTAAGCAGAGGAGTCAATGCTCTTCCAGAAAAAGAAAAAAAATCCATCAAAATCTCCAGGGAATCACTAGGTAGAGCAGCTGTCTCACCTGAAGGAAGAAAAAAATGGCATAGTTGTAGATTGCATGTTATTGTTGAGCCTTTTTTTTTCTTCTTCAACTCAGCCTCTCTCTACATCTGTCTGCTGTTCGGTTTTTATTATTATGGGGAATGGGGCCTGGGCCATTACCCAGCTACAATTTATGCAAATTCCACTTAAAATGGCTCCAAAACTTTAAGAACCCAAAAGAACTACCTCACCAGAATAAAAATCAATGTACGGCTACAGAATAAACTTTTGGAACCTGTTTCAGAGCATACTTTCTACAACTGTGTCTTTCAAAATAAAATAAATAAAAAAACAACGATGGCATTGAAGGGTATATGCTGTATAGTGTATATATATATATATATATATATATATATATATATATATATATATATATATATATATATATATATATATATATATATATATATATATATTGTATATATGGAATTTCTCAAAATCTCTTTGTAAATATGTCCTTTCCCATAATTGTGTTCAGTATTCAGAAGGCCATTACAGAGCTGACATCTACAGCTTCCATTAGAGGTATGTTGACAGTAAGAGACATGAACAGGCTTTCTAGTAATTCCTCCATCTATCTGAACCAGTTAAAAATATTTTTGCTTTGAAAGCCCTGGGCGAAGCGGGGTTGTGAAATGAATTATTCTGAGGTCAGCTACGAGTCTCCCAGACCAGACGACCTACACCATCCAGCAGGTGTTCCAACCACTTCTGTCCATTGGGTGGGAAATGATTCTCTTTTTGTTCCCAGCCACTTGCTTTGAGAGATCTACAAAGATTTCTGAATTAAAGCTTGAACTTAGCAACCTGTCTCCCACCAACTGAGTGAAGTGTGGACTTCAGATGACAGAACAAGTCTTGAGAGGAGCACAGCCAATGATGGGTCACTGGCTGGGGCCCATGCTGCCTCACTGAGTGCCCTGGTGTAATCTGGGAGAAGCCCTTTGAAAATTCCACACAGTCCTGCCAGCTTCCCTTGAATTTAACAAGATTAACATGTCAGAGCTATGGAGCAAAACAAAAAAAGTAAAAATCTGAGGTTTACAAAAAAAAATGCTGAATCTCATATGATTTTCAATAAATAGGTCAGAGAAAATAAAATACCATATATCAAAGTGTTCTTACTGAACATTTGATGCATTGTTTCAAGGTCTTCCATTAAAAAGAAAGAGAGAAAAAAACCCTTTCAACTAGGCTTCCCTATGGGGAAATTAAGACTAAAATTAGATTTATAAAGTAATAGTTCATGGAACTCTTGCTCTGCAACTTAATTTTAAAGAATCAATCAATCATGTCCATTTTGTGGGTGTCAAAAAATACTCACATGACACTGGGTACCACAGGGGTGACCTATCATATGCCGGTGTTAGTACATAACAATTAAAAAGTTACGATGTTTACATAAATTGAGTTTCTGCCTGTGAGCACCATGCACACATAGTGAAGGCACAGGAACACATTTAGCATCCTGATAGCCATAGTGTCACCTATCAGTCTGAATCTACTTGAGCTTTTTTGCTGTTTGTTCTGCTTCAACAAATTCTCCATTACCATTCTTTTGCCCTGTCCAACATCAAATAATTGTTGCAGACTGGTGATTTTCTTGGTTTTGCATATTTCTGAAGAGACACTTATTTCAATTTAAAGGTCAAATCTGCATTTCAGCTGTTTTCCACTACAGATTTATTGCAGGATACAGAATTGTGGGGTGACTGGGGAGTCATTGCTTCCATCATAATGCGTGTGCTTTGCTTTAAATACAGTATGCACACAATAAGGCCAATAAATCTGATTCTTATTCTGATTCTTAAGTCACATGCCATTTTGGTGAATTGTTTGTAACTTTGAAAAAGATTTTCAAATGGCTTCCATTCCTCCACACAAATTACTTTTGAAAAAAAATCAAAGCTCTCTTTTTTCCTCAGAAATTAAGGGCCATTCTTTGAAGGGAATCTCAGAGGGAATAAAACTAGTCGACATAAATAATTAACCATCACAACAAACAACAAAAAATCCTCGCTTTCTGTGCCTCAGATTATTTTCCTTATCAGTGAACATATTTACCCACAAGTTCCTCATCAATCCCCCCAGCTTCTCTCTGTCTGAGCTATTTTAAATACTTTCCTCATCAACAGATTCCAGTGCCTCCATGCCATACTGTCACCCTCTCCTTGCATTTAAATCTTGATTGATACAGTGCATTGAAATGGAAGAAAACGGAATGCTGTGATACACTATGTATTCATCACAATCTAACTTCTCCTGCCCACCTTGGACATACCCTGTAGTAACTTTGAACTACACAAGGCAACCGACTATACACACACACGCACGCACGCACGCACGCACGCACGCACGCACGCTACGCAACGCACGCACGCACGCACACGCACACAAACAATGCACACACACACACACACACAACACACACACACACACACATCACACACACACACACACACACACACCAAGGGGAATAGGAATTAACCTAAGGTGCCAAGAGCAATTAAGCCTAATTTCAATAATATTTAATATTTCATATCCATACACTTCCCCATTAGCTTAATCAAGCTGCAACAAATGTAAAATGTTTTCATATATAATAACAACAACAACACCCTATGCATACGGAAGAAAATCTGAATTAAATTTAGGGGGTTGTTATTGGATAACCCAGATCAGCCTTTAGGAATTACAAATCACATAACTGATCTCATTTGTGTAGAAGCAGCACCAAATTTGCACTATCAGCTGTACCTGTCCAAGTTTTCAAAGCTCTAAACGGATTACTATTAGCCAACTCTAGTTTGTTAATGACATTATTTTTCTAATGATGTGATGCTCTCTTTCTGAAGGAAAGCAATTAATATCCAGTATTCCATGCATAAATCAACACGGGACGTCCTAATTTGAGTGGATGGGATCCATATCTATTTACAACAAACGCTACATTAATGAAACAGATCACTTGGTCAAGTATCTTGGGTTTAAAAAAAATGGCCAGTGCCATGCCGTAAAAATGCTGTAAAACAGGTACATAAATTGTATATTCATCCTGTATTCAGCTAAACGTTTTGTATCTAGTCCAATGCAAATGCAGGAACATATGTTCAAAAGTAAGCTCTCATTTGCAATGCTTTATTGCATAAAACCTAGCAGCACAATGATCTAATTAGGGGATATGGAATTATGTGAAGTAAATTCTGAAACATATGGAGGAGGTTATACATAAAACATA